>JAQIUQ010002663.1:52500-587500 GCA_030378365.1 Hybognathus amarus | reverse complement strand
ATGTGTTCTGAGTTTGTCACACCACAGAAAAATGTGTTATTAGCCACCCAGCCAAATTTGAATGATAAAAAAAGCCGACAAGTACATAAAATAAGCTATCAAAATCTTGAAAAAATTAGCAGTTACCTCTGTTCTCAAACGCTGCGTGGAAGCCACGCCCACTCGCGTGAAAGCTGTCGACGGTGATATTAGCTGATACCAGAGCCCTGTTTAACGGTCTAATTGCACATTTCAGTACTTCACAGTTCTCAGGCTTTGTAATATGTTTTAGCAATACATATGTAATATTTATAATGTGTTTAGAACTTTTTTGTAGAATTGCCTTTATAGGGACTTTAAGTCTTATCTCTCTGATTCAGATACATCATTTTTATTTCATATGGGCCATTCTACGGAAATGTTCATTTTTCTGTCCCTAGCCTTTTACAGAAATACTTTAAAAATACTTTTTAGGCTTACAAGTTCTAATTGAATTGCCAATTGTAATGTACATTTTAAGTGTCAAATGAGTTTAAAATCATTCAAAATTACAATGAAAATTCTGAAACTATGTTTCTCTCTGTCGACTATTTTAATATATTTTTCTTTGTGTTAGTCTCCTCCTGTTATGTCTTTCTGCAATAAAAAAAATAAATAAAAAAGCTTGTTTCTTTTTTCATTAATGCAAGAAAACACAATAACAATAAGGCAAAATCAAAGGGCAAAATGCAAAATCACATAAAATCCCTCAAAAAAACGAACAGAGCACAACACTGTAAGAATGAAGCAAATTAATTACAAGTAAGAAAGGCAGAAAACGATGATATAAAAAGTCAAAATTATGACATGGAAGATTCAAAATTATGAAATGAAAACAAATACGCTGCCATGCCATGTGGAGGAGTGGCACTTTCGTGTTGCCTTGTGTGCTGCCATGGTCCACTGGGGACCAATGGATGGTAAAGAGGTTCGCCTTGTGCGCTGAAAGGTGCCACTTTCGTCACTAGCTTTTGTTACTGAATGTGATTTCTTTTTTTTTTTATGTGATGGTCGGAAGGACGGAAGTCCGTCTGTCTGTCTGGACTTAGCTGGAGGACACTAAAAAGCTGAAGAGAACTGTGGTCACAGTCAGGGGTATGGCTGGCAGGGGGATTTTGGAGTGGCAGTGATTTGCAGCTGGTAATGGATGGTAAAGAGGTTCGATTGAGTAAGATAGTGGTCTATCTTAAAAAGCATTTAACAAATGAACGTGAACTAGTTCATTTTTAGATATGTGAACTTAGTTCCTTTTTTAAAAAAAAAAAAATGAAATATGAACATTATCATCTGTGTGAACTGAACTTCGATCTAGTTCTTTTTAAGTATGAACTGGCACAACACTGACCACAAGAAGCATATTTCGCCCATATAGACTGTAATAGATTTCGCCTCAGATTCGCTAAATGGACGAGTAAAATACTGGCAACAATTTTTAATGGAATATGGCTTGATATTGTCAGAATGTGGACATTTTTTACAGGCAACTACATTGATAATGTAACTGGAAAAACAAGAAAAATGAATGTCTGGTTTCCATCTTAAATTTTTTTCATTTGCATTTTATGGTCCGAAAATTGAATTGTGAAGCGTTACACGGACCCTGAATAAAGACTTATGGATAAATCTTTTAGTCCTTAAGTAAAAACCAAATGAAAATCTCATTATGTTATAGTTATGTTCTCAAAGACTATGTGCAAATGAAATTTCAAACAATAAAATGCTATTCTATAAAAACACAAAACAGCAATAGAGTGCACAAAAGTCACAAAATTTAATTTATGAAAGTCATGGTGATTTATATGATTCGTATTTTCTGGTCATGCTCTGCTCTCTAAAACAGCTGGATATAATTTGTGTGCTGTGTATATTATGCTCACAAGAAATACTGATTTAGGAGTCAATCATTCGATTTTGTCTCAAATAAAGTAATATGTTTGATTTAGCAATAATTTATGATTGGCAAACCTTTTGAGATGTCCAGTACGTGTTTCTGGTCTGGTTTCTTTCTTTCTCTTCTTTTTACCTGCTTACTGTTCTTCTTCAAGTACCATTTAAAGTTTAGCTCATTGTTCAATTTTGTTACCCAGAATTTAACTGCAATTTGCTTTTCTGCTGGGGAGATTGAAGGATGTGAATATTTTTGCCCTTGACAGTATGTTCTGCACTCTTGCTCTTAACTTGAGTGCAACATAGCAACAATGATATATCATTGACTAAAAAATACATGCATAATCTGTAGTCCTCGCCGGCAAGAAACTCTGTGGTCTCAGTATAGTGAGACCTGTTCTACGCTAGAAACATTTATTTTCCTAGTCTATCCATATAATGTTCACTATGCCAACAAACAATCCATATTACTGCACAATGTTTAGTATGATCTTTCAGTCGTCTATGCTTAATTATACATTATTTGCATGATTATATTTTTTTCTGTGTTAAAAAAAATATACTATTTGCTGAATAGTTTTTCAAATATTTCAATATTACAAAATTCTGTTTTAATATTCTCCTATTAAGGGTCATTGAGTGCTCACAGATATTGAGATGGTTAGTAGTAAAAACTAGATGTGAGGTGTGCATATATTTGATTTTTAAAAGACAACATTATGCAAATACTGCAACCTTGCTTTAAAATTCTCTTGCATTGATGCAAATAAAAATAATTGAACTTTAAAGAAATATATTGTTTTTAAAAGCAGTCTTTTTAAAAGTGTGATAGCTTTGTTTTATTTTGTTAAAGTAAAATAAATGCTATTTTATGAATTTAATAGCATTTTTACAAATATTCTAAATGTGATTGTCTATTTTAAATTAGTTTTCAGTATCCACATCGATAAATATGAATATAGTGGCTAATTCTCTACAATACAGTAGTCAACATTTGAATTTAACCAAAAAAGTTAGTCCTAAGACATGTAGGCTATAATAGTCAAAATGTATAACTTTGATGAAAGGTCTTGATCCACTTCAAATGTTGACTACTGTAATACTTGGATTTATTTATACATTATTTTAGACTCATAATTTATCATAATTCTTAAAACATCATCCTTATAAATAAATTGTTCATACTGGCTGAGCTTCTTCAATATGCAATTACCGACGATAATAATAATATAACAATTTAAAGAATTTTAGACAAATAATGTTTCTTGTTCTGACTGCTTTTTCTCATGCTACATTCAGTTTCTTATAAGATTTTTCCGGATGGAAAATTAGTTCATGCTGGAAACTAAAACGCTCCATTGGGAAATGGAAACAATGTTAGAAAAAAAGCATAACTCATTACATAACCTATATTCAAAATAAAAACGAAATTGTGCTAAACGTTACCTCAAAACAATTAATAATGAATTTAAAATGGAGGAAATCATTGTGGTAAGTTTGTCATATTCGTTCCCGCATGTAAAAGTAAAAACAAATCTTTGGACGTTGTAAAGTAGTCGAATTATGATTTATTAATTATATCTTGTCAAATACAGTATTGTTAATGTTAATAATAAAATGATAGCTATAAGCTAATTTTAAGAAACTTTAATTGTTCTTTATTTAGTAAGTTGAACTCAATAGGCTTGCTTACTCTTTTTGAAAATTATTCTACGAAATCTAGATTTGTTTTTTTAGTTTATTTATAGAACTCAAGGTAATGTCATGTGAGTGTTTGGGATATTTTAAATGCTGAAAAATAAGAGTGAAATCCAACCCTGAAAGTTGGCCAAAGTGGCTGACGTCACGTTCCCACAATGCACGCGCCCATCAGCTCGAGCTCGAGCGCTCGCTCGCTGCTGCGGTGTGTTTAGAGGGAAAGAAACAGCAGGCCCGAAAATACACACATTATTGAACAAAAAATAAAGTGTCCACTGCGAACAGGTCTTGAGAATTCATCGAGATATGGCTGAGAAACAATTTTTTTTATTAGCACCCATGTGAGGTGTAGAAGGAGAATGCATGTGAAATGCAACTTTTGCGGGGATCTAAAGTTTCTGGTGAGCACAATACTGTTTTTATGCAAATGTTATGTGTGAATTTAGGACCCCGTGGACTGTTTGCATTGATGTTCGAATGTTTAAAACCCTCAGGGAGTTTGGTTGTTAGTATTTTTAGACTTTTGAGAAGACAAATGTGTGTCATTTACCCATTTAAGTGGTTCAAATGTTGCGTGCATGAGCAAACAACATTAGCTACGCGACACTGTTAGTGTTTTTAATGTATTCATTTAAACAAAAATGTTTTAACATGAAGGAAAACGTGAATGGATATTCTTATTAGTGTTGGTCTTTATTACGGATCTTTTCGATTTGAACATTTAATCACAATGTTCCGCGGTTCTTGAGAGAGTTTGCTGAGCGAAACGTGCCACGGGTTTCTGACCCCGAAACGTGCCAGGAGTAAATATACAAAAAGATGCAAGTGAAATCAAAAGGGTTTTTTTAGGCCAGACAATTATTATGAAACAATACACAACTTTATATACGACTATAATACATTTAGTGCAGTTTGTTTGATATTATTTTAAATTAATCTGATTTACCATAAACATGTCATTTGAAAATATGTCAGGCCTATTTGCATGAAACTGAAATGAAATGGGGAAAAATGCTGTTACTATGCAATTAGCATAGCTTGATTGTAAGCCATTTGTGTTTTTGGTAACATAACAATAAGGTCATATTTATTATACATCACCTAATATGAATTAACAATGAGCAATATATTTGTACATCATTTATTTACCTTTGTTAATGTTAGTTAATTTGAAAAAAATCATGTTAGTCTACAGTGCATTAGCTAATGTTATCAGATACAAATTTTGATCTTAAAAATGTAAATGTCGAGATTAATAAATCCTGTAGTATTCTCAGTTTATATTAACTAATGTGGTTAACAAATGGATTATTATTCTAAAGTGTTACTGTCATTTTAAATATTCAAATCTGATAATAAGCAAACATCATTTTTTTATCTACAACATTAAGAGTTTTGTTTTAAAGTTAATATAAAGAAGAAGCACATTTTGTCCCAACTGAACTCTAGCACCTACATTTATAACATTAAAACTAAATCTGAATATTGAAATAAAATAGTGTGGATTTATGTGCATTTAAAATACTTAAAATGATTGCTTGAATGATGTCCATCCATTCTCTAAAAGGGAGGGAGTATATTGGACATGCATTTTCCGGAGTTCTGTCAAGATAATGAATGTGCTTTTGTGAGACTTGAAACAGGTAAACAAACCCTTTATAAATGTCACTAACCAAGTCCCTTCAGGGTGTTTTTACGTTTCTTGTGTTGAAATCTGCTACCATTTAGAATCAGGCTGGTTCGAAGTCTGCACTGCTTTGCCATCAAGCACTTCAAGGTTTTGTTAAATTTATATAAAATGAAACTGCTATTAAATGAAACAAATTATCTTCAGCATTTCTTTTTTTATCAAATGAAAAAAATACAAATCAGAAATTTTCAAGTGGACCTTTTTACTTTTCAGAAAAATTGTGTTCTCTAAATAATATTTGTTGAAACTTAAGGAGACAATAGAAATTGATGCATCCATGCTCCACGAGTTTTAAAACAAATTGTGTATAGAAGCATCTATATAAATGTTTTACAATTATATTGCATACATTTTTTTTAAGTTAAACATTTTTTTTTGTATAATCTAACCACATTATATGGCTGTACATTACATATATATTTTTAAATAGTCATTGTTTGTTAGTTTACCCAAAAATTAAAATTTGATAATTTACTCATCGTTCTTCTGTGGAACACAAAAAGTTATTTTGAAGGAATTTTTGAAATAAGATTATTTTTTAGAATAAGGAATATTTTGAATTTCTGTTGGTAATCATACCTTTTTGGTTACCATTAACTTACATTGTGTGGACATTTTTTTTTTTTTTTCAAAATGACTTATTTTATGTTCCACAGAAAAAAATCATACATGTTTGAACAACGTAACAGTGAGTAAATTATGAATGAATTTACTTTTTCTTTTTTTTTGACAAGCTCCCTTTAATGAAGCACATAAATCCATTATGGCTTCATTTTTCAGATGGACATGCATTATAGAACCTTATGGTAAAAAAAAAAAAAAATCCTCAACAGCATTAAAATGTGTTTTTGTGTGTGTGTGTGTGTGTGTGTGTGTTTGTGTGCAGAGTTTTGAACATGCAAAAAAGCCACCAAGAAAAATCACCTGTTGGAGCTTCTTCTCAGGTACTTGTGAAATGCTATTGTCTTTAAAACATTGTATGATTGACCATGATTGTATTTTCTCTTAAACCTTCAATTATTGTGGTAACTGATCTTCTTTGGCTTTTCCCAGAGTGACATATGCCCTGAAAACTACACATATAAATGAGAAAATGTTCCATGGCAAAGACCAGCTGAACGGCCACCTGCAGAACCACGACCCCAACAAGCAGGAACTGCGGTGTGAGGAATGTGGAAAGTGTTACAACACTCGCCTGGGTCTAAGACGCCACGTGGCCACACATGCCACCTCGGCCGGCGGTGACCTCACCTGTAAGGTCTGTCGTCAGGTGTTCGAGAGCATGCCAGCGTTACTCGAGCACCTGAGTACACACACTGGCCGGCCGCCCCCAGGGACTGTGGTTCGGGAAAGGAAGCATCAATGCGAGCGGTGCGGCCGGCGCTTCTTCACTCGCAAAGACGTAAGGCGCCACGCGGTCGTGCACACCGGCCGGCGGGACTTCCTGTGCCCGCGTTGCGCCCAGCCGATTCGGCCGCCGTGACCACCTCACCCGACACCTGAAGAAAAGCCACGCGCAAGAGTTGGAGACCCTGCCGCCGATGCCCATTAAGGAGGAGCCTAGTCCCACCATGTGCTCCGTCGGATCTCCGAAAGATGCCACAGAAGCGTTTTCCATGGCCATGTTCAACCCGCAAGGCTTTCCGAGCACATCTACCTCAGGGGTCAATCATCATCATCATCACACGATGGTGTCTGGCCCCCTGTCCAGCCCCATGGGTGTGGGCTGCTACCTCCAAGCCAAACAAGCCTCCGCCACAGCAGTACCAGCAGGCTCCCAGATATCAGCCGAGCTGCACTACCTCATATCTAAAAACAGAGATGGAGAACTTCTTGACCGAACTCCAGTGCGGTCCTATGCCGCCGCAGGCCGCCGTGGCAACTGCTGTTTCCCGGCCTGGCGACCTCCTTCCCGAGGGTCTGGGAGCTCAGAGTGCCCATTTCACCCTCAGAAACTCTGCGTCACCTCTGCCGAGCCGCCCACCACCTCCGCCAACATGGACCTTTCGCACCTGCTGGGCTTCCTGCCGTTCGGCCTGCCTCCCTACAGCACTCCTTTGGGATACTCCACCACCACCAGCGCCGTGTCCCAAAGCCCTACCTCTCAGTTCTCTGGGCCACTTACCTCATTTCAGCCACAGTCACTGCATGAGCCTCAGGCTTCAGGGCACTTAAACCAGCTCTCTGGTTTCTCACCAACTCTACCTCGATTCCATCAGGCCTTCCAGCAATGATGTTGCCTGTGTCCACTGTGACCTGCCAGTCAAACCACAACAAATCTGTTGCGTCATTGCCAAGTAGCTTAAATGTAATGAACTGGATACATTGAGTGGGTGCCAAGGTCTTCAAATGGATCCTGTAGAAATAGATGAGATGATCACTAGGATAGATGGAGTTTTGCTTTTAGGATAGTTTTAACTTTGTGGTTTTACCCAGAGGGTCTTCTCAGTAATTGTTTTGTAGTGTTAAATGAACTCAAAATATTAATGAAACTGAAAAGTTAGCAAACAAATACCTCAATATTTTAGTCACGAAAGGAAAATAATGCTATTACAGTGTTCTCCGTTGTAAAATGAAGCACTTTTTTTATCAACGGCACTTCTGACTAAAGGTGTGGTCACGTTTTGCGTTGCTCTGTGAATTTTTTTCCCAACAAAATACTGTCATTTAGAGGGATACTCCACTTTTTTGGCTCATTTACAACTCCCAGAGTTAAACAGTTAAGTTTTACCGTTTTCAAATTCATTCAGATGATTTTCTGATATTTAGAAGAATATCAGTAACCAGACAGTTTCTGGTCTCATTGACTTCCATAGTAGATAAAATATATACTACTATGGTAGTCAATGAGACCAGAAACTGTCTGGTCACTGATATTCTTCTAAATATCAGAAAATCGTCTGAATGGATTCGAAAACGGTAAAACTCAACTGTTTAACTCTGAGGGAGTTGTAAAATGAGCCTATTTCCAAAAAAATGGAGTATCCCTTTAAATGGCAATCCATGTGGGGATTTCGCATGAGGGCGAACGATTTTTCCATGCAAATTTCAGTTGGTCACGCAAATTTGCCGCATTGACCAACAGAAAGCTGCTTGGTGTGACACTGACTTCTGTGAAAGCGGTGCTTCATACGCACTATTGACAAATAAAATAGTTTTGCCTGTGAAATTTCGCCGAAAATTCACTAATGTGATCGCACCACAAGAGTCAAGTTGAACTGTGGCCGTAGATTTACCTTCTCAGCTCACGGTCACACAACACAAAAAACCTACCTCTCTAAGCTGAACTCTTGTCATGAAAAGGATTCAACCATTTGACAAGAAATGAAGCAAATCCTCACGCCACATGGCGTGAAGAACATTATCTCCGTTTTTTTTTTTTTTAGAAAGCTCAATGATTTTAGTTATGAAAGCTTTAGAGTCAGGTGATTAATTAGCATTTAATTAATTAGCTTGTGTTGATTTTAGACTTTAGATAAAAGTTTTTAGGTGCTATTGTGTTCACATCCTTAATGCTTATGAAAGGAATCACACTTATGTGTGGAGACTCGTCTCCTGTAAATCCCCATCTCTCTCTGTTCATTCCAGAGTATTTTGTAAGTGAAATGCAAAAAAAATAAATAAAAGGATTGTTTATTGGATTTGAAAATCATAATGATAAGTGAACATTTGTTTAAAATTAGCCCATCCTGACAAATTCCCAATATGGGAACTAAGTATAATCTAAACTTTTTTGTTGTTGTTTAGGAATAAACAAGAATTGATCAGACATACTCCCTGCATATCGCTGTAAAAATGTATGTTGGGCAAATAATTGGTAATTACACAACTGATTCTCACACTACCAAGTTTTCCCGAATGCTTTGCCTCGAATTCTGTATTTTCAGAAAAACTAAGCTTAGCACAAACCCTGTTATTGCTGAAGCACTTCAATGTATCTCCATGCAAAACCAGGAGCACTGTCAGGAGAAAAAAAAGTTTTTTTGTTTTTTTATGTAAATTTGAATGGCATTTTAGCATTGCTTCACTGTCTATTCTTCTGGCTCAGTGTTATATACACCAGTGACCTATAAGGTAACTGTTGGTATATGTTGTTGTCAACTCCATTTTGTTTATGCCATTTGAAGGGGGAATTCATTTCATGAGATCCTTCTGTTCCGTTTTGTTAGTAAATCATCACCACAATCACTACAAATCATGCCATTAGCATTTCCTTCTTTGGCTGACCTGAAATGGAATTGGCCTCAACTCAACTGTGATATTTAGACTCAGACTGATCTACCTCAGTGAGATGCACACTGTGCACAGCTGTACTGTACCTTTAGTGAGAAATGTAAAGTTTCCATGGCTGTTTAGCTGGAGTAAACAGTTGTTTTACATCTTTAAAATTTCAAGTATTGGCATTTTTGTGTTTCAAGGACTGTTTGTTCTCCTAAACATTCTGAAAGCAAAAGTGAATGAGTGAGAGATGAAGGTGCACACAGAAACAATGTTAAGGATGAATAAAAAAAAATAAAGCATCTTGTAGAGCTTGAGTTTCTGGTGTGTTTCATTTATTATTTATTGGTAAAACATTTTTTTTAGCAAGCCCACTGAAATTACAGTGTTTATGACATTTATACTTAGATGGCTTTTAAAGGAATTTTAATTTGAAATGTAAACTAATATGATTACATTGCAACAGGCTACATATACATTTTAAAGGCTTGATGATATATAAAAGATAATAAAATTACAATGATTGTATACATTAATATAGTTTTATTCATCTAGTGTGTCTATATGTTATAAATGAACCACTATTTTATAAAATACACAATCGTATAACGCTGTAATGTATACTATTAGAACTGCAAAAGGAAAACCTGTGGTACTACATTGTGTTCAATACTCAATTTGCAATAGTATATTGATGATGGTTGTGAGTAAAAACAAGTAAGTTGTTGATTGAAAAGCTCAATCGGTTGCTCGTTACTTCACTTTTCCAGACTTAGCTCCCGTTCATAGTCTTAAATCGAGAGAGAAATCGTTTTCCAAATAAAACGACTCGAGAAAAGCATGTTCACATTCAGGCAAATACAAGGGCAGCTCATTCTCAGGCAAACCGGAAGTGGAACAGATGTGAATAAGGACCCTGTTAATAACAAGCAGTCGAATACACTGGCGAAATATTTGAATTTAATCGATATATTCACACAATGAATGGCGCCTGTTGACTAAAGTAGCAGCTGATTTATACCTTGGCCAGTTTGTGTCGTACGGCCGTTGTTTGTCGCCTGTCAGTTTCAGTCTGGCTTTGGCTGAACTGGCTTGAGATGGCAGACGAGGCTCTCTTTCAGTTCCTGCACAGTGAAATTATTCAGTATGTCAACAGTGCAGAAACGGGGGAATCGGTAAGAGCTGGAGATATAACTTACATAAAAAAGATTCTGTCACAGAAACGTAGAACTGAATAAGCCAAGCACAATGATAAAGCTACGAATGTTGCATGTTGAATTAATGTAGTGTACTTCTGTGCACAGGAGAATGGACGGTGTGTTTCTAAACTTGAGAACATGGGGTTTCGTGTGGGACAAGGACTTATTGAGAGGTATCATAACAGATATTGACATCCTATTCATAATTTAATCAGATCATCTGATGACATCCTAAAATCAGGTGTTATTGTGCAGTTATTTAGACTTTAACTCTGAACAAGTAAATGGGTTGTTTTAAATCAGTTCGCAGAAATGTAATATACCGTTTAATTAGTAGTAGAAAAAAAATCTTAAGAAGATGTGTCTCAACAGCCATAATTTCTGTTTGCAGGTTTACTAAAGACACGCCACGTTTCAAAGATGAGCTTGATGTCATGAAGTTCATCTGCAAAGATTTTTGGACCAGTGTTTTTAAGAAGCAGATTGACAACCTGAGAACAAACCACCAGGTGTGTACAATATCATGGAGGTCCTGTTTTGTTTTTTGTTTTTTTAATTACAAAAAAATCATTGTTATGTCAATTTCATATAGCTTAAATGTCTGTATTGAATAACATGACAAAATTGTTTGTAGGGTATTTATGTGCTACAAGATAACAAGTTCCGTCTGCTGACCCAACTGTCTGCTGGCAAACAATATCTGGAACATGCGCCAAAGGTATAAACATAAACAACATATTCATATTTTAAAGTGAAACTCCAGAATCAATATCTTTAACATTTCATATCTATCGAATCGAATTAAATTAGATCAAAAATACAGAAAAAACTGTAATATTGTGAAATATTATTACAATTTAAAATAATGGTTTTCTACTATAAATTTTTCTCTTTTTTATGCAAAGCTGAATTTTCATCTGCCATTACTCCAGTCTTCAGTGTCACAATCCTTCAGAAATCACTTCAATATGCTGATTTATTATCAATGTTGGATACAGTCGTGCTGCTTAATATTTTTTTTTGGAAACTGTGATACCTTTTTCAGGATTCATTGATGAATTATATGTTCATCAATGATACGAACAGCATTTATTCAAAATAGACATATTTGCTAACAAAAAAAATCTTTAGTATCACTTTAAATCAATTTAACACATCTTTAGTATTTATTTATTGTAAAAAAAAATGACTGACATCAACTTTTTGAATGGTAATGTGTATTGTTACAAAGGATTTCTATTTTAAATAAATTGTTTTTTTTTTTTACTTTTTATTCATCAAAGAATCCTGAGGAAAAATATCACAGACTATAAAAAATATGCAGCACAACGGTTTCCAACATTGATAATAAATCAGCATATTAGAATGATTTCGAAAGGATCATGTGACGCTGAAGACTGGAGAAATGGCTGATTAAATTCAGTATATCAAAATAGGAAACCATTATTTTAAATTGTGATAATAATATTGTGCAATATTATTATTTTTTCTGTATTTATGATAAAATAAATGCAGGGTTGATGAGCATAAGAGACTTTTCAAAAACATTAAAAATAGTAAAACTTTTGACCGGTACTGTATATATTCTGTGTTTGGTGATTCTCATTTATTTCTGTCTACAGTTTTTAGCCTTCACCTGTGGACTGGTCCGAGGAGCACTTTCAAACCTTGGTGTGAAAAGTATAGTCACGGCAGAAGTGTCAGTCATGCCTGCCTGTAAGAAACAAATTATATGCAAAAATATAATAAATAACTACTAGATTCATTGTACTTTTTCTTTTATGATATTACTCAATCTGTAACTAATCAGCAATGAAGTTGAAGTTATTTTTTCCAGAGTTCCTGTTCTCATCAAGCTCCAATTAATTGTTTCTTACTTGTCTCCCTCCATCCCTCTTTCTCTGCACCTTGTTTGTTCTTAGGTAAATTCCAGGTGATGATCCAGAAGATTTGATTCACTACAAAGAAGTATATTGCTAATAACATGTGCATCTGTATTATTGCCTTGCCATTTTTTATCGCCTTGTCCATTTTATTGCTAATGTCACTATGATTATTTTTTTTATTTGCAGTATCTTGACAACTACTGGCATTAAAAGTGTTTTGGCATGCATCGTCAAGCCTTATTGTACTGTATTTTGGTAGTGTTTTGATATTCATTATTCTCTGCCCATATTCACATTGTATTGAAAATTAATTTGCACTGATAACATTAAAGCTGGAATCCTGGTATGAGTTTATGTTTCATTTTTGGAAATTAATTAATATTGGGAATTAAGATTACGAGAAAATGTTTGATGTTAACAATAAGGATTCATTTGATCGCATTAGTTAACGATATTAGTTCATATGAACTAATGAACAATCCCAGCATTTGTTAATCTTAGTTCATGTTAATCTCAACATATACTAAAATATTCATGAGGCCAAATGTGTTTACATTAGTTAATACACTGAAATAACATTGTGTAAAAATTCATGCTAGTTAAAGCATTAGCTACTGTCAACAAATTATACCTTATTGTAAAGTGTTACTAATGTTTTTAATAGCAAGTCAATCACAAAAAAAAATCCCTTTGTAAAACAGTTGAAGACTGCAATCCGTATTTAAAACAATTACTGATATATTTAAAAACATTACAGGCATTTTTTTAAATGTCCTTCGTTTATGCTGCTCAGCTAGTCACGTGGTTATTGCGTTCTAAAACGTCACAAGCGCGGAGCTAATAGGAAATGAGACGCGCCTTGTTAAGCTCTCTGATTGGCTGGTTTGTAAACTCAGTTCTAACGGCACCAACATTCAAACTTAGCATTCATTTTGGGTTGTTTGTGACGGGAGGATACGAGCTGTCTGCTGTAAAACATTGTACTATATTTTTTTCAGCCTTTCAGGTTGTGGTAGGAGACAGAGGCATTGATTTTATCTGTAAGTGTTTATACATTTTGATGGATTGTGATATGTTATTTGACTCAACTGCTGCGTTTAGCTAAAAATTCACGTTAAATTGGTGCGGTCGTTTTGGGCCGTAACGTTAATCGTAGAAGGCCAAACTTTTTATTGTTTGGTGTTACGTTAATAGTACGACTGAGTTGTAACGTTAAGTGTATCTCCTCGTTTTATTACTGCGCTTTTAAGCCATATGATTATATTATTTCGTCCGTTTGTTTTAATTTTACACTTTTTTTCGTGTTTGAGTAACGTTAACGTAATGCTACACAGAACCGAACTTACTTGTCTTTCATACGAAGTAAGTTTGAAATGATAGTGTAAAATGGTAGTCCGTCACTTTAACATTACGTATAATATTGATACACTATGTAAATAAATTATAACTCTGTTCGATACTGCTGCTTAGTTAGGCCTTTAGTCAGAGATTAGCCATTAACTGCCATTTTGCGCCACCTTGTGCAGGAAATGCAGTTCCAGTGTTGTTCTTCATGTCTCTTTATGATTTATTTGATGTAAAATATTGTTATAGATGTAGTTTGACTGTAAATACGTGATTTTACAGGAGATTCGTTGTTGTGAAGATGGAAGGGGGCTCTACAGATGCATACACATGGGATGCCCCTTCTCATGTTATAGAGTCTATTGATGATTTTATCCTGGACCCTCAGGATAATGCTGACCAGTGGTTTGGTAAGGCTTTTCATGTATATAATTTACATGTTTTTGTTCCTACCATGAATGGTGATGTACAGAAAATAGTGTATATATTGTTAATTTAGAAATTATCGCAAACTATATTATCCTGTAGTGTTACTTGCTGAACACCTTCAGCATTTTTTTCACTGTTGTATGTGCAGGTGTGGTATCTCAGCATTAATACAAAATATTTGTACTTGAAAGAATTTGTTATACAACTGGTCCACTGAAATGACCTCATGTAATCAATAAGTTGGTAAAAATGTCTTTGTTCTGTTTTAATTTTAGAATTGAAGGCAGGTCCTAAAAGCGGTGCAGTGGAACAGCTCACAACCCCTTTAAGGATTGCAAATCCTTTTGATGAAAGCCATGATTCTAACAGGCCCAAAGCTTTGGTTTCTCCTATGGTCAAACAAGTTGAGATGACAAGCTCAGGTTGGAAAAAACTGCATTGTTCACTTAGAAATCTCTTATGGAAGCGTGTTTCTATTTTGGAATAAAGATAGAAGTGACTTTTTATCCGTAATTCTGAAATTGTGAGATGGTTGCACTGACTTTTTTCTTATTCCATGGGAGAAACAAGTTAGATACTTGAGGCCTGTTTACACAAAGAATAACAAATGATTATAATTTTATACACAATCATAAATGCATGATGGCATTCTGTTTATTATAAGTGAGAACTTAAGTTTTTGGTGCCTTTTTTTTAAATGCTCGAGATTTAAATATCAGGTTGCTTCTGATTGGCTGTCCATATTTTCACAAAAAAGAAAAAAAACTGAAAGTGATTTAATCTGTTTTTAGTAGTTGTGTTATGCACTTTCCTATTCTCAGAATTGTAATTGTTAAAACTTTATAGTTATTGTAGTTGTGTGCAGGCCTTTAGAAACAATTTGAAAAGGTGTTTTTGCATGTCTAATCTTAACATCTGCTCTGCTTCAGATGTCACAGAAAGCTCCACTACAGAAGTCCCATCTAACATAGTCACATCATGGGGGAACAGCAGACCTACAACAGCTCCTGGCCAGAGCCAGAATACGGTTCCTGCTCAACCACGCAGGTAAAGAGAGATCTGCTTATTAGAGATGCACCAGTTGACCAGCCAGAAATCAGAACTGGCTGGTTTTTGCTCCAAACAAATGTTTTGCTTTTCTTTTGGCCAATCTCTTCCTGACTTGCGCACAAACTGCATGGCGATCATTTACCTGTAATTTGTGTAAATATTATGAAGTCTTTAAACAGGACGTTAACACATGCCAGTGACTGTATCTGCTGTAGATGGGTGCAAAGAAAAGAACAGTGGTGGTGTGCAAGCAGAGAAAATACTGTACCTGGCACAGCAAGCTCACAGTTTGCGATGCCTGAAACAATGAATTGTTTATATATATATATATATATATATATATATATATATATATATTTTTTTTTTTTTTTGTAAATGTAGCTCTAAAAGCAACTGTCTATCTTCAGAAAACTTGCAAATGGCATTTTCTCACCCCTCTGTAGAATGCCTGTTTATAAATGCCTATACAACTAATCAATACAACAGTCAATTTTTGTTCTCACTCTCTTCTAACACCAGCTATGTTTCCATCCATCTATTTTTATGCTCATTAATTCTAAAAATGCGCATTAAAAATGTATGCGCTTGTTTGAGTCGGATAAATTTATCTGATAAGTAAACGTGGGCATAAACTACTATGGAAACATTTACCGAGTAAATTCCTTGTTGTGCATTAAACAAAAATCTGTGTACTGATCTCGTTTCGCCGTATCTGAAAACCGGTTAAAGTTAACTTGTTTTCAAATGCCTGAGCAAAGTGTTGTCAAAATGGTTCAGGATAATCAAATAATGATGATAATATTAATAATAATTCAAATGTTTTATGCGACATAACAAATTTGCACAAGGTAAATTCGCAACTGTGAACGGAAACATGGCTACTATCAGTTTTTCTTCCTCCTTCCTCCAGAGTGTCGAAACGGCCAGTGGCAAGAAATCAAAATCCAACAGCCATTTCCACACCCCCGGTTGTTAAGAAAAGAAGGTATGTGTTCCTGATATTTGTATCCATTGTAGTATATTAGTGCTCAATTAGCCCCTTTGTCTTACTGCATAGAGTTGTACCAACTACCACTGTGAGGAGAGTTTTTGATCAGCGGCGAAGGTAAAACTTGAGGGCACCTAGTGGGGACTTACTGAGACTTCACTGGTGAACTGGGTAGTAATGTGGGGTGTTACTTGAAAGTAACAATATTTTGTAATTTTACTAGTGTTTTGTCTCATCATTAGAAGCTCAACATCCAGAACTGTGCGACGCAGTGGTGCTGGTGCAAGAAGCAGTGTCCGGCTGAGGAGCAAACCAGCCATTGCCTCCAAGACTTCAGATACTGCGTCTGCCTCCAACACTAAACAGTGAGTGAGAATCTTATTAGACTGCATACAGTTAGCTAAGTCAAACTATGTGCAGTTAATTTTTTTTTTTTAGTAAGGATGCATTTATTTTTACAATTGTTTATAAAAGATTCCTATTTCAAATTGCTTTATTTTAATCTAAAATCCTGTTTTGTTAGTTTTTCAATCGGTTAAAGGGGTGGTTCAGGATTTTGGACTATTACTCGCGCTAGACTATTACCGGTGAACTATGCAACTGGAACGACTGGATGAACATTTTTGAAAATGATCTCCACTGATAAATAACACTAAGGCTAACTTGGAAATGAGGCCCAAAGTCAAACTCTGAACCACCCCTATAAATTAAAGGGCACCTATTATGCCCCTTTTCACAAGATGTAAAATAAGTCCCTGATGTCCCTAGAGTATATATGTGATGTTTTAGCACACATTACCCAACAGATAATTGTTTACAGCATGTTTAAATTGTCGCTTTTTGGGCTCAGTTTTAGTGTGCATCCCTTTAAATGCTAATGAGCTGTGGCTGCTGACAAAGAGGGCGGAGCCTCCCTCTTAGTAGCAGTGTTTTTCGGACCTGGACAGTAGCCTATAACGCCGTCGGATACAAAAGGCAACATTTACAAAAATATGTTTGAGGATTTCTGAAGGATCGTTTGACACTGGATGCATAAATAGTATACTATTTATGTTGTCTTTGAACTTCAG
Source organism: Hybognathus amarus (assembly GCA_030378365.1). NCBI lineage: Eukaryota > Metazoa > Chordata > Actinopteri > Cypriniformes > Leuciscidae > Hybognathus > Hybognathus amarus. The sequence goes on along the minus strand of JAQIUQ010002663.1, from coordinate 570,023 downwards.
ACTGAAAAGCACAGAAGAGCAGGAGCTGGAGCGCATCGAGGCTCTGCAGAAAGAGGTGGCAGAACACCGTCGAAGTAACGAGGCCAGCTACAGGGCTGCACTGGCAGGAAGTGAGTCATTGGCTAAACTTGATGCATCTGCTATTTGTAACAAAATATTGCCTTTTTCATTGTGCATGGTTTTTTTTTTTTTTTAACTTGTTCTGGTATTTTCTTAAAGGTCAGACTCTTAAGAAGCAAGTGCTGTCCACCACTATTCCCAAAGAGTTTAACTTCCGCTCTGATAGCAGGCTGAAGAACCACACTGATGGAGGCTCTGCAGATGACCACTCGTACAGGGAGATAAACTTCACCTCTCAACTCCGCAAACACCCTTCTTCCCCTGTGAGTGCCATCACTAGTATGGGTCTGGATGAAATGTTAGATTTAAGTTGCTTGATTTCAAGAGATTTGAATGCTGTCCTCAATCTGTAGTTGAAGGCTCCAAAAGGAACAACCATTCCCAAACCCTTCAACCTCTCCAGAGGCAAGCGGAAGCATGAGGAGGCAGGAGCCTACGTGCCAATGGCCCAGCAGATTGAGCAGTTCCAGAAACGCACACCCACCCGTTATCACCTGCGCAGTCCGCCAGAGCCAGGAGAAGGTGAGACCCGGTTTTTGGTGGCTTGGAATATCCTTGGATGATCCTTAATTTCCCCTTTTGACTAATTTTGCAGGACCATCACCAGTGAAGACAGAAAAGCCAAAAATCACACACCCCAAAACACCACAGCTAATGACTCGCCAGCGACATCGCCTCACTACAGTGAAAAGCTCTGCAGAGATTGAGGCTGAGGAAACAGAAAAACTGCAGCAGTAAGCTTTGCTCAGATGTTTTGCTCATGCTTCAATAATCCTTTATTTTAATGTGGCATAAGTAAACCTGTTCAAACATTTCCTTCTGTCCCTCAGGTTTAAATTCAAAGCTCTAGAACTCAACAGAAAGATTTTGGAAGGAGCTCTGGTTCCCAAAAAGCCTGCTAACAAAGGAGTCACCAAGCCTGAAGGGTTCCAGCTGGAGATTGAGAAGCGACTTCAGGAGAGGCAGGCCAGTAGGAAGCCTGAGGAAAAAGAGGACCACACATTCCATCCCAGACCGCTACCAACACGAATTCTAGAGGAAGTTGTGGTTGGTAACATTTTCTTCATCCCTCTTTTGAGCTGGATTTGCTAAGTCATTTTTCTAATTCTGTTGTTTTAATTCCTAAAGGGTGTCCCAGAGAAGAAAGTTCTAAATCCTACCGTTCCAGAATCACCTGCGTTTGCCCTTAAAAACCGTGTGCGAATTGAAAAGAAAAAAGAAGAGGTACGTTTTAATCATGTTTGCTTTATATATAATATAATGAAACTGATTTGAGTCTCAACTAATTTCTTTGCACTTCCAGGAAAAGCCTCCTGCTCCTATTAAGGCGCTTGCTGTGCCCCACTTCCTGCCCTTCCAGCCCAAACCACCAGTCAAGAGCCAGGTAGAAATGTGCCCTTTCTCATTTGAGGAACGTGAGCGTGAGACGAAGGGTCATGAAGGAAAAGAAACTGGAGGAACTGAGAAATGAAGAGGTATTTTATTTCTGGACCTGAAAGTATTTTGACCTTCATAAATTGTGCCTAAATGCACTGCCTCGCCAAATCTTACAGTTGCCAAAGTTCAAGGCCCAACCCCTTCCTGACTTCCATGAAGTGCACCTCCCTGAGAAAAAGGTAGCAGAGCCCACCAAACCTGCTCCTTTCAAGCTGATGGTTGATGAACGAGGAGCTGCAAAGGGAGAACGCTGGGAACAGATGGTAAGATCTTCTTTTGGCTTTTCTCCTCATCTTCCATTGCTGAATGTTGTTCTACTGGACCACACACTTGACTTAGCAGTTGTTTGCATACTTGCAGCTAATTAGCCAGTGGAAAATCACTTTAAGTTTATAATGTTTCCCCAGATGAAAGAGGAGTTGAAACGTCAGGCTGAATCGGCATGTTTTAAAGCACGGCCAAACAATGTAACGCACAAAGAGCCATTTGTTCCGAGGAAGGAGATGCGTTCAATCCTAGGTATGCTGTAAATTATTTTTTTATTTTTTGTGATCTTACCGCTTAGTGTGGTACTGTCTCCAGTCTTGACCTTCCTTTGGGCTTGTTGGCTTTTTTTTTTTTTTTTTTTTTTTTTTTTTTGAGATTGAAGTGCACAGCTAACTCCAAAAACAACTCTTGCTTCCTTCCAACTTTCACTGCTCTCACCTCTACCTGACCGCTTCACCTGGTCCTCTTTGTTCACATTTGGCACTTTCTTAAGCCAATACTACTAATTCTGCAGTTCCGGAGGGCTTCCATTTGGCGACGGAGCGGAGAGCCATGGAACGCCTAGAGTACGAAAAGGAGATGAGCGAGAAGGAGGCCCTGAAGGCTCGCATGGAAGAGGAGCGGGCTAGAGAAAGAGAGGAGCAGGAAAAGGAGGAGATTGCAAGGCTACGTCAGGAGCAGGTAGGAGATTCAAGAATAAATTGTGCTAAATCAGAAGCACATGAGAATTATATAAAATATTTAATTTGTTTCCCGTTGCACTGGAAATTAAAAACTATAAGGGATGGTTCACCCAAAAATGAAAATTGTCACCACTTACTCGCCCTCAGATTTGTTCCAAACATGAATTAGTTGCTTGGTTGAACACAAAAGATATTGTAAAGAATGTTGGTAATCAAATGGTTTACGGTAGACATTAACGTCCGTAGTAGGAAACAAAATACTCTATGGAACTCCGTAATTGGCTACGGTCAACCTTCTGATTATAAATAATCTTTAGAATATCATCTTTTGTGTTCAACTCTTACCGGTTTGGAACAACTTGAGGGTGCGTAAGTGGTGACAACTTTTGTTTTTGGGTGAACTATCAATTTAGTGTTTTCTTTTGATGTAATTGTTTGACATTGAAAAAATGATTATTATTATTTTTTTCCCCAAAAGGTGCGAAAGGCTCAGCCAATAAGACGCTACAAGCCGATAGAGCTGAAAAGAGTGAAGTGTCCCTCACAGTGCCACAATCTCCAAACTTTTCTGATCGTTTCCGCATGTAAATGTGGAACGCGGTTGCATTGACTTAATTGTACAGAAAATATAGTTCTCTTTGTTTTGATGTTTCCTGTTTTATATCGCTCTTTGATGTCGGAGTATTTAGAGTAGTTTTTATCTCTGTGGCTGATGCATTAATCTTTTGTGGTCAAGTAAAACAACTTTACAGTTGGGTGTGATGCCTGCTCCAGCTAAATTTCTTAACTTTTCCTGTATATGCAGATTCATTTTTCTGTCCTTTTTTAGATTTTCTTCTGTATCTCACAATAAAGAGATTTTTAGTATATAAATGCTGTGTGTGGTTCATGATTAGTGGCTCGACTCAAACAAAATGGTGGATATTTGGTCTCAAAAATGACCACAGATGAGAATTCTATAGAAGCAGATTTTGCTTAAAGGAATAGTTCACAAAATGAAATTTACTTTATTTACTCATTCTTAAATGGTTCCTAACCTGAATGAATTTCTTCTGCTGAACATTATCAGGGTTTATGCAGGGTTGTAAAAGGTAGTAAATTAAATTATGCCAAATTAAGGCCAGTAAAAAGTAGTAAACGTCATCTGACGCGGTAACGTTAAATTCTCACTGGGTCTATGTCTAAACTTCCATGAATTTGTTTTTATTTTGAGTTGGACCCAAAGACCGAGAAAGAAAAGGTCGGACGTGAGTGAACGGAATGACGTCACGCGTTGTGTACGTTAGGCGGTTCAAGCAGGTAACGTTACCTTGGCGGTAAACCTCTGCTCCGCGCGAGTTTACCAAGTAAATATGGGCAAGTGCAAGTTTTCGGACCTCTGGCTGGAGGACGCTCGGATTAAAGACTGGCTTTGGCCAGTAGTTTGAAACTCGTCGAGAAGTTTTTTGCAACGTTTGCAAGAAAACGGTAAATATTAATTGGATGGTGGTGAAGGCGGTTAATAGGCTTTATGTCGAGCGTCACGTGACCAAACCGGAAAACGGGGTTTAATCGCATCCGCTTGTCAGAGAAAGTGTCAACGGCCATAAGAACTGCCTACGATATCTATGGATTTTTATGGTAATCAGCTAACCTACCTAGTTCACTTTGTTATTGGTGGTTTATTCCATTTAAATATCTAAACGTTACTGTAGAGAAGAAGAATAAAAAAACGTTCAAATATCAATCTGCACATGTGAGGGACATTGGTTATGATAATCTTTGCTAGCTCCTTTTAAGTTATGTTGAGTAAAACCGCAAAAAAATCATGAAGCGCATACAAAAGACCAGAACCGGAAGCGATGACACCTGTTTTACAGAATGCGGAAGTAGGTTGTGCATAAAGCCTATTCCCACAGAGAGTCAACTAGCCACCAAGCCAGGATCGGTTGTGGGCAGAGAAGAAGAGTTTGTTTCCTTCCAACCCCTGAGGCAGCGTCTGGATGTGTTTCTCCACTCTAAACTCTGCACGTCCCACCCTGACCTGCTCAAGTTCTGTCAAAGTGCTCTCCTCCTGTCCCATGGACAAGCCACAGTGGAGAGAGGCTTCTCAGTTAATAAGGAGGTAGAAACGTGCAACCTTTGCGAGGAATCTCTTGAAGCCCTCAGGTTAATCTGCGATAAAGTAATTGTCTGTGGTGGCGTTCTGAAAGTTCCTCTGACCAAGGAGCTCTTGGCATCTGCTGCTTCAGGAAGGTCACAATACAAGCTGTACCTTGATAGTGAGTGGAAAAAAAGCAGAGTGCCACACAAGCGCTGAAGAGGAAAGCAACAGAGAAAGAGCTGCAGGACCTCCGGAACCAGCCGCAGGTACTCGGGAGTGTGTGCCGATCTCTTGAGAATGAAGCCGACAAGTGTGCAGAGATGGCTGAGAGAAAGGCAGGAACAAAGATGGCTGAGCTCATCACAAAATCCAACTCTCTTCGAAGAAGGCACAAGGACAAAAAAGCAGAACTTCTCCAAGTGGAAAAATTGATCGAAGAAAAGGCCGCACAGCTGAGGCACTTGTGATCCTGCCTTAGCAACTTTAATGTTTGTTGTTAATTCAATTAATTGTTCTCTGTCTGTGTTGGACAGTGCTTGGCTTGAGTCCAGTGTTGAAGTTATTTGTTTCAACTCCCTCCCAGTGTTGAAATTAAGTTATAATTGCCTCATTAAATTGTGATTAAATATGTTATTAATTCAGAAAGATATTTCATCCCTTGTCACTTTACCTTACACTGCTACAGTTGAAATTTGAAGCCGTTTTGGTAGTAAAAATATTGTGATGGTAGTAAAATAGGTAGTAAAAAGGTAGTCAGTTCAATTTAAGAATCTCTGTATAAACCCTGATTATGGAATAAGGAATTATGAAGAATGTCAGTAACCACAGCTGATGGACCCTACTGACTTCAACAGTTAGGGGAAAAATACTATGCAAGTCAATGAGGTCAATCAACTGTCTGGTTACTGACAGTCATCACAATATCTTTTTTGTGTTTAGCAGAAGAAAGAATTTTATACAGGTTTGGAAAGATATGTAAATAAATTCAGAAAAGGGCACAGATTTTATTGCATTAAAGACATGACTGTCAGCATTGCATGGTTGAATGCTGGAGGGACGTGTCTCACATTCGTTCAACTCTTGCATTACGGTCTATTCTTTTTGTCTTGGAAAGACTTTGTGCCCCTCCCCTGGGCCAGCTCTGCGTGCCTCTATTATCAGTTTACTGTTTGTGAGCCCCCTTCTCTGGTCTGCCTATTTCGGGTGAGGTGGCCATGGAGCGGAGATAAAAGAGGAATCTGACAGACTGGCACTGTGAGCTTCCATAAAACGCCAGAGATCAATCTTTCCAAACACTTGGCGAAAAGCATATGTACTTTTTGCTGGGCTTCTCATTCTGGATAAAAATCTTTACAGGTAAAATATCTTTGGAGTTGTAAAGATGTTGTGATGATTGTAACTGACTTCTGAAGGTCAAAGCTTTACTTTTTTGTGCAATTGTTTTTATTATTATTTTTTTTATCATTGTGTAGATTTGTAAATCCATGGACTATTTCTACTTTAAAATAGTTAATATCATACCAGAGGACAGAACAATTAGTGACTTGTTAGGCCACCTAAAATTAGTTTCTATTATGCATTTATATTTTATCTTCACAGAAGTCTAAGTAAAATTGGTCATATAAATTAATATTAACTTGGTTTTTAATTAACTAATTAGTTAATATAATTGTGTTATATTACCACATTTAATGTGTATGAATGGGTGAATGTGAGGCAAATGTACAGGGCCATTGGGTCTGTGAAAGCTCTTTATAAATGCAGTCCATTTACACGTATAAAAATGTTTAATATAAAAGCTCAAGTCAATTTTTTTTTCTGTCGGATATACATGCTAAATTTCATTCTCCATGTAAGCTTCAATTCCCGTTTATTTTACTAACCTGGTCTTTTGGATGGTTTTAAAGGGCTTTTTTTCTTTCAGCTTGCCGTGCTGAGAGACCATCTAGAACCAGCAAACAAAATAGTCTGATTTAAATGGATATATTTCAACAAAGTTTACAGTGAAAGTTTGGAGTAATATCTGTTGGCTTGATTGCAAATTTGACCTCAAAAGCACTTTTTGTCTAATACCTGTATTTTTGTCTCTCCTTCTAGCACAGCTTTAATTCCATGTCTTTCAAGGACACTATGAAATGCCCTGTGCCTCCATCGAATCCCACAACCCTGGAGGCCAAGGTTGATGACCTGCGGCTTAAAGTGGAGCAGCTCCTCCTGAGCCCAGGGAAAAGTTGTCCCATGTGTGCGACCTGCGTCCAGCACAACACACTCCAGGAGACTGTGGCCAGCCAGCTGTCGGCTCAGACCAGACTCCTGGATTCTCTTGAAAAGAAAGTCTTGGAGATGAGAACAGCCTTGGAGGACCTGGCACGTGGTATGGGAATCAAAATGCAATGACTTTCAGGTTTTTAAGTGTGTCTTGGCTTTAAACTTTTTTGTTAACTTTTCTGTTCCGTCTCTTAAATATGAAAGGTCTGGAGGACAGACAGTGTGAGCGAGTGTCTGTGCCTTTAGTGGCTCTACAGAGACGGAAATCTCTGCCTGTTCGAAACCTCTGCGGTCAGTGGAAAGGACTAGAACAGAATTGCATAACTCATACAGTCATTGCATTTTTGAACATGGCATAAATGACATTTACCATGTGCTTAATATTTTTTTTTCTCTATTGACAGGAGGAAGTCTATATTCGCTTAGACAGAGACCATAAAACGGTGCCCCATTCCTTTAATAAACCCTCGGAGAAAGGTACTATGATATTACACTATATATGCTGGTCATTAGTAATAAAAGGTGGAGGTGTGGTCATGCCATAGAATTGTCATGGTCAGTTTTGATGGATATAAATCTAAATGACGGGCTTGTTAAGGGGATCTTCCACTTTTTTTGGAAATAGGCCCATTTTACCACTCCCAAGAGTTAAACAGTTGGGTTTTACCGTTTTCAAATGTATTCAGGTGATTTTCTGATATTTTGAAGAATATCAGGAACCAGACAGTTTCTGGTCTCATTGACTACCATAGTATATATTTTTTCCTACTATGGAAGTCAATGAGACCAGAAACTGTCTGGATACTGATATTCTTCTAAATATCAGAGAATCGGCTGAATGGATTCGAAAACGGTAAAACCCAACTGTTTAACTCTCGGGGAGTTGTAAAATGAGCCTATTTCCCAAAAAGTGGAGTATCCTTTAAGGACACAAACAGTAGGCTGTATGCTGATTGTCACATAAACAAACAGGAAAACTGACCAGAAACTGACGGTGATCTATGGAATTAAGGTTTTTCATTGTCATTTTATTTGATTTAAATATATAAATGTTTGTGGAAAAAAAAACAGAAGTTTGTTGCTCATAACCTCACATTAAAAGTTTCAATATGAACCTCCCATTAAAAGGTTATAGCAAAACAATGACGATGGGTAGATAAGGTATACACAATATTGTCAAATATTTGCTTAGAATACTTTTTTTTAAATATATACTTGTCAATGAATTAAAATCTGCAAAATATCCCAAATTAATTAAAAAAGAGAGAAAAAATTAATACACTTGCCCTCAAGCTATCTTAGGTACATGAATTTCTTCTTTCAGCCAAACGCAATTGGATTTATTAAAAATATATATATCTTGGCTCATCCAAACTTTATAATAGGAGTGAATAGTACCTGTCATTTTGAAGCCCAAAAAGCGCACCCGTCTATCATAAAAGTAATTCATATATGCAGCTTCAGGGTGTTAATAAAGGGCCTTCCGAAGTGATTAGTTTTTGTTAGAAAAATATCCATATTTATAACTTTATAAACTATAATCACTGGCTTCTGGTAATGGCGGTATGCGAGTCTCAGTTCTGGTGGAAAAGTGACCCGAACCCGATGTCAGGAGTAGCGTAAGTTTCAGGTGAGAGTAGACTCCTCGTGGTTCAAACAAAAAGGGCTGTGAAATAAACTTTTTTTTTTTTTTACTTTTTTTTGTAAAAAATTCTGAAAAAATTCTGAAAGTGATTCCAACAATATTGTTCCTCTAAATAATTATCATTATGCTGTTATAGTTCTTTTATCTTTTATAATGTATTATCATCCTTGATGCAGACATGCCTTTTATATTGTTTATTCTGTGTTTGTGCAGGTGTTTTGCTGGAAGTCAATAAAAACAATAGAACGAGAAGAGAGGACCATCAAGCTAGAAAAGATTCAACAGAGGTCAAAGTTCAAAATGAACCTAAATTGCAAATCAAAGAAGAAAGAGAAATATCCACTGTACCCCCAAGATCGAACCTATCTCAATGTCATGAGCAAACACATAAAATGACTAAGCTTGAAAATAAGACCCAGAATGATGTCCTGAGACCTGTCATTGCTGCTTCAACGGTGATCCAGAGGACTTCTGGTATTGCTCCACCAAAATCAGAAGCCCAAGATGATAGGAAAGTGTCACTATTAAAAACCAAAGCACCAAAGATGACATCAGCATCTGTTCCTGTGATAACAGCTGTCTTGCCCAACACAATCGAGACCGAAGCAAACTGAAACAGTGAATGTAACCTTACCGAATAATACCATACCAAAAAAGACTGGACTGTGTGCTCCTGCAATGCCTCCATGTACGGCTTCATCGGTACCCAACAACAACCCTCCCAAGATTACTTTAAAGGAAGTCCCTACAGATTCAACAACAATCCAAAAAGTTCCCCAATCTAGTCTGGTTCTTCCTGCAGCAACTGAGCAGAGTTCGGGAAAATCATCAGTAAATACACCCACCACAAAAATGACAAGGTCACAAGATGCAACATTTTTTCCGCCAAGCCACAAACCACCAAAAACAGTGGGTTTGAATATTACCACAGCAACAAAAGAGGCTCTCTCCCTTAGACAAGTGCACAGCTGCCCAAACTCTTTACAGAGGTAAAACCACATGCATCCCTTTATTGCTTGTCTGAAAATTTTAAATGCAATTTATCACTTTTGTAGCAGCTGATTAATGTTACATGTAGTTACTATAGTAATAGCTATACATTATGCATAATCACATGCTAAACCAAACCAAGTATTAACTCTAATGTATGTACATGTAGTTACTTAATATTACTCAGTAATTAAATGTATATAGTTACACTGTAACCAATATTTCATGAGACATTTGTTAGGTTTTAAATGGTAAACTCACACATGATTGGTTTCAATGTTTTATGGAGACTTTCCACTGACAATTTTGTACAAACTGTATATTCTATCCCCTAAACAAACCTCACAGAAAATGTTCTGCATTTTTTATTTTATTTTATTTTTTTATTTTTTTATTTTTTCAAAAAAAGAAGAAGAAAGTTCGGTTATGATTTATAAGGTGTTTTCCTCGTGGGGACCAAAAATATCCCCACAAGGTCAAAGATTTCTGGTATTGTGGTACTTGGAGACATTTTGTCCTCACAAAGGTTTACACACACAATACCGTTTAAAAGTTTGGGATTATTTAGTTTTAATTAATTATTTTAAAGAAATTAAATAAAAAAAAAACTGTATAGACATTTATAATGTTACCAAGGGTTTCTATTTCAGTTGTTCTTTTACACTTTCTCAGTCAAAGAATCCTGAAAAGTGAATCATGGTTTTCAGATATAGATAATAAAAATGTTTCTTGAGCCCCAAATCGGCATATTAGAATATTTAAAGGATCATGTGACACAGACGTAAGGATGCTAAAAATGTAGCTTTGCCAACAACAGGAACATTTTCTAATATATTAAAATAGAATATATATTATATATATATATATATATATATATATATATATATATGGTAATATTTTCAAATATATTTTCAAATAATATTATATTTTCAAATAGAAATCTGTTTTTACAGCAATTTCAACTGTAATATTACCCTAAATATATATATATATATATATATATATATATATATATATATATATATATATATATATATATATATATTATTTATTTAGGGTAATATTGCAGTTTGAAATTGCTGTAAAACAGATTTCTATTTTAATATATTTGAAAATGTTCCTGTTGTTGGCAAAGCTTACATTTTCAGCATCCTTACATCAGTGTCACACGATTCTTTAAATATTTGAATATGCCGGTTTAGGGCTCAAGAAATATTTTTATTATCTATATTGAAAACTGTTTCATATATATATATATATATATATATATATATATATATATATATATATATATATATATATGAACAGTTTTTCAATATAGATATAAATGTATATATATATATATATATATATATATATATATATATATATATATATATATATATATATATATATATATATATATATAATGCCAATGTTTTTTCTAATACAGATTACAGGTCACTGGAGGAAAGGCAGATTTGGTCCACAAGGTGACGGCACCGCTGGCTAAGAAAGTGACTGAGGCCGTTGGAGCAGAAAACCACATATCTGGTGGAATACAGATTAAAATAAGTCCAGCTACAGACAAGAATCCAGTACAGATGAAGAGCAATAATCTTATAAAACTTGCTTTAGACTTATAGGTGAACATCTAATCGTAAACGCTTCCTTTTACAGTCCAGTTACCCATGTAAATACTATGTTCTTCTTTTAGTAACTACAATTACTGGGTAGATAACTCAGTACGAACCCTGAACCTACCCCTAAACCTGACCCTGTTCCATGTACTTACCTTATATTAGCCAGTACTTCTCAGTTAAGTACACTGTAAGTACCCTGTAAGTACTGTACTGTAAAAGGAAGCGTTACCCATTTAATTTGTTCTGTTCTTTTTAAAAATCAAATACATTTAAGTCAAAGGGCAATGTCAGTAAATGCTTTCCAGAAGAGAACATCATAACCAAAAATGGCAAAATTTCCAGTCGTGTTAATTTGTTTTCAAAGGTTAAGCAGACAACAAGGCCTCTAATATAGCCTGACCTTAGACATCTGAAGTGTCTGGAATATGATAATCCTTTGTCCCTGGCGTGTTATTGCCCTATACTCTCCTGCAGCTGTTCCCACTCCAACCCAACATGAAGACCATTATAGATCAGATATCCACACCATTAACATCTCATAGTGATCTCTGACCCAAGATTCCCAATGAAGTAAACTGACTGAAAGATTGTTGTCTGAAAGAACACTTCTAATAGTGTAATCTTGGCTCTTTTCAGATGATGTTTCACCTCATCCTGCCCCTTTTGCTCACCGGTTTGTGTCGCTGAAGTCGAACCCTCCACCCTGTGACACCTTCACTATCCACACCAGAGAAGTGCTGGGAGGGTGAGCTGAAAGCTAGCATTTCTGCTACAGTAACTGCTATGGAGTTATTTTATGGGCAAAATATTGTCGTAGATAACAACAAGTCATCCTGAATCTTTGACATGTTTAACCATCATATTACATTGCCAGCGGACGTTTTGGTAAGGTGCACAAATGTACCGAGACTAAGATGGGGATGAGGCTTGCTGCTAAAATCATCAACACAAGAAATCCCAGAGAAAGGGTAAGCAGACCAGATCTGTGCTGTGCATGTTTTTAAACTTCACAATATTACTGACAGCATTTGCACATTAATTTGTGTGATAAAAAGTGCCATCACAGACTATGTTGCTTTGAAACTAGTATTTTGCCAACAAAATTATTTTTTTTAGCAACATAATTGATTCCTGTGATGGATTTTCAGCATAATTACTCCAGTCTTCAGTGTCACATGATCCTTCAGGATACTGAAATCATTCAATTTGCTGCCTAAGAAACATTTCTTATTATTATCAATGTTGAAAACCGTTACTTAATATTTTTGTGGAAATTGTGATACATTTTTTTTCAGGATTCTCTGATGATAAATGTAAAGTTAAAACATTTCAGAAAGTTTATTGTCCATTTTGATCAATTTAATGAATCCTTCATTAATAAATATTAAATTCTTTAAAAAATGTGCTGAACTTTTGAGTGGTACAGTGTATATAATGTATCGTCTATAGATATATCAACAGATTTCCATTTATATACACTTAATTACACAGCAAAAGCACATATTTTCAGCTGTTCCAAATTAGCAAACATATTCTTCCACTTGAAAATGTCTCTTCTAGTCTAGCTGAGTCCTGACATGTTCATATTCTGGATCTGTATTATTAATTATGCTTTTTTTTACTTGACACTAGAGACCTTCATTAGCACAAATAACAGCCAACACAGATAATAACACAAGGAACAAAACTCAAATATCTAAAGGTTGCTTTTGGTTGTTTTGCAGGACATGGCCCTGAATGAGATGCAGGTCATGAACCAGCTCAGTCACCCTAACATCCTCCAACTTTATGATGCCTTTGAGGTCAAGAATCAAGTTGTACTGATTTTGGAGTTGTAAGTATAACCAGATCTCAACTTAAGCAATAAAAATACAAGTGGAACGTGAAAGGATTAAGCCATAGAGATGGTCCTGTCTCTTTCTCTATTATTCAGTGTGGAGGGAGGTGAATTGTTCGAGAGAATTGTGGATGAGAGCTGTCCGCTGACTGAGGTGGATGCCATGGTGTTTGTAAAACAGATCTGTGAGGGTGTCCAGTACATGCACCAAATGTATGTACTTCACCTGGACCTCAAGGTAAGAGATAAAGCAATAAGGAGTCACAATGATTCAATAGGATTAAGTATTTATGGTAACTGCCTATTGTAGAAATAGGGAAATGTGAGTCATAAATAGACTTCAGTTGTCTGCTGCGCCACGGATAAATTTAAGATGAGGCTCGTCTTTTCTGCCGTCATGGAGAAATGTAAGGCAACTTTTGCTCTTATGATCTACTCCATGATTCCATAACTTGCATTTAATAAGAGACAATAATATTGTAATAAGAAAGTTGACAAAAATAATTAATTTAATACAAATTTCATGATTTTTGACCATTTTTTTCTTTTTACATATGGGGGGTGTGAAGGCATTTGTGATGCTAAATGTAGTTTAATAACTAGATAAGTGTAATTGAGAAATTATAATATGAAATGTTTAAAAACAACAATTTGATTAATTGGTACAGTCATTTAAGTTTCTTAAACTGCAAACAGCCATGACCAATGACAACTTTTCTAACATTTGATTGACAGCAGATTGCAGTGGATGGGTGCCACCTCCTGGCTTAACTGGAAATTGATAATATATAGCAATATTTATCAGGAAGAGCTATTGATTAATTGTAAATCCAGTACATACTTTAAAAAAATAACAGACTTAAATTAGAAAAAAGTGAAAATTTAAAGTGAATTTAAACTAGAATTAAAAAGCATATTAAAATTAACAATTTTAAATTTTATCATTTCAAAAATGGCCATTTTTAAAGTCTTTTATTTAGTTTATTTAATATATATATATATATATATATATATATATATATATATATATATATATATTTAATATTATCAAACTGCAGCCTCTTATTTGCTTATATGTATTAAATTATTTATGGATTTCTTAAACTGATGTATCAATAGTTCATATGATAACTGAGGGTGGCCTCATATTTACAGCTTTCTTTCATAGTTTCTTTTCTGTTGACGTCCTGAAAACAGTTTATCATTTCTTTTTTCTCAGCCGGAGAACATCCTCCTTGTTAATCACTCTAGCCATCAGGTGAAAATTATTGACTTTGGACTAGCAAGGAGGTATGATTTATACTTTCACACAACTATTGTATTGTGCTTGTCCATTGTTCAAATCAAGATTAGAGTTGATCGTCAGCCATTTTGGCATATGACATTTGCCTTACATACTTTTCCAATGACCACTGTGTATTTCTGAATGTGTTGATCCTCTGAGATTTTAAATGTGACAACCAAGGCTTACTTTTTATGGTTAAAGTGACTTCTCCTTATTCTCCTTCAGATATAAACCACGAGAGAAGCTCAAAGTTTCATTCGGAACGCCTGAATTTTTAGCTCCGGAGGTGGTGAACTTCGATTTTGTCTCCTTCCTACAGATATGTGGACGGATGGGAGTCGTCACATATATGCTGTAAATCACATTAAGCTGTGTGCATTAACATACACCAGAACAAATAGATTGCAATTAAATATCATTTTGAACAATCTTACTACATTTGAATTTAAAATCACCATAACACTGCAAAAGACTCAAAGGGGCCTTGATTACAAACATTAAAATTAGTTAGATTGACTAATAATGGGGGACGTACAGTAACGGGGACTGGAGTGAGTCCAAAAGCATCCACTCAGTCAACAACTTCTAATTAAAGCAATACCGGTGTTAAGTGTATTCGGGGTAGTCTCCAAAACAGAAAAGAAACTTGTACGACCCTGTTAGCTCCATGATAACGGATCTGTTGAACTAGAGAAACAATAAAAATCACATTTCTGTTGTTGTAGGTTAAGTGGTCTCTCTCCTTTTCTGGGGGATGATGATGGACAGACCCTCAACAATGTGCTTTTGGGCAACTGGTAGGCCACTATTATATTAATTCTATTCAAAACACAACATTAGCAACCCACGAAGAAAAATATTTTTACAAGTCATTTCCCTGGTTTCACAGACAAGGCTTTCGCCTAGTCCCAGACTAAAATGATAATGTTTGAGCTGTTGTAGCTGAAAACAACTTGCACTGATATCTTAAAGTGTCATTGTTGTGTCTCAAAATGCACACCAGTAATATTTTTTTCAAAGGCATGTTTATAAAAGCTACTTAAATACCCTAAATGTACTAAGGCCTAATCCTGGCTTAATCTAAACCCTGTCTGTCTTATACCAGGCTTAATTCTACGAAGCCGAGAACAAAAATAAATACGAATTGTTTTAAAACAACACCCCCTGTTGGATGTGTGTAGGTACTTCGATGAGGATGCTTTCTGAGCATGTGTCCGCTGAGGCTCGGGACTTCGTCTCCAACCTGCTTATCAGAGAAAGAAGGTGAAATTTTAAATACACTTACAAGTACACTTAGTCCAAAAACTTGTAATTGTATTCCAACAAATTCCGAGTGACTTGGAATGATTTACAGAATGTCCGAGCTGCTCTTTCTCATAGAATGAAAGTATACGGTGACTACTTGCATTCAAGCTCCAAAAGGGATGCAAATGAACCATAAAAAAAATCACTCACAATAGTAAAATTTCATTCAATTTTTGTTATATATTCCAAGTCTTTTAAAGATGTCTCTCTTTTTTACAGTGGTCGTATGAGTGCTACACAGTGTCTCAAACACCCATGGCTCAACAACATCACTGAGAAAGCCAAGAGCAGCAACATCGTGCTCAAGTCACAGGTTCTCCTCAAGAAGTATATGGCCAGGCGGATGTGGAAGGTGAAAAGCTGAGGAAACATTGATTTACCACTTTAACACTGTTTTAAGATACTAAATACTTTCTCTGTTTCTTCCTCTTCCACCTCACTCCTTTGTACAGAAAAACTACATAGCCATTGCTGCAGCCAATAGGTTTAAGAAGAGTCGGAAGTTCAGGTTCCCTGACAGCTGCTTGATTTCTGAGAGTATCCTGTTCTCACTATGTGTGCTTTTTATAATAAGCAGATCATGTACAGTATTTGTATTGCTGTGCTCTGCATTCCCACCCACCATTCATATCTGAACACTCACCGGCTGCCAATATAATCATTTAATTGGCTTTATGCACAGCTGCACTACTTAAGCCATCTCCTTGTTTCCTGTCTGCCATTATTGGCCAAACTTGATTAATCAGATGTGTCTGATTATTGTTGCTGTGACTACTGAGGTCAGGCACACCTGAATTAATCAATTTGTCCAATAATGGCAGACAGGAAACAAGGAGCTGGCTTAAGTTCAGGAAGTAGTGCAGCTGTGCATAAAGCCAATTGCTTTAATAAAACATACCAATCTGTAACATGCATTAAATTATTCAATAGGATAACATGCATTAAAGGATTCAATTATTGATCACTTGTCGTTTCAAAAATTTAGTTCTGATTAAAACCACTTACCGGTAACTGTCACCGTCCCACAGGTGGGACGTTTGCCACTATATTTTTAAATCAATTATATCTTAGTAAATACCTTTAGTAATATTGACAAACTATATATCATTTGAAAGCTTACAATCTCTAGTTTCCATATTTGGTGACTGATTTTCAAAATATATTACAGAGGAACCATAATTTATCAATATGCAACAAGAATATTTTCATAATCATAAAGCGAGTTCAGACCTTTATTTTAAAATAGCAGAGAACATGAAAAATCATGAAAAAATGGTCGATACCTCAGTTTGTTTTCATGCCAAAAGTTCTAAAGATAGCATCCATACAATTATTTTGGAAAAAAAGGACTGAAAAGTTTGAAATATCAAGAAAAATATAATAGAGGCGCACTTATATGGGCAGTAATGGAGTCTGATTGTGCCCTAGTGAAAAAGTTTGGTACTGCGCTCAAACAAAATCTTACTGAAAGCTCATTTTTTGAGATATCAACCTAAAATTTGAAACACAACTTGTTCAGATTTTTGGCTTTGATTTTTCTGCAGTTTTAGAGTAGCCCAGGTTTTGAAAATATATATTTTATGTAAAATATAAATAATTAATATTTTTACATTGTACATTTCCATAAACTCAAACTTCTATAACTTTTTTTCTGTTTAACTTTCTTAATTTATTTCACTTCTACAAAAATCTGCCAAATGTCTTCTTTAAAACAAGACCAATCATATGTCTATATTCCAAAGCATTCTTGAATTACAACCATTTAAGTTTGAAATGTGCATTTTCATGTCTATTCAAAAAAGGGGGGGTGACAGTTAAGATAAGCATGTGGACAGAATATTCATATTTTGAAAGGTATAGTTCAAAGGAATACCAGTGGTGTGATCGTTAAACTAGGTTCGTCCAACATATGAGGGTCTGCTGATGGCATTAGTCATATTTAAAGAAGTTTTTAAGAGGACGTGTAAGCTCATGAACAGTAAATATAAACAGGAAGTTTTAAAACGCTGCTATCACCACCACATTAATAGAATGCAGAAGAACTTTTTTTGAAATATGGCAAAACATTTCTCAATATATTTGTATGATTAAACCAATAAAAATGCTCTTTTCTTTTCCTTGCCATCTAAATAAAGGAATATTATGGGTTAAATAAACAGTCATGCCCATTCAAATTGCACGTTATGTCCTCAGACATTGGGGAGTGTGTTGAAAAAAAAAGGAAAATAAAAGTCACAAATGGTATCTTAAAAGATGGTGATGATGGCACAGTGGATAAGACACATGCCTTTGGTGTGGGAGACCCGGGTTAGAATTCACTGCGAGACACCAGTGTGTCCCTGAGCAAGACATTTAACCCCTAGTTGCTCCAGAGGTGTGCGACCTCTGACATAGCAATTGTAAGTCACTTTGGATAAAAGCGTAAGCTAAATGAATAAAAATGGAAAAAAGAGAACTTGTGCAGACTTTCCCTGGAATTAATTGCACCATTGATGTCATCCGCATGTTGCATCATAATTCATCTTAACTGACTCAAGCTGTGTCTCATTCTGAGGGCTGACGCTTACGTCTTTAAGGATACAAATATTGTTTTCATTCCTTATGATAGACATACCAGCTTTTCATTTTAAAAGCTTTTTTTATCAGCTTTAAAATGTCCAGGGGTCTGAAATAATTATCAAATCCCGGGAATGACCCAAAGATGACTTGATTTGACTTTACTGAAAGAAAAACTAATCTAATTAAACCTGAAAGCTTTCTACATTTGTTAAAGTATAAAAACTCTTAAAAAGATTGAGTTTCTCTGATTAAATTTCATGAAGAATTCCCTTTCCATGACGGCACACGCCTCTAGATAAGGTTGGCTTCTTTCAAATGATTGTGATACATTTCATCCATTCCAGTGGTCTGTTAAAATGACTTTATCTGGCCATGGCAATGTCGCAATAAAGTGATATCACACTCGGTGTGAATGTGTAACGAGAAAGATGAAGCTAAGTGGCTTCTAATCTCAGCCAGTGTCTTCAATATGTCAAATGATATTTACAAAACTGTAATAAAATGGTAGATTGACTTTAGTTATCACAACAACTCTACTGTGCTATTAACACATTTATTAGTTTTATGGACTTGTTAGGGTTTTATAGCCTATCTGATGTCAAAATCATATGATCTTTAATTTGTTATGTTTAGCTTGTTTTTTATCTCAGTTTTGAACTTGACCTGTTGGTGAGGATACATTAAGCTTATTTACTAATAATACTTGCATCCATATGTTAGGCTATACATTCTTATAAACATAGTAGGCTATGTATGTTTACTTTTTTATACTTGATTCATTGCTGGCATTGGCTGTTCATGGGATGTCACATGGTGGTGCTCATGAGAGGCTATTTTCATTATCATATTATTGTTATTATAGGCTACATAATTACTTGTAGGCCTAAATGCAGTCTCGCCTTTATGAGTAAAACTTTTAATTTCATAAAAACAACAACAAATACACTATCGGTCAAAAGTTTAAGTATCGGTAAGATTTTTTATGTTTTTAAAGAAGTCGCTTCTCACCAATGCTGGAATTTTTGGAAAAAAAAAAAATACACAAAAAAAACAGTAATATTGTGAAATATTATGACAATTTAAAATAACTTTTTTATGTTAATATATATTAAAATGTAATTTATTCCTCTGAAAAAAAGCTGAATTTTCAGCATCATTATTCCAGTCTTCAGTGTCACATGATCCTTCACAAATCACTCTAATATCATGATTTTATGCTCCAAAAACATGTATGATTATTATCCATGTTGAAAACAGTTTTTTTACATTTTTATTTCAGGATTCTTTGATGAATAGAAAGTTCAAAGAACAGCATTTATTTAATTAGAATCTTTTCTAACATTATAAATGTCTTTACTGTAACTTTTCATCAATGTAACTCATTCTTGATGAATAGAAGTATTGATTTCTTATTTATTTCCCCCAAAAATAAAATACAAATTCTTACTGACCCCAAAAATTTTAAAGGGTAGTGTTTAATGTAACAAAAGCTTTCCATTTCAGATAAAAGAATCATCAAAGAATCCTAAAATAAAAATGTAAAAACAACCGTTTTCAACATGGATAATAATCATACATGTTTTTGGAGCATAAAATCATCATATTAGAGTGATTTGTGAAGGATAATGTGACACTGAAGACTGGACTTTTTTTCAGAGGAATAAATTACATTTTAATATATATCGACATAAAAAAGTCATTTTAAATTGTCATAATATTTCACAATATTACTATGTTTTTTTGTGTATTTTTTATCAAAAATTGCAGCCTTGGTGAGCAGAAGAGACTTTAAAAAAAAAAACATAAAAAATCTTACCGATCTTAAACTTTTGACCGGTAGTGTAAGTGCACCTTTTAAATGTGACGTTTGTTTAGTTGTTGATAACCATTTTAAGTGTTAAGTGTTTTTTAATCCGACTGGTTATATTTACATGATTTACTTTACTAGGTTCAGACCTGTAAAAAATGGTTCAGAGCTCATGTAGGGGTGGGGTGCAAACAAAAGACGGAGGAGGGATCAGCATTTACACAGTACACACATCGACTTCTCTCATATCCGTGTAGGTACTGTTCCTTCTTGCTTGGATAGAAAGCATCCAATTTTCACTCAACAGGTTTCCTGTACACTAGACTGAACATTTTAACCTGAGGTAAGCGATTTCTTACCTAATATCGATTAACTCTGATTTTCGAATTAACGGAAATTTTTCCAAGTAAGTTAACTTAGCCTAGTCTTGAGACTGAAGCGATGGACACGTTTTTTCTTCGTTCAGGACTCAAGTAGGCTAGGCTACTCGGTTTTTGTTACCTTAATTAGTTTTGACTGGTAATCATTGAAATTACACGCGGGGTGTAATTTAGTTAACCAAGAGAATGGCCACATTGTTTCCGCGGCCGAGCTTCTTATGTCGTAACGTAAGCTTGTCTTTTCTGAGAGAGCGAGGCCCTGAAGTCTTCAAAACTTCAGACATATTGGTGGGTTTCTTTGTAAACATACGAAACCTTTATTTTTTTATCAGATTTAAAACACCTGATGTAATTGTTTTTTAAATTGATATTTAAATTGACGAAGGAGTTGAAAAATAAGACGTGCAACTACGCACGGGGAGGGGATTATCAAGAACAAGAAAAACCGTTGAAGTATTTTGTCAATAAGTGTCGACATCATGCTCATAAACCTTTATTTATTTACAACTGGTTTACTGACGCAGTTAAATATACCGGTAATGTAGGCCTTTGGAAGATTTAAAAAAAACTGCTTGTAAAACATGGAACTAAACTCTGACTATTAATCTCGTGACCGCAGTCAGATGACGTTTCGCTTTCTCACGGTTTTCATTTGTTCCTTGTTACGGAAGACATTGTCAATAGCATTTCTCATTTTCAATTTCACCTAATTAATATTCTGTTCGCTTGGCTGAATGCTATTATTACATTACACACTGCTTTGACTCCAAACCCCATATTTTACCTACATTTCGAGGTATTTTTCGTTCATCAAATTTCGTTTTAGCCTTTAGCCTACAGTACCATGCAATGACAGTAAAGGTAACGTTAAAACTAAACTAACTAAATTGTTCAGTCTCCAAAATGGAAACATTGAGCATCTTTTAGTGAAGAAGCTTTGAAATGTCCAATTGCTTCATATCAGTAAAACACAATGCATGGCGAATTTGCATTTGAATTCTTTTGTTTGTATCTTGAGTTACTGTCTTGTAATACTTTGTCCTATAAGAACTGTCATCACACACTGGATGAGACATTGGGTGCGTCTCAATCAGCTCTATTTCACCATAGGCACTGATCAGGGAGTCAGTCATTTTAAGGGCTGTCTCAATTGCAAACTCCTTCCAGTGCACTTAAAATCCCACAATGCACCGCAAAAACATTTCTGAAGCATGAAACAAAACCCATAAGCCAAATCAATAAATTTGCGGGTATTTTTCGCTCATCAAATTTCGTTTTAAAAGCCAAATCAATAAATATGGCACAAGATTTTGAAAAGACCAACCACCTTTTTATTAGGCCTATATGTCAGCATAAATACACATCACTAGACTGGTAGTGAACGCGTCCTAGTATTCACCTGAAAATTTGTAAGGATATGTTTTAAAACAATGTGTTTAAAAAGCATAAAAATATTAAATTAAAAACATACAGGTCTTGCCTGTTGATTAATACCAGCGTTGCAGTCTACACCATTGCATGTTGATGATGAAGTCAAAATTGTGTAATCACCTATCACAATTTTCACAATGTAAATTGTAAGACTGCCAACCCTATAGAACAGTGGTAAGGGGAATTAAATGTCCGCCGAATGTCAAAACTAAAACTAAACTTTATCGCTTTCAACCACCGTGAGTGTGGTAAAGTTTAACTCCTGCTGTAGCCTACTGTTTTCTTTTTTTATCACAACTTAGTAATTCTAACAATAAATATGGACATTTCAATTAAATGGTATAGAAGGATTAAGTTCTACATGGGTACTTTTATTTTGAAATGGTTTTTTTTTTCAGAATTTTTTTATTAATGAGAATTTGCTTTTTTATGGAAAAAATAATCTGGACATTTTGTCACTCAGTTATTAAAATTATAAGAATATAAGATAAACTTGACCTGTATGACAGATGCAAACTTAAACAAAGTTTGTCAAGTTTCAATGGCCAAAAACACTAAATTGTCAAAATGACCCTTATATTGTTTATACGTTTTTTTATTTCTTCTTTACATATTCTTGCCTTTTGACACTTTTTTTTTTTTAATTTGGTGTTTTTTTTTCATTTGCTTGAAAAGGAAATTTGACTTTCCATGATAAACAGTTAATTATTAGCTTGTTTCAGAAAACGGACCTGTATTGTTCCAGCATGTTTTAACCTTGCAGGTATTAAGGTCAGTTGGTGTGGTCATAGGTACTTTCACTTATGTGTTTTTACCTTCATTTTCTTTCAGGACTTGTATGAAAAGCGCCATGGCTGTAGAAGGAGGAGCAAAATGTGTCAAATACCTGCTGTTTTTCTTTAATTTCATCTTCTGGGTGAGTAACAACTAATGTCTGTATTATTAATGTCATATTTTGCATTATGTGCCATACTATGTGCCATAACTGCTGACCATTTCCCTGATTTGTCGTTGACTTTATTGTGAAAGATTTAGACCAAACCTGTCTTTCATAACACTTCCTTTTTTCAATTCATGCTGCTTCATCTTCACTTTAGTTTAGCTACCGTGAGAGGCTTTGACATTAAGGCTTTTTTCTCTCTACTTCTTAAAATAAATGTATTGCAAAAATCACCTCACAAAGTTTTAAGAGGTTCCAGTTACTATGACTCACTATTTCCAGTCAAGGAGTTCAGGGGGGAGTTCAGTTTCCTCTTATGATGAAATTTCCAAACATTCAGGAAAACGTGTCAGATGACTGGAATACAGTCATTTTGTGTTGACATGTAGATCAAAAATGGATGTAGACCTGTTGCTCATGAAGATGGATTTACTCAGGAAGTGGTAAACCTTCTTGTTGGCACATTGCATGCTTAAAGGGAATGGAAATATTGTGGTGAACTTAAAATAAACATTGTTTATAATGAATGTGTCCCAACTTGAGGCAAAGAACACAATGCAGCCATTTAAAAGGTGTGAAATTAAAATGAGCGCAATGCTAAAGTGTTTGTTTTTGTCGCTAATCCTTCATTGTTATTAGTATGGCTGTCCTTCAGCAGTTAGCTGATAATCTAGGCTTCTTTTTTAGGTCACGGAAACATAGCACTTCATCCAAGCTAGTTTGTTTGATCACACAAACCACTGCTCGGTGGGTGTTGACATTGTTTGGTGTCTAAGCGTTCCCTGGTGTAAGCGTGCACAGCACACACTGTTTACAGTGTAACCTGAGCATTAAGTGGTATGTTCTCTTGAAAAACAAAAAACATTCTTGCATGTGCAGCCGGCTCTGTCCTTTAAATTGACAACATAGCTGGGCTGCTAATGGCCTTTACTTGTTTGAGCTGACAGCTTGTTCCTCATATATAGCTCAGTTTTCACACCTACACAACTTATGCTTCCTGTGATCACACACAATCATGCTCATATTTCCTTGTTGTAATTTGCGACCGATTTAATTTTCTAAACAACACTTTTAAGATGGTCGTCTTTCATGTGTTAGTATCTCTGTAGTTGTTGCTAATGCTGGGGATACACTTTAACAAAAAGACTGAACTAAACACTGACTGTAAACACCGACTAAACGCAACTGTTTCGGCATGATCATTCATATGTATCAAATTACATTCATAATCGGCCTTACAGTTGTTAAAGGAGTCGTTCACTTTTAAAAACACTTTTGCTGATAATTTACTCACCCCCATGCCATTCAAGATGTCTACATCTTTCTTTCTTCAGTTGAAAAGAAATTAAGGTTTTTGATGAAACATTACAGGATTTTCTCCATATAATGGACTTCATTGGGAACCAAATGGTTCAAGGTCCAAATGAGAGTTTCGGTGCAGCTTCAAAGGGCTTTAAACGACACCAGACGATGAATAAGGGTCTTATCTGGACCCTTCGAGTCATGACTCGGAAAAAAGATTTGTTCATTTTAATGAACGAGTTTGAACAGGAGAGTCATGAACAGAACAGAGCAAGGCGAGCATTTGTGCTTATAAAACTTAAACTTTTTTATTTATTTTCGAAATGACCGATCGTTTCGCTAGATAAGACCCTTTTTCATCATCTGGTGTCGTTTAAAGCCCTTTGAAGCTAGGGTTGGGTATCGAGAATTGAGCATTCGATTGGAACCGGGACTAACTTTTCGCTTTTCCCGGAAAATTGTCAAAAGTTAAAATTTCGATTCCTAGTTTCGATATTCACAGTCCGCCGACCGGAAGAAGAAACAACTGAACAACACCAACGAAGAAGCGTCTACCGGAAGTGTTTGCATAACCACGCAAGTCGAACATGAGTAGCTTACGTCAGCGGTCCAAAGTGTGGCTTCACTTTTCTAAAAATAACGAAATCTCTGCAAAATTTGTGACAAAAGGAGTATTTGTGACAGAAGGAGTATTTCCTTCAAAAAGACCGTTGGTTAACAAGGTTAGCTAAACTTTTTTGACCCTGCCTCTTAAAAGAATCGGAATCGAGAATCGTTCAGGTACCAGAATCGAAACAAGGAATCGGAATCAGAATCGTTCAAATTCAAAACTGATACCAAACCCTATTTGAAGCTGCACTGAATCTTTAATTTGGACCTTGAACCGTTTGGTTACCATTAAAGTGCATTATATGGAGACAATTCTGGAATGTTTTCATCAAAAACCTTAATTTCTTTTCAACTGAAGAAAGAAAGACATGGACATCTTGGATGACATGGGAGTGAGTAAATTATAGTGAACTATTCCTTTAAGATTAGGGTATTTTTTTCTGGGTGTGTATGTTAGTGGATGCATATGAATCTATTTTATTATATATTACAGCATTATGTATATTTTTAAGGGAAGGAATTATTTAGGGATGTTGATGTTGTGAGCAGTGTCTGGAATTCAACTCTCCTTTTTAAGTTTTAGATTTCATTTACTCATAAGTTGTTAAACAGGTGAAAATCACTAATGAAGATGCGACATTAAAAAGTTTGCATCTTCATTAGGGAATTTCACATGAAAAATGTAAATGAATTGTGTGCCACAAAAATAGCTTTAATTATGGTATTCAATGAGCATGGTTATGAGGGAAGAACACAGATATGTACAGTACAGATGGGTTTGAAAACAGTACATGTGAGAAGCGAATGTTCTTAACTTTCCCAGGGAAAATTTGTTTCATCTGAAAATGACTATTCACCATGGAGACTTTCAACTGTACCTATAGACAGCAATTGAAACATTTCACGTTTCGTACTTTCTATATATTTAATAAAAACAATGTCTTTTGAGCTACATTTACATTGGATGCATTTCCTGATACAAACCAGAAAATGCAAGCTTTAACAATGTTCTGGGAATTTGGTATTCTAATGTCTCTCATATATATTTCTCAGTGAGAGATAATAAGGCTGTAAAGTTCAGCCTCAGTCATGTGATAGATCTTCCTATTTACGATGGCGTCATGTGATGTGACTTCTCCATACGAGTATCAACGTTCATTTGTGACCTATTTAGTCATGTAATGCCAAAGGCCAGCTTGAATATGGTCTGATAATAGACAATTAACCACCACTCCTTATTTAGGACATTGTCATGTGTTTCTTTGTAATAATAGACACTCCTGGTAATTTAATTGTATATCTTGATTTCATTCAGCAACTGAAACCGGATTCTTCCTGCTATTGTTTCCTCTGTGTATTCCTTACAGGTGCCTACCTGCTGCCACTTATTACCCTCAAATATTTACATTGGCGTTGCTTTGTATGTTAGCCGGACCACAGAGTCATAAAAGTTGTTCTGGGTTGTTGACTAGCTGTGACGCCCATATATTCTACATTTGTACAGCTGACACCTAATTACTAAACATCCTTTACACTTTCTCAGAGGTGAAGTTCAGTACTAATTACACAGTACATTTTCTGTGTGATGATGACTAATTTTTTGATTGCTGACAAACTTTACATAGCATGATGAATAGATATTGCGAGCCAACGTCATTAGCAAAGGAGTGTATCGAAGGTTTCAAATAATTTTTTATAGTTCTAACAACTTTCCCACACCTAGTTACAACTCTTTTTTTTATTTTAATTTCTCTCTTTAATGCTCACTAACATCCTGAAGTGAAGTTTAGGGTTAGTGAACAGAATAATGCAATTTTACACAAGGTACCTAGTTGATAAAACTATTAATTAGTACTTAATCTAATAGGAAAGATAGCAAAAAATGCAAGTGGTTCCCAACCCTGGTCCCTGGCCTTCATAAATCCTCTTCCATTCCATCATGGGATAGTACAGCATCCATTGAATGCGGGTACTTTTTGATACTATTAAGTAACTTATTCGATTTTGGACGCAGCGATGGTCTTATTATTGGGAGATATGAGGGTCTGTGGCTCTACCATTGGTACCTACTTAATAACCAATCACATAACAGCCCTGACTGTCATTGAATTTATTTCAGAGTTGTGCGACAGTCAATCACTGTTTGTGGATATTAGTTAAAGAGAAGTCACTCCTCTTATAAAATAGCTTTTTTTTTCATGTGTACTGTACAATTTTAAAAATAGATGTCAGCGAAATAGCAAAAACAAATGTTTAATGGCAAACATGTTGAAGATTAGCTGATAGGCTTGTCGATTTCATTAAATAAGCTTTTTTTGCTAACTTTGGAGGCTTGTTCCAACTCCACTTAAATGGTGTTAAATATAAGAGAGACATAAATGTACTCCAGGGTATGGAGCAATTGAATTGGTCATTTTAATAATTGGATAAGAATGAGAATGCAAATACTTGATATGGCTTCTGTTCACTGTTTTTCACTCTGACTTCTCTCCCTGTCTCTCATCCTCAGCTGTGTGGCCTGGCCCTAATAGTTCTGGGGACAATGGCCCAGGTTTCATTCCTCAACACGGCCATCATCAAAGAATACTCTGGCTCTCTCTCTAGTGCTGATAATAGTGGGAGTCGTCATCTTCTTCATCGCATTCTTTGGCTGCTGTGGCGCCTGGAAGGAGAATCAGTGCATGGTCACCTCGGTAAGGATCATTGTTCAGACTATTTCGCTGAAGATAAAGGAAATGGTCTACTGGGTAGGGTTGCTTCAGCCAGTTGTAAGGTCTTCACACTGAGGGGATACTTAAATGGATAGGTCACTTGCAAATGAATTTTGGTATGTTTTAGCTTACCTCAAGGGCATCCAAGATGTAGGTGTCTTTGTTTCCGCAATAGTTTAAATTTTGATATTTTTAGGTCAAACCGTTCTTGCCTGTCAGTCATATAATGAAGGTCTATGGTCACCACCTCAAAAAGCATGCACAGAGAAGTCCAAATGAAATATCATTTAATGACTCGTAAATGTAAGTACACATTGATGGCCAGAGACCAGAAATGAGCGGTTTGTGTGAGAAAACTAACAGTATTTATATAGTTTTTACCTCTTACCACAGTTAAAAACATGCTCTTTGAGGTGGTGACCATAGACCTCCATTATATGACTGACAGACAAGAACGGTTTGACTTAAAAATATCAAAATTTAAACTATTGCGGAAACAAAGACACCTACATCTTGGATGCCCTTGAGGTAAGCTAAAACATACCAAAAATTCATTTCAAAGTGAACTATCCCTTTAATTTGTTTGCACCATTTATTCTTAAAGCTTAAGTAGTGTAAGCTCTTCATAAAAAAATGCTTAGTCACATAGTATGTCATGACATTTACCTTTGATAATCCAATAAGTCTTTTAAAAAATGTAAATTGCAGGTCATTCAATTTTAACATTTAACTATATATATATATATATATATATATATATATATATATATATATATATATATATGCATTCTTCCCCCATTTTTCCAGATTTTATCAAAAGTATTAACAAAAAGATTCATTTAATATAAATATTTCCAATTTGTCTATTTTTTCTTTATCTATTACTCATTTAATAATTTCCAAATTTTATTGTATAATGCATTTAAATATGTATAATCAGGAGCAATAAATAAAATTAATAGACTATTGAAACTAATGCAATAAAATACTAGTAATGTGCAAACTGACAAATGTGTATTTTATTATTAAAATCTAGCATGCATTGCAGTATTGATAATGAAAATGTTCCTATACATTTACTTGTCATTGGTTGCAGTTCCATGAAAATTGTGTATATATATGCATAATATGTATACGTCAGCTACTGAAATGATAAGTTTATATGTGGGGTAATGTTTTAACTAGTTTAATGGTGCAGCACATTAACATGTAGTATTGCCCAAGTAATTTAGTAGACGTATAAGCAACATCTAGGCTAAATTTCCACTAAGTTGCTGCTGATGCTTTTGTTTGAATGCTGACTGCTGTAAAGCTGCTGTCTGTCTGCTGTCTGACACGGTCATACATTGCCAACAGGTTAAACCAGATTCCTTCTTACACAACACTTAATTTGAAATCTATCTACATATTTGACTGAAATGGAAAACAAACCGCTGCAATGGACTGGTTTGACCAAACACTTACCAGCCCTGAATAAAAACATTAAATTCTATAAAATGTAAAGCCAGACCGATATATCGGCATGCTGATATTATCTGCCGAGATTAGGCATTTTCCAAATTATCGGTATCGGCAGTTATAATGGCCGATAAATGAATATTTCAAAAACAAAAGCGGACGAAACACGTGTAATGAGTGTTGGAGTTGTATAGTTGTCCACCAGAGGGCACTCTACACCGTCCCTGTTGGCAACACTCGTTGAGTTGGTCACGAGACATACATTGCTTGAATAACAATCAAAAGAACATCCCCATCAGTCACGGAATTAGTAATAATTGCGTTATGTTGTTACAGTGTAGTTGACTGACTGTCCTTTTAACTTTTGACATAGTGACTGAAGTATTTCTTTAATAGCACGTGACCGTTATAGCAATAAGAATAATCATCTCTCCTTGGCTTGTTATATTGAAAATGTATGTTTTACACTTTGCAGTATGACGCCATCCATTGCTAAATTATGGCTCATCATAGACTTGTTAATCACAAAGCTAGCTAATGCCACTATCATCAGTCTGTTCTGTTGTGACAATAAAAGAAACAAGTTTCTTTTTCAAAATGCATGATCATAATATTTTAGTTAAAACTCATAAATAACTTAACTGTTAGGGAAATCTGTTAATGTTTTGTTGCGCATTTCGGAAAAATATAATAATAATAAAAAAAATCTCGGCCGATTTGTGTATATCGGATTTTAAAACCAAAAAATATCGTTGTATCGGCCTTCAGAATCCTTTATCTGGTCGGGCTCTAATAAAATGTAGTTTCTTGACTTGCTCATTCCTCACTTTTGTCATTCACCTCTCCTCTCTTTGTTTTCCCCTAGTTTGCTGCTTACTCTCCCTCATCGTCATCATTGAAATTGGAACTGCCATTGCTGGAGATGTATTGGGCGGGAAAGATGAGTACTCTTCTAATTTCTACTTTATTACTATCAACCTGTTTTTTCCAGGTACCATTTTGCTCCTAATAATCTGTTTTTCTGCAGATGCCTAATGTTCTGGAGGGAAAATTCCAAGTTACGATCAACAAAAATTACAACAAAAACCCAAGTAGACCGTGACAAGCATCGATGCTCTACAGAAGCAGGTTGGGAAACTCAGAATGTATCAAATCAGCTTGTCTGAACAAGGCCTGTGATCCTGCTCTGATTTCAATTTTCACCTGAAGAACGTGTCTCGGTCTCTGCCGCCGCCTTCGTGGCCTGCTTGTGCCATCTGTTGAGCATTAAACTGACATCCTGCTTTCTCTCTTGTGCCGTCATGTGGCTAAACTTCAGTTCAGACCCCGTGGTGTACTTGCTCTTGTCATTTTTTTAATGTTTTTTTAGTTCAGTGAATCAATTCTGCTGGATCATATGCTCTCTTTAGGTGAATACAAGGGAAATGTATTAATGGATTCACAAAATCATGTTTATTTGTTTCTGTTGTAATTTATTTTAGGGCTGTCAAATAGATTAAAATAATTATGTTTGCCATTAAAAAAATCAGCACACACACATACATATACTAGGGCCGCTGAAATGATTAATCGCGATTAACGCATCCAAAATAAAAGTTTGTGTTTATATAATATATGTGCATGTAGCGTGTATAATTATTTATATATATAAATACACACACATGCATGTATATATTTAAGGAATATTTGCATGTGTATATAATTATACAAAATTAATATTATACATAAATATAAATATTTGATATATTAATAACAATTTTTAAATATACATGCATGTGTGTATTTATATATATATATATATATATATATATATATATATACAAAATAATTATACACACCACACTCACATATATTTATGTAAACACAAACTTTTATTTTGGATGCGATTAATCGTTTCACAGCCCTAATATATACACACACACACACACACACACACACACACACACCAGACAGTGTATTTTAATTTAATTGAGTGTTAATGTGTCTTTCTTATACTGTAGTTCAAGTGCTGTGGAGGAAACTCCTCTCAAAGATTGGGTGAACCTTAGCATCACTCACACAACGGTCCCAGACTCCTGCTGTAAAAATATCACCAAGGGCTGTGGTGAAGGAGCTATTCAAGATGCCAAAAAAATCTACACAGATGTAAGAAACTCTTTGTTCTTTATTATTGAAATAGTGCACTAGGTTTTGGCTACCTGACTCTTCTGTAATGTGGCATTTTCACAAAGTCTAAAAACATTAGACGGTGATGTTTTTTCCATAACGTGCTCATAATGTTTATTGGACAGCACATGTGAGACACTACAGACTAAGACTTTGTGTTTGTTTAATACAGGGATGTAGTGTCGATTCATTGGGAAACTTATAAAGGACAATATTTTGTGGATTGCTGTGGCAGCTCTGGTCGTTGCCTTTGTCCAGGTGAGACCTGCAATATTGTTTTACCTGTTGTCTGCACACAAGAATGTCAGTGCAAACTCCCCTTCTTTGTACACTAATACTTTTTTTCTTTTTTTTGTAGATCACGGGGATTGTGTTGGCCTGCATTCTGAGGCAAGCCATCCGCAGCGGCTATGAGGTCATGTGATCACGTCCAGTCACTTAAAGCTCTTAGAGACAATTCAGTTTTTTTTAACCATTATATAAATGCAAATTATTTTCCCTCTTTCTGTGTATATTGACAATACACATTTTCACTGAGAATGAAATATCTATGATATATTTTTCTATGACTAATCCAGTAGATCAGTCTCCTGCAAAGTCTGATTTATTCTTAAGTATTCAGTCTTTACTACCACATTGACATTCCTTTGGGTAATAGGACAACAATGAATAACTGAAATGCCAAATTTTATACATTTACAGAACATTGTCAAATAAAATAATTAAATGTTCTTAAGTTCATCGATTTTAGTTACTAATATTTGTTACTACTGTAGTTGGTGGATCAATGCTAGGTTGCTAAGGGATGCAAACAGAGACTATTAAGTTTGAAGTCTTTTAATAGAAGTTCTGGTATTTTCACGTTGCGTTGACTATGTACTATCATCATTTTCAGTGAAATGTTAACACCAAACCAAACAGCATTCTATTTATATATAAAATACAAAATAATGCAACACATTTGGCAACATAAAAAGATAACAGCATGTATTGCACCATGTTTATAGCTGTGTTCTTAAGTAAAAAGGCACCTGTTAATAGGCTGCATAAGAAGATCATTTTAGAATCTGACAAAACATATTTCGCATAACTTTAAAGGGATAGTTCACTTTGAAATTAATTTTTGATATGTTTAAGCTTACTTCAAATGCATCCAAGATGTAGGTGTCTTTGTTTCAGCAGTATTTTTCAATTTTTATATTTTTAGGTCAAACCGTTGATGTCTATCAGTCATATAATGGAGGTCTATGGGGTCCACCTCAAAGAGAATGCACAGAGAAGTCCAAATTAAACATGATTTGATTTAATGATTAAATGTAAGTACACATAGATGGCCTAAGACACAAAATGAGCGATTTATGTGAGAAAACGAACAGTATTTATATTGTTTTTACCTCTTGTAACTACAGCCACAAAGCGCCCGCACCCTCAGATTACTGCAATTACAAGAGGTAAAATCTATATAAAAACTGTTCGTTTCTCGCACAAACTGCTCGTTTCGTGTCTTAGGCCATCAATGTGTATTTACATTTATGAGTCATTGAATCATGTTTAATTTGGACTTCTCTGTGCATGCTCTTGAGGTGGACCCCATAGACCTCCATTATATGACTGATCAACATCAACAGTTTGACCTAAAAATATCAAAATTGAAACTACTGAGGAAGCAAAGACAAATACATCTTGGATGCCCTTGAGGTAAGCTAAAACATACCAAAAACTAATTTCAAAGTGAACTATCCCTTTAATGCTTTGACCAAACAGCCCAGTGCACACAGCAAACAACTTCTTATTGGATAGAACAAATAACAAGGTGCAATAATCTTTGTGTAATTTTGGGATTCAAAAATAAATATTAACATAAATGTAATTAAAATTAGTATATGCTGCATTATAGAACTTAACTTAATATATTAAAGAATACACTTTACTTCCAGTATCCAGGCTGCTTTGTAAAACTCTTTCCAGTTTTGCCATCAGATTTAAGCCATGGGTTGCTTTACATTTTAAGCATTCTCGATAGTGATTGTTTGTCTTGCTAATACACCAGAAAAATGAACAAGATAGGTGATACTTGTCCTTGGATCAGGGCTGTTTTTAAACATGTACAAAATGCCACAAAACAATTCACAAATGATTGTGCTCTCACGAACAACTATATTGAGAATGAATGTCTCAAGACCAACAAGCTTTAATTCCAAATGGATGCACATGTTCAGTGTGCTTTTTGTCACGTGGTTATAACCTCTCTCACTGTGTATTGTTTTGCAGTGTATTTGTATCTCTATGGAAGAAAAATGAATTACAGAATCTCAATGGCATCTTTCAATGACAATGTCTCTCCTGTCTGTTCCTCAAGTAAACAAAATCTCCAAAAAAATAAATTTAAAGCACAACATTTAAAAAATAATTATTCAGAAACATAAAATTCCCGTGATTACAAAAGTAACAAAGCCAAAAGACTGGTATAAAGCTTGTGTTGCACTGCCTCAATTTGCATACAAGATTCTTTTGTTCCCATGGTGCATTTTGGGTGTGGTGGTGGAGTCGTCTGCTTCCTCTCGAGGTCAGTGACGTGGGTGTTTAGGGTAGTTTACAGTGAGCAGTACCATACAGTGTAGATAGAGGGAGGTCTCTGATTCTGATGAAACAGGAAGTAAATGCAATGCCACAATGAATGTGCAACACAATTGTCATGAAAGTAGTTTCAAAACCCCATAATGACCCATTAAAAAATATGATTCATTTATCACACGGCATTGTATTGTGGGAGACAGTATCCAGGGCAATGCAGTGTGTTGTTAACTAGGCATTTTGTCAAATGGTTATTGCATTGCCAATGGTTATTGGAATTACCGTAATTACGAGATTCAGATTTGTAAAGCATCCCCTAAATTGTACCATCTGACCACTGAAAAAGCCACTGAACGTCTGTTTAATAATTGCTTTAATTGACTATTGATAATGTCTTACAAATGCAAGATTCATCTAAAAATAATTGAAAGGCACCTTTTGAATCAATGCCACATCAAATTAAGGCAGTAATAATATATATATATGAATGAATACAATATAAGCGTTCGTATAACTCTTCTGAACATAGCCTTGATTTCATGGCCTACGTACCTTTGAGGTGTGTTGAGAACTGCAACCACTGTGTGAGCCATTCCCGGCACTGTGCGGGACTCAGAAGCTCTGGATTCAGCCCTCTCACGTAACATGCCTAGGAGACGTGACGTAAAAGTGACGCATTATCCTTAAAAAAATCTGAAAATAAAGGCTGCTGACAGAATGTAATGGGCAAAATAAGGAGCGACCTCTGACCTCTCTGAGCTCTGTGTCGTTTAACTGATGCAAGCCTAATTGAACAAGGCAGCGGTCAAGCTGCATGAGTTCTAAGGCATGACTGTTCAAGCGGTGACCAATCCAGAAGCCTGGGAGGCGGGGCGTCAGGAAAAGCAATGGACAGAGTTGTCTCTGAAAATAAATATTTATGTTTGCATTTAGCAGACAAAAGCAATTTGTCAAAGAGCCAATGTAATATTCAGTCAGGTTTATTAGACAACTAGATTAGGAAGAAAGCTAGAAAAGGTCATTTTTAAGTCATGATGAAACGGAAGTAGTGACAGAGCTTTTCTTCCATTATGTGGCGTACATCTAAGTGTAACGGATTATTGATAAAAGGAAGGGACTAGGTTCTATGCCTCATTGTTGATTGGATTTTGCGATGCGTGTGTTGCATTGAAGGCGGATGAATGTAAGCTAACAGAGGAGGGGTTTAAACAAACTAAGGGTACATGTACATGACAACGATGTACTAAAAACGGAAAAGTTTCCTTTGCATTTTTTTTTGCACACAGACAACAACGTCAAATGGATACCCATTCACGCGGATCCGCAAAAAAACACGACAAACAACACTGTGTTAAGCATGACAGGCCAGTATTTGTCGATTTGGCCTTGTAATCGAAAGAAACTACGCGCCAATAGACTGAACACATAATATGCATTCGCATGACAGTCACCGTTTTCATAAATTCATGTTTTGTAGTTTACATGGAGACGATAATGGTGTTGTTTTTAAAAACGTGACCACTGTCGTGTAATTGAATGGCCAAAAAGTTTTCCGTTTTTAGTTGAAAATGAGTCGTCTAAACGCCCCCTAAAGGTCTGGGGAGGTCCTGCAAATGTCACCAGAGAGAAAGTCTTTCGTTTTCATCTGAAGGTCCAGTTGACTGGATGAATGAAACATGCACAGATGAATTGTTCACAATAAGATTTATAACATACATTTATAAAACTAGTAACAAACTTTTAAAATTATTATTTTAACTGGCTGATTATTTAGAGCTCACCATCTGATCTGCATACAATTTCTTGATACCTAAGGGAGGTCCGGAGAACAATGTTCTCACTGCATGGACATCAGACACTACAGGATGGACTCCATGTCGCACCTGCAGACACATTTATATTAATTAAAAAGTTAACACCTGAATAAAACAACTAAAAAAGGCAATAATTATACACATAAGTAACATCATGAATTAGCTCAGGCTACCTTACTGCAGAGCTCCATAAGGCGGCTTTTAAGTCGGCTGTCTTGGACAGAAGAGGACGTGTTCTCCAGCCCCTTTACTATAGCCCAGTGGTGCTGTGCTCTCTGGGAGTGGTACACCCCCTGAAACTCCACCAGCTGCTGTGGGGTCCAGAAGTGCCGGATCAGAAGCTGGCGAGGATAGAAGTACCTAGAGGGCAGAATTGTGATTACATTTATTTTAAAACACATCCTTTTTTCCCTTGGATTTAAACTCTTCACATCCCGCTGCGTTCGACACTATAGAACATAAAATACTTTTGGATCGACTACAAAACTACACAGGTGTTATTAGGACAGGCATTAAGCTGGTTTAGATCGTACTTATCGGACCGTTATCATTTTGTCTGTTTAAATGGGGAAAAAAAGAAGATAACGTCAGTAGACTATGGAGTGCCACAAGGATCGGTGTTAGGCCCTCTGCTATTTTCAATATATATGCTGCCACTTGGTAATATTATAAGAAATGGTTACCTATTAAGTTCCGTATCATTTACAAAGTACTACTTCTGACCCATAAAGTCCTAAATGGTTTAGCTCCTGTGTATTTAATGGACCTTCTATCACCCTACAATTCATCGCGTTCTTTAAGATCACTAAATTCGAGGCTTCTGGTCATTCCTATATCTAAGTCCACTAAAGGAGGGAGAGCGCTCTCGCATTTAGCTCCTAAACTCTGGAATAGCCTGATATTGTTCGACGCTCTGACTCGCTGTCCCGGTTTAAAACTAGACTAAAGATGCATCTCTTTAGCCAAGCATTCATATAATGCTTTCCTTTTATTCCTCAGTTGAATGAGACCGAATGCATTAATATTATGAACAGTTATGCTAATTATTTACCATTTGCTCCAATGTGTATCCAGCCTCTCATTGGGACTTCAGATGCCCCACACCTGCGATGAGACGACTAAACGCATGTGAAAACACGACTCGACGCAGGCGATATTTTATGCCCTGAATTAATACATGATTAACTAAATGTATTTTTTCCATGTACATTTCTGAAATGCACTTTCTGAAAAGCTGCTTTGAAACAACATATATTGTGAAAAGTGCTATACAAATAAATTTGAATTGAATTAAACTACACAGAATAATCAGCAGTGTAGCATAATAAATACTCACATAAGGATAAAGACCAGGTAGTTGGCAAAAGGAGGTATTGATATGATGACCAAGGGAATGGCTTTGATTAAGTCCCTGCGGACCTGAAAGCAACACACACACAAAAAATACATTTTAATGAAGCTTATGACAGCAATATATCTCATTCATTGTTCAGTTCATCAACCCACCTGCCTGAGTTTCTCCAGATCACGGTAAGGCACATGGTCCTCTGCGCTGTTACTTAACATACGAGTCATGATTCTTCTCGTTTCTTGAGCATCTTGAAACAGGAGCCGGAACCCTTTAAACAAAAAACACAAACGTATATAATAACACATCATCCAGAGAAGGTTTAAGGTTTAATAATCCAGTACTAATTTTAAATATACCTTTCATAAAAGTGTGATAGAGGGCATAAAAGCGAGGAAAGCGCCTCTGCAAGAATCTCTCATACTTCTCATTGACCCACTTCAGGCTAGACACAATGCTTCGACCAATCCCATGTCTTGCTTGTGAAGGTGAGTAGTGTCTAACAAACCACAAACTACTAGACAGACAGACAGTCAGACAGACATAAATAAATATAAATAAAATAGATAATAATTGATGGAGTGTTGCTGTCACAACAGGGCAGGGCATGTACTGTATTTCCTGATTAACACAATGCATTTTTTCTAGTTCTACAAAAACTAAAGGGAAAATAGGCAAAGAGAAATACTTCATATTGTCTAGTACTATTTATTATATTCAGGATCATTTTATAACGATTCATCTATATGCAAACTCTCGTCGCTAAGGGAATATGCCTACAAATGATCGATGCCTATAAAATTATAATTTATATGAAATAGTACCTGGATTTTGTGGAAGCCAATCTAGGTGTGTAGAGACTTGCTTTAACCCCGACAGGTTGTTTTCCATACAGTAAGATCACAGAAGCCCCTCGGCATAACCCTCTACAGGACAGCGCCATCTTGAACTGAGCAGCTGACAGTTCTACGTGGGCGTGTCTTCAGAGAATGGAATGCGCACGCGGCACTGTGATTGGCTGCTGCAATAACCACATAAACAGTAACCAATGCGCACCTTTTTTTGGCGTTGACAAAACACTATTGAGGTTTATCATTACAGATTAATCAGGTAATACTTTTTGGTTGAAACCTCTGAATCGCACGTTTAAGACTTTTAAAAAATAACTGACCACAGTAAAAAAAATCTTTATCCCATTTGTAGCCATTTAATTTAACGTAATTTAATATTTGAATTGTTTTATTTTTCCACAAAGCCGTTTAGGTATATTTTTTGTTTGTTTCATGTCTGAATTTAGAAATACAGTATTGACTATAATAGCTTACATGAGAATAGTACAATAATGAGGAAACAAATTAAGGCTTATAAGTTGAGCATTGAGAATCGCAATTGATTGCAGGCAGCAGATAGGCAGGTGAGCAGCACGAGTCCACGCGCAATCCCGCAGACTTCAAAATAAAGTTGTAAATTCAGTGCTTTTAGACCGCGGAACTATTTCCAGTTGTGTATTTTTATTAATGCCAGTGTTTTTGTGTGAAAAGTGGCGATTGTCTTGCTCAGCACGTGCCGCTTTTCTACTGACATTTGCTGTTGTTTTATGTTTACATTTGGCGTGTTTCATTTAGGGTGCCATTTTCATCAGAGCTAACGGAAGACGCAAGGCCACAACCACCAACACCTCGAGAGGAAGCAAACATGGCCACTTTTAGATTCGGAAGTAGCGTTGGTCCGTCTGGAGTAAACTCTGAAAATCAACCGAACAGCTTTAATGAACAGAGTGGTAATTTTATATATTTGGACTTGCTATATCACTACGTTTACCTGGACAACACTATTCCGATATTATTTCTGATTGTATCAATCCGGTTGAACTTGAAGTCATATTCGAAGTGACGTTAAACACAAATCGAATTAAGATTCACATTTTAGTCGCAACTCGCACTATTGAAGTGTAACGCATGTACACCGTCATACTATTCAAATTCGTGTTTGAGTTATCGTGTGCTGTCCATGTAAATGCTAGTCACATTCATCAATTTATCAAAATTGATCATATGCTTCTTTTGGAAGCAAATAAGAGCAGTTTATTGCATTTGATGGTATCTTGTTTCCAAAGCTAATGGTGAAGACATTCTCACTGATGACGCAGACCCCAACAGGATTGTGCAGTGCCCATATGACAAAAACCACCAGATCAGAGCCTCTCGCTTCCCTTTTCATGTTCTCAAGTGCAGGAAGGTCGGTAATTGCAGGGGAAAGTTTTTCAATTGTTTCATGCATTTATTTAAATTGTGAAAATGCTGCTGCCTTGGTTTGTTTTAACTTTATCTACTTAATCTGTTTCAGAACCACCCCAAACTGGCCTGTGAGTTAAAGACCTGCCCCTTCAATGCCAGACACTTGATTCCCAGGCATGAGTTGTCTCATCACATAACAAACTGTGAGGACAAGAGGTCTCTGAACGCTGAAGAGGGTTAGTGTCGCATGTGTGAATGTGACCCTCATGTCGTTCCAAACCAGTAAGACCTTCATTCATCTTCGGAACACGAATGAAGATCCTTTAACAAAATTTGCGACCTTTCTGTCCCTCCATTGACCGCTACACAACTACTACTTTGATGCTTCAAAAAGTTCATGAAGAGATTGTAAAACTAATCCATATGAATTGAGTGGTAGTGCTCCAAATATTCTGAAGAGACACGGACAGATTTATATGATGAACCGATTGAATTTCGGCTTCGATTCACATTCATCAACTCGCACATCAGTCGTGGGAAACGGAAGCTCAAGCATGTTCGCTTGACGTGCAAGAACCAATGAGGTTACTTCTCGTGTTGCGCAGAACATTTAAGCTTCTGTTAGAACCAATGAGGTTTGTTCTTGAACTTCAAGCAGGTTCGGTTAGACATGTTTGTTCTCTGATCAGGGTTTAAATGTAAAAAGCCAAAATTTAATCTGTTTGTTATATAAAGCGATCGAGTCTCCGAAATTCGTATGAATTTTTTTGTAGTTATGTGGTAGCCGTCAATGGAGGCACAAAAGCGCTCAGGTTTCATCAAAATATCTTCATTTTTTTTCCAAAGATGAATGATCTTCTTACTGGTTTGGAACAACATGGG
This sequence comes from Hybognathus amarus, assembly GCA_030378365.1. Taxonomy (NCBI): domain Eukaryota; kingdom Metazoa; phylum Chordata; class Actinopteri; order Cypriniformes; family Leuciscidae; genus Hybognathus; species Hybognathus amarus. Next base: position 530,263 of record JAQIUQ010002663.1, on the reverse strand, counting down.
GAGAGTAATTTTTGGGTGAAATGTCCCTTTAAATTACACTTGTTGAAATGTGATTAATTGAAAAATGTGAGTCCATTTAAAGTTTTAGACTGAGATTAGTAAATTAAATGCTACAAAATAAACTTGAATGAGTTCTAAAGCAATTATATCTGGCAGGTAATTTAAATGGTCATGCAATGTGACTTTTTTTTGGAAACTTTATTGCGCATGCTGTTTTAACCCTTGTGCATCCTTATGGACATTTTTGTCCTTTTCAGTTTTGTTTTTATCACTTTGGCCTGTGTTGAAGCTAACTGCAAAAAAATTGGCACAGGTGTGCATTTTTATTGGAATTTTACTATTTAACCATCATTTTCTTAATATTTTTTGCATTAAGTACAAAAAATACTCCCTCTCAGTGCTTTTTGGACAAAAATGTCCCCATTGAAACAATTTTTTTTTATTCCCAGTTCAGTTAACTATAAAATTATGCAATCATTTGTTAAGAGGCTTTCATTCTGTTGGCAAGACTTCAAAATTGTATTTTTTACTTTTTGTTTATCGGATGGTGCCTTTTTTAAATTTAATTATTTATTTATTTTTTAGGTTTGGCCTAAAAAAACAAATCATTTTATTCCTGTTTTCTGCTTCGGCATACTATAGAGCCAACTGGATCAATTATGCAACGATATTTGTGGGTGTGTTGGTATGGATGTCAGAGTGTGGTTAGTATGTGTGTTAAAAAAAAAGTGTGTGTGTGTGCGCGCATGTGTGTTTGTAAAACTAGAGAGAAGAAAAACTGCAAATAAAAAATCCAATCACTGTGCACACCAGTGGAGTTTTGTGGGCACCCAATGGGGAAAATATGTTACTACACCCAAACAAACTGTTACCGAAAGCTCATTTTTTGAGACATCATCCTCAAATTTGAAACACTACCTATTTAGATTTATGGCTTTGATTTTTATTGCCGTTTTGAGTTTAACCTGATTTATAAGATATGTATTTTATGTAAAATATTTTTTATAAATAATTTTCATAAACTTATACCTATATAACTTTTTTTGGGATTTACTTATTTTGTTACTTCAATAATCTGCAAAGGGTCTTCTTTAAAATGCTACCAAACTGCGCCGACGCGTCACATTTTTTTGACACAGACATTTTTGTCCTCTATGTGTAACTTTTAATTGATGCACAAGGGTTAATAAATGAAAAGATGAAATGAGATGGTGAATTTTTTAATTTTTTTTAAGCGGTTTATTTAAATAATCTTTGATCTTTGCATTGAAAATGCATATATATATATATATATATATATATATATATATATATATATATATATATATATATATATATATATATATATTTTTTTTTTTGTCCAGGGAATATAGAGGTACTGGAGAAATTTCGGGTGCCTGTTAACACCTGCACAAACCCTTCACCTAATGAGGACTGGGAAACAGGTCTGTAACCATACTTTTTTTTTTTTTTTTTTTTTTCATTTGTGTTCTTATACAAGGTCTTTCTACTTTTAGGCATTGCCACTCTACCTTATTTATGATGTTTGGTTACTGAATTGTGTTTTGGTTCAACTCCAATGAATAAATCACCACTTTCTGGATGATTCCTTTTTGGGGGGGGTCATGTGATTGCAGAGACTGATGATAATGCTGCCATATTTGTCTGGGGTGAATCCAACAATCCGCTTGCTCAAAACAAGTGAGTCCTTGTTTGTACATTTAAACAGGAGTCCTTTTAAATGGAGTTTTGAAAATCTTTAGTAGTGGCACAAATATTCAAGATGGTATATACACATTCAATGCATTTAAGCTTGATTCCTAGAACACTACCCATAAGTACTGTACAAATTGAAAAAGGGGCATCTAAACGTTGATAATTAAGCATTTAGTTATTGTGTAATTGCCAAAGTTATTGCCAAAGTGAACAAGCATTGTTTTTTGGAGAAATGAACCTAGAAATAGTTTGTTTGAAGTTGTCTCTACACAAGCCAGTATAGAAGTGTTCCTAATAGCAAAATGTGTAATATTTACTATACGGAAATTTGTGCTCACGTTTTATTAGGCCAGAGCCATCTACCACCATCAGTTTATCCGATGGACTGCGGGCACCACGGACTCTGCCATGGAAACTCTGTAAGCACTTGAACACACTAAAATATAACCAGAGGTGCATCCTAACTTGCCTACTTTTGCACTTTTCTTGTATTATAAATGGTGTGGGTAGAACGTTCACACTGAAAATGCTAAAAAGAGTAAAGTACACTTACTTACTGGGTACTTTTAATACTCAAATTGTATACTTCACCAAAAAACCAAGACTGCGTCTGAAATGGAATGCTTCCCTATTAATCAGTATCATGCAAAAGACCGTACGCCAACACAGTAGTGTGTCCGAATGCATAATATTCAAAAAACTTCAGGCGAAAAGTCCCTGGATGACCTACTACTACTGGCAAGATTCTGCAGTGCGCGTTTGCTCTGACACTTTACTATCCCATGATGCCACGGGGTGTGTCGCATCAGTAGCTGCTTCATATACATCTTTAATGTATCGTTGGCTATGCATCGCCCTCAGTTATGGAGTTGCACGTTTCTACTGTCAAGAGACTCCACTGATGCAGGGTAGGTCATGTGACCGTTACATGGCAAGAAGTCTTCTGAATTTCATTCATATTAAATGGAACATACTTTTTAGTTCAAATGTGGTGCCTACTCGGACGGTATGTGATTTTGTAGTGTGGAGCATTGGATGCTTTATGCACTCAACTGTTTCAGGTTTAATAACGTAGTCTCCAATGCTGAATGACAATAACCTTGCAACATTTATACACTAGATGGTTGAGTGCATAGTGCTTTGTATATGGTGGATAATTTGGGACTCAACCCATGTGCTCTTGAGTCACAAATGCACCAGTAGATGGCAGCAGCACTCTTACCTTAGTCAAACAGTTCAGTTTTGTTTTCTTTGTTCTGTGTGTGGAAATAGTCATTAATACATGACCTTTCCCCTCTCTTTTTACCAAGGATATGTCACCCCTGGACAGACTTCAGCAGAAAATCTTACCTTTTAGAATACTTTAAGCACTGTGTGATTTTTCTAGCTAATCTTGTTTAGTCTACTTATCTTTTAAAGCTTTTAATTTTTCAAGTGTTGTGAAATAGTAAAAATATTTCCCTTTTCCTATTTTCTGAAAGTTAATGCACAGCTGTAACCGGCTACGATCCATGTGCAGAGACGCTCCTTATTAAACCTAGCATTTCAGTATTTCATCTTCCAATGAAGAAACATCAGTATCAATCTTTCTGGACCATTTGTTTAGACTCTTGTATTTCCCAGCTGTAATATTGCTTTAATATATTTCCCAGCTTTAATATTGACCTGTATAATTCATTAAAGGTTTCTTTAAGCGTTTACATCTATCTTGCATTTCTTTTAGCATGTGGTAAAAGCAACCCATTCAAATTAAATCATTACTTTAGAGGACTTGATTATTTATTTAGCTTCACAAATAGCCATATATACTGAAATTGTTACCCGAGTGATTTTAATAACCTATTACGCCAATGGGATTGTAATACTTTGTAATTTACCATTGACAAATTGCTATGTTGATAATGTAAACAAACACTTAACAATTTGGTAAAACTTTACTGTAAGGTCTCATTTGCATTGGTTAATGCATTAGTGAACATGGACTTAATTGAGCAATATATTTGTACAGTTTTTATGAGCCTTTGTCGATGCAAGTTAATAAAATATGTAATTTAAACCTCTTGCACATGGCATATAGAATACATTTATACACTTTGCAGTATATTGTGCAATGTATTGAATGTGTTTTGCAAATAAAATGCAAATCCTCGGGTGGTTTTCGTTTCGGAGTCGCACTTGTTATCTTCCCGGTCAAAAGTGACCGGACACCTAAAAATGAAACTTTCTCCATCCCATTAAAACCATTGCAATTTATTTTTGTTCTATAATATATATTTTTTTAATTTAGTAATTTGAGACAATTTAATTGAATTTATTAATATTTATGCAATATTTATGGTTTATTTTTGCCATGAAAAAAAAAATATATATATATATATATATATATGTATGTATTTTTTTTTAAATTAGGGCTGTCAAACGATTAATCGTGATTAATCGCATCCAAAATAAAAGTTTGTGTTTACATAATATATGTGGGTGCACTGTGTATAATTATTTTATATATATATAAATACTGCACACCCATGTATATTTAAGAAAAAAATATTTATATATAAAATATTTATATTTACATATCATATAAATTATATATAAATCTATATACAGTATATACATGAAAATATTTCTTAAATATATTCATGGTGTTGTTGGTGGATTTGTGTATATATAGTTGAAATTCACAATTTTTTTTTTTTTTTTTTTTTTTACAATTTCCTATTCAATTCCTATGTGGGGTCATTTTTGACTAAAGACCACAAGTGTGACTTTTTTTAAGACCACTTAGCATGCTCAGATCATGAGCTACATTTTTTTGTGTGTGCACATACATAATGCCATAAAAGTCACCAAGTTTTGTAACATTACGATGAAGCTGTGATTTTTAAAAATTCAAAACATACTTTTTGTAATCAAAATTTATTGGTGTGTATAAAAGTGTGTGTGTGTGTGTTGCTGGGTGTGTCTGTTTTGCACTCTAGATGTTGTAGAGTGTCACCCCTTTCCTGCGGTGTACTTTTTTTTTAGAATTGTGGCTGATTTATAGATTGTACATACAAAAATTCAGAGAATTTTTTTGTTGTTGATTTTTTCCCCTTCATTTCCTATGGTCTGTCATTTTTGACCGAAGAGCACAAGCGTGACTATTTTTTTTTTACGACCACTTAGCATGCTCGGATCATGACCATGTTCACATACCCAATGCCATAAAAGTCACCAAGTTTCGTAACATTCCGAAGAAGCTGTGATTTTTAAAATTTCCAAACAGAAAATTTTTCGGTCCGAAATGACTGAAGAGCACCTGAGGGTTAATTATCCACGTTATATTACAGTAATCATTATTGCAATTTTTCGTAAACTCGTGAGATCCTGATGTCTCTCACACTGTGCGCTTTGAGCGTTTTTAATTAGTGCGTGAATGAACATTCTGTCCTCTTTTCCCGTTACAGTGGCTGGTTTGAGTCACAGAGGCGATGGGCTAGTGTAACCCTGTGTCTGTCAATATGAATGGAGCGTGTGTTAGTGTGGCAGGGCCACAGGTCTGCCCCCTCTTCCTCATCTCCCGTGCCTCGTTTAACCCGCACAGACAGCTGGCCACACCAGCTCTCCCCTGCTAGCTGCACTGACAACAGACATTTGCACAAATGACAGAGTGTGTGTGTGCTTGCGTTTGTGTGGGCAGGACTGATTGCCTTGCTCCTCTGGCGTCTCCGTTTCTGTGTGTCTGTTAAACACAGCTGTGTTGCGCTTCTTTAAATGCACGGTTGCTCCAAGGAGCAGTCTACAATCTCGGTTTCATTTCTAAACTTCACACTTTTGGCATGTGTGAGCAAATGAAATACAATGTAATGCTAAGAATGCACCTGGACTTTTCTTGTGCTTTTTCAGTTGATTGAAATTCAAGCAGTTTCCTGCAACTTTGTCATTTTCTGTTTTTTGTTTTTTACTTTTTAATTTTTTTTATGCTTGTATAATTATACATGCATTTAAAAAAAGTTTAGTTAGCCTGGAATATTTGTACATATATAAATTTCACTGCAGGACCTTTTAAATGAACTGTAAATGGGTGCAAGAATTAAGAATGATGAAACTTGGTTAATATATTTCTTGGTTTCATCGTTTAAAACACACTGACTGCTTTTTAAAATTTTGGTATTCTTAACATATGATCAAAAATACAGTAAAAACAGCAATATTATGAAATATTACAATTTAAAAGAACATCATTTAAATATATTAGAAAACACTTTTTTTCAATTTTGAAAACATTTTTGCTGCTGTATATATTTTTGTCAAACGTGATGCATTGTTTTTAGAATACTTTGATAAATAGAAAATTTATTTAAAACTAGATATATTATAAATGTGTTAGTCAAATTTTTAATCAATTCAATGCATCCCAGAATAAAAAATATTAATTACTTTCAAGAGTTTTGACAAACTTTAACAGTTTTGCACCTTTTTCCTGGTACAAATTGCAGATTTAGATGCAGATTTGAGTATTTACTTCCAATTAACCGTTTAAAAACATGGATAAAGGACTATTTGAGGACAAAATGCACATTTGCTGTTACTGAGCGATTCTGGTGATTTATGTTGAGATGATGTTAAATTGCCAAATGTGTTTTTCTATCAAATGTTTGTATATTTTATTTTTTAACTACTATTCTGCTGTCTTGGCCGCCAGGACTCCTTTGAAAAAGAGATTTTGAATCTCGGTGGGATTATATCCTGCTAAATTAAAGGTAAAAAAAATAAATATTTTAATAAAACAGTAGTGTACTACTAATGCATTTTGAGCAGTACATTTCTCACATGATTTTTTTTTTTAATTAAATAATATAATTTCATGAATTGGGTTTGGGAAATGCTATGGGACCAGAGCATTTTTCACCCATAGCTCATTAATATGGGAAAGAAAATTGCCCCTCTCCTCAATTCTTTAATCTTAAACCCTAACTAAAGTAGCTAATCCGATTACACACAAGACATACTGCAACGTGACTGATAATAAACACCCCTCATTTGCATCTGGTTTTCTGTCCCGCAACAGATGCTGAAATTACCCAGCGTCATGCTAGTCTCTCACACGCTTCCATTTGCTCAGCGTTGTGTGCTTTGACACGAGCGTGTCAGTTCATCATCAGCCTGTGAGTTGCATCAATGATACATTTAGAATGGGACCTGTGTGGAGCTGGCTAGAAATGGGTCACTTCAACCTGTCAGCTATGCTGAAAGAAAAATAATGCAATAATGTAAAACTAATGTTTTTGTCTCATTCATTTAGATTTGTATGGGGGTCATTAATGGGCTATTCCTAAATGATAAAATTGGACATGAATGCATCTTCTTCATTATTGTATGACTACCCTTTCTCTGGAATGCTGTAAAGTATTCATGAGGTGCAAATATATTCTGTCCTTCAATTAATTTTCCCCAAAGAGCAATTCTACCAGCCCATGTTTTGCTGGCGTTTTACTTCAGAGAGCGCTAACATTAGCGTTTGAATGCTTGGACCAGTAATAGTTATTTAGTAGAACTTAGTAAATTGTAATTTATTTGTGAAACTTTTTATCCCACTAAATACAGAACATACTCAAAAAAGAAAATGTGATACTTGTAGCTACATGAAACCTGTTATGGAATATACATTATAACTGTCATACCTGACCTTTTATCTCTTTTTGACTTAGTATGACTCGATTTAGACTTTTAATGTCATGGTTTTGACTGACAATTTGGCATGTCATAATTATGACTTGGTGTCTTCATTTTGACCTTTTATGCAATAATTGTGACATTTAATGCCATAATTCTAATTTATCAAAGCCTAAAGAGAACACATGCAATGACCCTAGAATACTGCAGTCACATTACTGTGTTGCATTCAGTAAATGGCATCCAGTTCTCATTGAGAAAAAAAATGTACATTTAAAATTTGATATTTTATTTCAATGGTCTACTTTAGACATTCTACTAACTACAACATAGATATAAAACTGTCAACTAACTCTAATTAGAGTATTAATAGACTATCTGCTTAATATCTGTATTTTGATGGTCCCCCAACAGACATTCTATTGACTTTAAGTAACTTTGCAACTACATGTAAACTTATGCTACTGACCCGATCCCTAACTCTGAATTCTAACCAGTCTACTAATATTATATTATTATAATACTCTACTGAGAGTTAGTTGACATGTACAGTACACTCTAAAAATTGCTGGGTTGTTTTAACCCAACTTTGGGTCGAATATGGACCAGCCCAGCCATTGGGTTAGATTTTTATTATTACATTTTTAACCCAACGTTATGGTTTGTCCATATTTGACCCAGAGTTGGGTTAAAACAACCCAGAATTTTTAGAGTGGTGAAGTTACTCAGTTTCTAGAATGTCTTTAGTTGACCATCACAATTTTTAAATTCATATACACTCTAAAAATGCTGGGTAGTTTTAACCCAATTTTGGGTCAAATTTGGAAAAACCCAGCCATTGGGTTAAAAATGTAATTTAAAAATGTCACCCAATGGCTGGGTTTGTCCATATTTGACCCAAAATTGGGTTAAAACAACCCAGCATTTTTTAGAGTGGTGTGATTTGGTGATTTGATCAAGTCATGTTAAGGTATTAAGCACATTGCACTTTGTGGTGTTAATTGGCATATTTTGTATAAATCGTCTGTATATTTTATTTGTACAGAGACATCGGTCCACATTATACAAACTGCACACTGCAAAAATAGGATGAACATAGCCTTACTTTAGCTTGCAACTTATGTTTCCTGTTACCTCAATGAATGCCGAGCAGTGATGTACTCAAATCGATGTCATGCACTTAAAACATTCAATATTTACTTCAAATGGATCTCTCTCTAATTGTCAGTGTTCTTGAAGCACAGACTGTAAAATCAGTTGAGCAAGGTCACTTAATAAAGGTTTGTTATTTGCATGCAATCTGATAACTGAAAGACTTAGAGCTTAGGTCGAAGTCTCAGCACTGTCTGGGTCACGATCTGCGTAAGCACTGTGAAAGGGCCGCTCAGCAGGACTCGACGTGCTTCAGTTTGAGACTGCATGTTTGAAAAGGTTCAGCAAGACGTTTATGACAGAAACCCATGGGAAGCACAGTCATGCAGAGCGAGAGTAAGGGGGTGGACGTCCAGCAAGAATTTGATTACATCACGGTTTCTTAAGACTCAGAGAAGTTAACTCTTCTTCAGAGAAGTTGCCTTACTATTTAACGTCATTGTTTTTATTGCCATTTATCGCACAGCTTTCTGGAATACTTGATTCTGATTGGTCAATAGCATTCAACTTTTTCAGGAAACTACAACTGGTCTGTGTCTTTAGTATCACTCCATGGTCTCTTGTTTAATACAAACACATCTCGCACCATCTTGCGTCTCGTCAATTCTAGTAAAAAAAGTAGTATATTACCGTAATATTGTTTTAAAGGGTACATATCATGCTTTTAAATCATTCAATTTTACTTATAAATCATACATTTGTGGTCTATATAAAGCATAACGCAATGCTTGGGTCTGGATTTCTCATTATTATAGCTCAACATGCCCCTTTTCTACCCCTTTTCTGATGTGCTTCTGTGAGCAACCCGTTTCGAAGCGTCCCCTTTAAATAAAAAAAGAGTTGTGTCTTTCCCCCCGCCCGCTCTCCAGGTCGCTGAGTTTACGGTCAGTTCAACTCCCTGCGTTCAGCCATTATTGTAGTTTGATAAGAGATATACGATTACTATAGCTTCAAAGAACATTTTTATTCACACGTTAACAAAATGTCAACAACGGAAGACTTGTCCATCAAGCCTTACATATTCGAGCCAGAGCGAGCGATTTGATAAAAGATGACGACGAAACCTGCAGAACAACGTCTTCATATGGATGCAGTGGTAACGTTAGCTATGTAAGTTAACTATGTTGTGTTATTAGTGAAAGTCGACTATTTCTCTTGTTAAAACAAGCACACTGACAAGATAAATGACTGCGGTCTGATCTTACAACTAAAAATCTGTATTGATAATAAAATGATAACTTGCATTTAGAAAAGCATCAGCAAACACAGCAGCTAAATGATAGAAGTCGATCGGCAAACCCTTCTGTATACTGGCGGAGGTTGTTGAGGTGGGGATCCTTGAAGTGCTTCAGGTCACTACATCCAACAACCGAACATTTTGACTAGCCCTCTCGTAACTTCTGCATCATTGAGCTTGGACTACAAAATCGGAGCGAGAAATAATAATGGCGGATTGCTCGAAGTGTTGGACCGGTAGTCGATGTCCTTATTTGTCAGTTCCGCTGCAAATACTGTGACGTTATTGTTCAAAAAACGTCATAGAAAACAGAAAAATCTGAACAGGTTGAAAAATATGAGCAAAACTGAATTTTAAAGATATAAATTAAGCACCTGAAGAGAATAATTTAATATTTTCTTTACTTATAAACACTCCAAATATACAACAAAATGCATTTAAGGGCTAAAAAAGTGAATTTTGCATGATATGTGCCCTTTAATGTTACTTAGGCCTACATCTGATATAGATGTACAGTAAATGGAGTGCACAATTGTTTTTTTCTTTTTTTTCAATAAAATAAAACTTTAAACATTTATTTTTTCCACGTATGAACGATTTTAAATGGTAGATTCATAATAAAAAATGCAATTGTGTTTTTTATCTAAATACAAAACCTAGTAATTATTTCAAAGCAAAACTAATGTCTATATCCAGATGACCTTGACAAACACCCATAAAACTCTATAGCTAGCCTTTCATCAGAAAATAAAATGTATAATAATACTACGTATAGCCAGTAACTCAAGCTGTCAATTGTCATTAAAATCTTGTTATGCAATATTTGGTGTGCAGTACAAACATTTGCGGTTTGCAGAACTGTGACTGGGCTTAAAATGCCTTTTGCTGTCAATCACATTTAGACTCATTGGACTGAACAAAAAGGAAGGGATGGGGGAAAAACAGTCTGTCACTTCCTGTTCCTCACACACCACTGGAGTGATGGGTCGCTCTGTCCTGACTGTGATGGAAAGGTATTGCAGCTGTTACTCCCAAATGCTGAGAGAAAGTCTGGGACTCGTGGGTCAACTCGACGGGGATCGTGTTAGAGCATTTGCATTTGTGCATGCAAAACAGAGATAGGCATTCATAGGGAGAGAGAACAATACAAAGAAAGATGTTTTAACAAAATAACTAAATTAAAAAGAATGAAAAAGGGCAGCCAGGTTCACTGTCTCGCCATCACGGTGTCTCATGTCAGTTATTAAAGCGTCTGTGGGTGAATGAATAATGCCATACTAATGCATAATTCAATTAAAGTCTATTTTAAGGTCTTTAAATACTACTGGCCTGGCCAATATGTTGTTTTTCTCCAATGCTTTCAGTAATAAGAATTGATGCTTTTGTGTAACGCTGAATAATTAAAAAATAATTTGGCTTATTCAACATATAACTGATGAAATATCCAATTAATAATAGTCTTTTTACTCAATTGTGCGTGTGTGTGTGTGATGGAGCCAAAACATGCATGAGCTCATCCATTATTTTACCGCAAATATCACATAATAAGATTTTTCCTAAATATATAACGGCTCTGCGACAGTGAAACGCAATCATTCATATGTGCGAATACATTAATGACATCAGAAGTTCTCCAAAGAACTATTCTCTAGAATTCTTCTAAATTAAGGATTCTATATAGAAAATGTTGAGTGTCAGTCTAGGGTAAGTGAGGTGAGATTGTGTGAGCAAGTTTTGTATGCAGTTAGTCTGCAGAGAAGCTTTTTTTAGACCTTGTCCCTTGTGGCTTTTCAGCAGACCCTTGATTTTGTATAACATCTGTCAACTAAAAGTGAAAATACTGATTACTTTTAAGAGTTGAAGCTGTCAGATATGATCTAGAAAGAAGATATTTCATAGATGGTGAATGGTTTTGGATTCACCCCAAAGTAGTTTAGGGAAACTTTTAAATTACGTTTTTCTCAGTGAGGTTTGGTGGCAAACAGTGACTTTGTGTGTACTACTGCAGAATCACTAAAAACTCCTTGAGCTTTACGCAATCCCTTGTTGCGTAACAGTTAAGGTGGTTGCAACCACCTAGTCCTTTTTTTAACGCTAACGTGTATTGTAGAGACCTCATGTTTTTTCCCTTTCTTTTATACTCTGACATTTCCCCTGTTCCATAGCCTTTCTATAGCTCTGTCAGTTCGTAATGCCACGTCACTTCTCAGGACCGTACCGCTGTCTGACAGCCACTTCCACCGGGAGTGACCTTTTCTTCCATTCCTTTCATCCATGCTTGCACTCGCTCTCCCTTTATCTTTAAAGAAGGGCTGAAGAAATAGAAAGCAATCACAGCATCAATCATTCAGTGCCTCTCTGAGGAAAATTCATGAGAACCCGGCTCTAAACATGATCAAAATTATTCAACCCCCAAAAGTCACATTTTGTGCAGAATCTAAAAGTCACCTTTATTTATAAAGCACTTTTTACAAAATTGCGTTTCCCGTACAACGACGTAGTTCGCTGCTTCACTATCATAGTACGATGCATCGTTGGAGAAATCAACTAGCTCGTCACGAACTGTTTCTCGAAACCCATTCTCCCAAAGTATCGTTCAACCACGTTGGTTTCGCACGTGGTGGAATAATAACTACTTTTAATGAAACTATTTGAGATCCAATTAACGCTAGATTGTCACTCCAAAAAACATTTCTCCATAATGCCACAGATATATTCAAATGAATTTGAGCATATTCATGTCGACCTTTTATGTTCATCTTGGTCAAGTGGCATTTCGCAAGATGTCACAGCTTGAAGGTCATGCTTCTCTAGTGTTCTTCTTATACTCTGCATTGGAGGACAAAGGGCCATAATCCAAATTAGAGATTAAGGCTATATATGTGTGTGTATATATATATATATATATATATATATATATATATATATATGTATATATATATGCTATCTCACGACCAATTTGTACGAATTCATACAAGTGATTAAAAAGTGGCTAATTCGTACAACCTTACTATGAATTCGTATCAATTTGTCTAAACCCATGCGATGGGTAGGTTTAGGGGCGGAGTCAGGGGTAGGTCATTAATGCGAATTCATGCGAATTTGGTAACTCGTAAAATATGTATGAATTTGTATGAGGTCGTATGAATTTGTTACGAATTATCCACCTTGTAAAATTTGTACGAATTGCTGTAAGATCGGATATATATATATATATATATATATATATATATATATATATATATATATATATATATATATATATATATATACATTCATAATAGCACCATAGGAGCACCATACTAATGTACTAATTCCAATTTGAAATGATTTTTCAAGCTTTGTGACATGGTGCATTATCCTGCTAGATGTAGCCATCAGAGGATGGGTACATGGAGGCCATAAAGGGATGGACATGGTCTGATGCAATGCTCAGGTAGGCCGTGGCATTTAAACGATGCCCAATTGGCACTAAGGGGCCTAAAGTGTGCTAAGAAAACATCCCCTACCCCATTACACCACCACCAGCCTGCACAGTGGTAACAAGGCATGATGGATCCATATTCTCATTCTGTTTACGCCAAATTCTGACTCTACCATCTGAACGTCTCAACAGAAATCGAGACTCATCAGACCAGGCAAAATTTTTCCAGTCTTCAACTGTCCAATTTTGGTGAGCTCTTGCAAATTGTAGCATCTTTTGCTAGGTACCCAGTGGGGTCTTCTGCTGTTGTAGCCCATTCGCCTCAAGGTTGTGCGTGTTGTGGCTTCACAAATGCTTTGCCGCATACCTCGTTTGTAACAGATGTTAGTTTTTTATAGCGAATTTATTTTGTTTTTTATTTGTTCTGCCTAATATTTGGGTGGAAACTGAGATTTATAAATGTTGTTTATAAAAGTAAACAAAAGTAATAATTTCTTTTCAAATAGATACTACCTGGGCCTTGTCATGGCTTGTTTAGGAATGATAAACAGAATAAACTTGAGTAATGTTATTTATGGTATTATATCCAACATGTAAATGGTACAGTGATGCATTACAAGCTTCATTAAAAGCACTGAGATTAAAACAATCAGCAGTGATCGGTTACATATGTCCGGATGAGGTCTTATGAGCTGAATGTCTTAGGATTGGGGTCAGTGATATAGCACACAGCCTTAATCTTTAATTTGGATTATGGCCCCTTGTCCTCCAATGCATACTGTATTTCAGCACCATCTGTTTTAAGGCAGTGACTTGATAACATCTTTGGCATGTTTTGAGCTGTCCCATGTATTGCATTGAATGGCTTTGGCCATGGTGAAATGATGTCATGCTTTTATAGAGCAGTGAGTGTAAAGAGGACAGGGTTTTACCGAATTGATTTTTAGAGAATTATGCAACATTTCTGTAATGCTACTTTAAGGTTTTGTTAAACACCAATATACAATGATATTCATGCAAATAAATCAAGGGTGCCATTTTTCCAGTTTGTTAATGTGATTTGCATACTGAGAGCCCCAGGTGAAATTACATAATGTATAAAAACATCATAATTATACAAAATTCTTTTAATGTTTGGGGTGCACTGTAAAAATACAGTCTTAAAAATAAAATGTTCCTCTTGTTATATTTACCTAAGGCTAAAACTGTTGTGGAAAGGCAGTTGGTTAGTCAGCACAATATATTAAATCTGATATTTTGAACCATTCTCTTTTTAGTGTAAAAGCATATTTTTTACATTTTAAAATGTCAACATCTGTTTTAAAATAGAATCATGCAGTAACCAAGAACTTTAGCGTTTAATTTGAAAGAAAATAAATTTACTTCCATAATAAATTACATGGAGACTGAATTATGCTGCACTATTTTACAATGCTGAGAGGTTTTAGGCCCATGCCATGCACATATTGGGAGGACACATTGCTTTACACAGCTACTAAGAAATGTATTAAATGCACCAAACTGTGGTGTAATGCATCTTCAAGCTACGGCAAAAGGAATAGACAGAATAACGGGCCTCCATCGTATGTTAACTCATTTATCGTCTCATCTTTCTTTTACTGGTCATTTGTTTTCATTCTTCTTCAATATTTTGATTCATTGTCATCATTTCTTTTCTCATAGAACTTGATTCACATTCTTTCTCTGCTGGAGACACTTTATGGTTGAACCTCTTCGGCATACCAGCAGAAAGGCTGAATATATTATCCGTTATATAATTCAAATAATCATGTATTTGTCAAAAACCTGAAACGTGATGACAGCTCAACATGATACAGATGTTATATAATGTTAACTGGACTGTTGTTTTGACTCGGCAGAATAAATGGTTCAGTTCGAAAAATTCCACCTTTAGAAACTAAAATAATGTTTTGGAATGCAGAATGAAATTCATGTTTAATTTCATTTCAATCCATTTTTTCCCCATGCAAGTTCACACAATGATCTTTTTTTAACCCATTCAAAAATATCTAATTATTTCAATTGAATCAATATATACAAATTATGAGTCACATAATGTAGATACAAAACATTGAAATTGTCATCCCTGGATTAATGAATTTGGTTATCTTTGTCTAGTCTTGTTGTTTCAGGTGATGTGTTTTGAATGAATATCTAGACAAAAATTTAACACAACACAAGTTTGACCATTAAAAAAAGTCAATGATAAAGGTTCTGATCCAAGATCAAATGGCCTAAAAAATCCATTTAGTTCAGCACTGGCATGGAAATCATACCAACAGGTGTCTTTTCATTAAATATGGCCAGTTTGTGTCAGTTTGAGTCTATTTCTCTCATGCAGCAATCATAATAATTTCCGCGTCTTTGGAAGGTCTTCTGTCCTCCACCAGTAGGTTGATCATACTCTCGGACTTGATGAGTAGATTGCACCCTAGGAAAAAGATGCCGAAAATGACAGTCAGTGATAGCACACAGAGAACTGCTATCTGCACCAAACGCATGATGAACTGATCGCGCTCGTCCTGAATCGGTGAACCGAACCCGTCGCTGGTGGTGATCACCGAGAAGTTGCAGCATCCTCGGACGCTTTCCAAAGGATGCTTCGCTGTAGAGATCGTCCGGTTCAGTAGTCCGTGTGAAACATTCATGTCGAGTTTTTTGTGGCGTGGCCAACGAGTAGCTATTAATGTTTTAAAACTTCCAAAGATACCAGGTTTGCCAAAGTCACTTTTGCGTTTCCATCATATTTTAAAAGTAACAATCAGTCATTAAGGCGTCGGTACGTGGAAGGTAGTTTGATTTATTTGTGTTGTATAGAGTGCAACATCCAAGCATCTCCGCTGCAATCTTAGTGATGTTTGGGAGAGCGCGCACTTTCAGTGCTATTTCAGTGCGCTTTTGAGCGCGCGCTGAGAGGCGCGGCCACGCGCACACACTTTCTTTTGAACTCACAGACCATAGAGGAGGGAGTGGTGTCTTAAAAGTAGGCTACGTGTATAGGCTACAAATAACTATATGTTTTGAAAGCATTTTTAAATAAAATTCAGTAACCTCGAAAGCTGCATTATGGCTCTAAATTCGCTGTGTAGGAATGACCACATTTACTGAAGTGTCGTTAAGGACGCAGCCTACCTGAGATATCCTTCCAATTATTGACTTTGGTGATGTTATTTATAGAACCGCTTCAAATTCTCTCCTTTGGAAACTGAATGTCGTATATCATTGACATTGCCATCCGTTTTGTCACCAATTCTCCATAACACTCACCATTGCAACCTCTACAGTTTAATCGTATGGCCTTCACTACATACCACTTATTATCACTTATATCACTTATTTGTGAACAGAATAGGCCTATTTGTTTCGTGCGTCATTTCGAATCGAGATTGCCTTATTTATTTCAGTTTGCAGAGGGTAAAGTGTGAAAATAGTTAGGGCTGTCATTTTTTTTTTTGCGTATTTAGAATGCTAGCTTTGAAATTAGCATTAGCAAGAAACGAATCGGCCAACTTACTGCAAAATTTTCTAAAATAAAATTTCCAACACCATTTTGGTCCAACACCAACACATATTTTTGCCATAGTGTTTTGAGATGTGGTGATGAGAATGACATTTTATTGTAGACGGTCTAGTTTCTTCTGCAGTGACGATCATTGTTAAAAATATTAAATAATCTAATGAATGTGGGGTCTCTAACTCGTTTTAAAGAAACATCTCGCTATATGTTCGTATTGCCACATATTAATAGGCCTATTCAAATAACGTGGTGTATATCTATATCGGAACGCTAGATGGCAGTATATTACCATGCTTTGCCATTGAAATTGGCTGTTATGCACATACTTTCATCGTGTTTTTTATGTTATATATTGCATTTAAATCCCTAGCATAACTTATTTGAATCCGTAATACGGTATCATCATCACAACTCCAAAGTGTAAAACACAATGTACATCACTTCAATGTAGAACGGTAAAATGTCAAGGTGATAACATTTATTTAATCAGGACGGTTCTTGATTGCCTGCTGTCGCTCCCAACCTATAGTTAATAAACGTGACTCTGTGCATATTACTTGATTGGAAAGGATTGTCTCTATGATAAGTAAGCTCTTTTTAATGAAGGAACCTATAATATATTGGAGTGAAAGTTGGTCCCTCCCTCATTTGTCATTAGTGTGAAAAGATCTCAAAATCATGTAATTGCTGGGAGAATTCAAATATGCAAAAGAGGCTGGAAAACCAAAGTGTGCCGAACCTGGGGAAATTTTCTGAAGAACATTGCAAACTGATTATGACTTGTGATGAAAAAAAAACATAACAAAAACTATCATCCACATAACGCGTGACACGGTATCAAGATTCAAGACAGTATCAATATCAACTTTTGAATATCAAGCTATTATTTTGTCTTGTGGATATGTTTTAATATAGCTAGTATATAAAAATGCATTTTATGTCACCAGCCTGATTTATATTTTATTTACACCAGCCTTTTATTTATTTACACCAGCCTTTTATTTATATATAAATATGTTATGTAAAACAATTTAATCAGACTGGTGCTAAAACTTTATATTTTAATATTTCTTATTATTTGGCTAAAATTATTAACATTTTGCACATTCCGAAAGTCTGTAAAAAGACACCTGGTTCGTTACCATGGTTACCAGTAAACATCAGGACGCTATGGCGACACGGTGCCCAGGTAATTTTACCTATTACTAGACATATTTTGCCATCAAAAATTAAATTTACTAATTGTTTTTTTTTTTAACAACGTTCAAGCTCCACTGGTCGCGTTCGGCAGCTGCCAGAAACGTCTTATGTTCCCAACGCACTTTGCACCTAATCGCATGGGCGGCTCGACTGGCTCCAAGGAACCAGGTTTAGGACCTGGATGTTACGACAACCACACGGTAACGTTATGCATGAAAGCAGGGCAGTTAGTAACTTATAAGTTAAAGCTGCTGTCCGTAAACTTTTTTTGTTCAAAATTGATAAAAATCGCATAAATAGGAGTACATCATGAAATTGTCTTATCCTGAATCACATCGGTAATTTAAAGGGATACTCCACCGGTTTTTTTTTTTTTTCATTTTTTTTTTTTTTTCATTTTAAACTATGTTTTCCCAAACTAAGAGCAGCTGATACATACTCTCGTCTCAGTGCGCACTCAATCGCTCTGGCGTGCGAGACACTTAATAGTGTAACTTTTAGTGTGCACTTTACCTCCGGTGACACAAAAATAAAACGTTGCGCTTTCTAAGCGTGTAAAGTGGATAACTATATTGTATGGTGAAATACCACAGCAAGTGCTTGGGCACACTTCGACTCTCGCATTTATATCTCATAGGATTTTTCTATGGACTCAGCGCAGTAATATTAGCCTATCACTCCGGGCAGTGAGAGGGGGGAAAGGACTTTTCACGAATGATGATATTACTGCGCCGAGTCTAAGTGCTCCCAGCTGTGGTATCCCGCCATACAATATAGTTATCCATTTTACACGCTTAGAAAAGCGCAACGTTTTATTTTGTGTCGCCGTCCTAGGTCGAGTTACACTACTGGTGTAACTGTATTTAAATAGGGAAAACTTGGAGGTGTTTGGTCGCTTCTCTGCTTGCCCCATATTGAATGAACTGGGCTATCAAAGTGTGTCGCGCACCAGAGTTACTTATCAACTCATCTTAGTTAAAGGAGTAGTTCACTTTTAAAAGACTTTTGCTGATAATTTACTCACCCCACGTCATCCAAGATGTCCATGTGTTTCTTTCTTCAGTTGAAAAGAAATTAATTTTTTTGACAAAAACATACCGCTTTCTCCATATAATGGTCTTCAATGGGAACCAAACGGTTCAAGGTCCAAGTGAGAGTTTCAGTGCAGCTTCAAAGGGCTTTATCGACACCAGACAATGAATAAGGGTTTATCTGGCAAAACGATCGGTCATTTTCTAAGCACAAATGCTCACCTTGCTCTGTTCTGTGATGAGCGTTCGTGACTCTCCTGTTCAAACTCGTTCATCAAAATGAACAAATCTTTTTCCGAGTCTTGACTCGAAGGGTCCTAGATAAGACACTTACTCATCGTCTGGTATCGTTTAAAGCCCTTTGAAGCTGCACTGAAACTCTCATTTAAACCCAAAACCGTTTGGTTCCCAATGAAGTCCATTATATGGAGAAAATCCTGGAATTTTTTAATCAAAAACCATCTTGAATGACATGGGGATAATAAATTATCAGCAAAAGTTTTTTTTAAAAGTGAACTAACATAACATAGTTTAATATGAAAAAACGGTGGAGTATCCCAACACAGAGACGTAGCTCCGGCTACAATGTTCTTCCGCAATATGAATGCAGTTCTGTTTACAATCTGCTAGAGCTCCAAAAGTTATGGACTGCAGCGTTAAACAACCTGTTGTTCTTTTCATCTAATTTTTCCGTTCACAGGTGGGCACTCTTATATATGACCTCCAACACAGACCTGAGAGTAAGAGGGGATATGTGTTAGCAGCCCGCACTGCACCACGCTTCCTGCCTCCATTTAAGGTACGTTAGGACTTTTATGCAATTCTGAGTAAAATCGCAAACATTTTCTTTGTTTTGAAAAATTGCATCACCTGTTTTTATAGACAGCCACCCCTTCACCACAAAAATACCAGCAGGACTGGGCTCAGTCTAAAGTGTGTCCTCCAGGAAAAACTCCCTTCAATAGTACCACCGTAAGACCCAGACCCTCGAATGCAGACTCCACCCCTGGGTATGTTTTTTTTTAACATTTGCTTATGAGTATCAAAAGCTGTGTTTTTTGGTCACCAAAGAAACTAATCTAGAACAAAAGTTGTCAACCTTCCTGGCTCCATGATTTTACCACTTAAGTAAAATATGAATAAAATATTATAAAAATGTAAAAAAAAATTTATTTGCATGCCTCTGCCCCCTTGAGAACCACTAATTTTAAACTGAATTTCCCCCCATATTTATTCTAACTATTTATATACGGGTTTGATGCAAAGAATAGCTAAAGCATTAAATAAAGATTTTTGTAATTGTTTTGCGTTACAAATCACATTAACAAAAACAATCAGTGAATGTTAAATTGAAAAATCAGCATGAATTTCGGAATGAACATCTTGAACTCCACAGGTATGTCAACCTGATGGTTATGTTCTCCGGGATTATTTAGGAATGATTCAAAGAGCATCTGTGCTTCTGTATAAGCAAGAACATCCTAAAATGTTTAAATCCAGGTTTAAAAGAAATCCCAGACTTTCTATGTATATCTTTTTTTAGTCCAGGGGCATATGCTCACAATACCATCCTAAACAAAAGGGTGTCGTGGCCAATGAAATTTGGCTCTCCAGACTGGTCAAAAGTGCCGTTGCTGGAGAGAAGAGCACTGCAGACAGAGGTACAGATATGTCTGAAACTCTTCTGCAAATTATAAATCAAAGAAGCAATAACAGTATCTACACAACAGTCTGTTGAGCTTAATGTGTTTTTCCTTAGCTGATATATTCTTTTCATTATTAACTTCATGTGTTTTGTCCATGCAGCTCCTCCATGACAAAGAGTTTAGGAAACAGAGGAACAGGGTGGCATATCTGAGCTTGTTTTACGGATGACTCTAAAATACTACCTCAAAAATGCAGTGTGATCTCTCAACGCATACGAACATTAAAGCTTTAAAAGACTAATTCTACTCTTTTCCCGTTTTCTTATGTCCAGTTTGAAAACATATTTTTGAAGTGTCCTATATTTGACTCAATCCAGGCACATTACGTAAATGTAGTAGTGAGTAAAGTAACAAGACACAGGACACATGTTTCTAATGGAGAAGTTTACTTCATCCCCACGTTCTGGTTTAATTTTCAACTTGTCCTTTCGAAACAACAGCTTAAAATAAACAATAAAACACATATTACCATCATTCACAAATGAGTAACAAATACGCACAAATCGAAAGAGTATGTCATGTTACTGATGTGTGGAGAACTGTAAAAACTAAATGACATTTCAAGGGAAGGCTTATCAAAACAAACTACCAATGATCAACTGTGAGGAGTGTTACTCTTAAGGGAAGAGATGTACAGAACAGTCTGTCATATGAATCCAGTCAGTCACATGATTGACCACTGTTTCCAAATTGCAGTTGCTAAAGACTCCTCTGTGTTAGCTGTTACTTCAAGGGGCGCAATGTGATTAGCAAGTGCTAAGAAGTCATCATTCGTCATAACCCGCTGATGCAGAAGTAGCCGAGTCATTTTCATTTTTTCCTTCTCACTTTGGGCTTTTTGACTGGCCGTAGGTATGGGTTGTCAATCATGTTTTCCTCATTGGCCTTCCCTGTAGGCATAGCACCACCAGGTGGCAAGACTGCGTTCTCCTTATCTGCATCCCGAAGTCATCCTAGAAATGGAAAGAAGAATACATTTTTAAAAATGTATACTATTAGAATAATTTTTACATTATTATTAATTAATTAAATTTATATATATATATATAAAATAATGAATTTATCTCTTCCAATAGTATACATTATATGCATATATATATATATATATATATATATATATATATATATATATATATAGGGCTGTGCAAAAATTAATTGCGATTAATTCGCATCCAAAATAAAAAAATAAGTCTGTGTTTACATAATATATTTGTGTGTGCTGTATATAATTATTTAGTATATTTAAATACACACACATGCATGTATATATTTAAGAAAATGTGTTATTCATATATAAAATATTTATATAATATAGATTATTATATAAATTAATTCTTAAATTAATTCCTTCATTAATTCTTAAATATATACATGCATGCATAGGTATTTATATATACAAAATAATTATATACAGCACACACAGACATATTTTGTAAGCACAGACTTTTATTTTGGATGCGATTAATTGCAATTAACTTTTGCACAGCCCTAATATATATATATATATATATATATATATATATATATATATATATATATATATATATATATATATATATATATGGGGTGTAATAGTTCACAAAATTCACAGTTCGGTTTGGTACGTTTTCGATACAGACAAAAAGAAATGCAAGAGAAATTTCCTTGATTTAATTTTTTTTTTTTACATTTTTATTAAAACATAGAACAATTTACATTTTTATTAAACTTATAAATTGACTTTTCTAAGAAGCACATAAAACAATACATCTCCTAGGACAAAATGAAATGTTATATAGTAGTAGTTATAAACGAAGGTTTATTTTAGTAGAGACGCGCAGACTCAAACCGACTCAGAGTTTGATGGCGTAGATGTGACATGAACAACCCGTCTGTCTTCTAGTGGCTGTGACATTAGAAATCTGAATCATTCCCTTCTGAAACTTGCAGAGGCGGAGAGTGTGAGTAGGAGCTGTCCATGAGCTAGGAGCAGGAGAAACTTTTGCTAGGTATTCTGATGAATTATTTTGTCTCCACGTTTCCCCGATTGCGCGCAAGCTTCTTCTCCTGTCCATACTGTAATTTCTCTACTGTGTGACAGAGAGTCGTGTGGTTATGACGCAATTGTTAGCCTACTTTTACAAAAAACTGCTTCTACAGGGGCCATAACAGAAGCTACAAGGTAATGGAGCATTTCAGATGTAAAGCTATTCGCTGTCAAAGTGACGCCAAAATGAATGGGAGTCAATGGGAATGCTAACTCAAGTGAAGTTCTGCTACAAGATGTCAGCTCCCGCGAGGCTTCAACTTCCGGTCGATGGATTACCCTCTTGTGAAAACCAAACCAAAAGCCTCATACAACGGTTCAATATGAATACATGCATCACCCTAGTGTGTGTGTGATTGTGTAAATAAGCACATTATTAATTTATTTTAAGCAAACATGTTCTTGCATAACAAACATTTTGACAAGGAAAAAAGCTTTAGGCTTGCCTGAATGATGTGACTGGGGTTGTTCTCTGTGTCTGTCTGGTCGTCCTGCTCGGATGAATCCGTCTCTTCCAGGGTCTGTAGCTCGAGTTCAGAAGGCAGCAGGGCGCTCAGAGTAAGGGATGGAGCTCGGCCTTGCAGCGATCACTGACAAGTAAGGCAAAAGGTCAGTCAAAGTATAATGGGAAATTAGTAATATATGTGACAGAAAAACTCACAAGGAAATGCACTGATGTCATCCTTGAAAAGGCTTTGTGTCTCTCCGGTCTTGGCCATGAAGCGTGTGAGAGCACGCTCCACATCTCTCCTTTGTGACGCCGCCTTCTCCCTCACCACCTGGTAATCTGACACAGGCTCTCGAAAGGTCTAAAACACAAAAGTGAGAGATGCTGAATGCATGTGCATAAATGTTAGCGGTTGTTAAGCTGAGTTAAGTTGCACAATAACAGGGCGACTGGTAATCAATAGAGGACTTACTGGTGTTTTGATGTATGTATGAGGATCTGGGAACTCTGGGAAGTGGCTGGGGATGTGTGGTGGATGAGTGCGCTTATGTCCAGCCATGAGGGCTTTTGGGACCACTGGAGCATTTGTTACTGGAGCTGTTCAAAGCAGAAGTGTTATACATTTAAAAAGGAACAGTCAAAGCAGATTATATCAAATAAATGGAAATATTAGTGAAAAACATACGTGCAGTTATGACCATCCTTTGTGATCTTTTGGCATACACTGGAAGAGTATCCACATTGAAACCTGCAAATGTGGCAGAGTAAAGCTCAGATGGAAATAATTCAACCACAAGAAGTACAGAGCCCCTTAAGGGACCTTAAAAGAAAATATACAGACTTTTTACAGACATTTTTTGCATGCTCACACATTACAACTTCCGTTTTATGTATACTATGACCTATTTCCTTTGTGCGTCACTGCCATTTCACTATGAAGAAAAGGAGTAATGGTGTGCACAAATGAATACAGATCTATTTACTAAAAACATGGCTGTCGTTAGGGCAGTATACATCTAAAATCACAGCCTTATGTTCACTTATCCTCTATGACGGCTGAGAAACTGCTGTGAAATGGGCTAATGCCACAAAACGGCCGTGTGCATTGTCCTATATGCCAAGTTCAAGGGTCCATTAAAAAAAGACAAAGATATAAAAGTGCTCAAACTGGCTTTTATTAATGCAGATGTCAAATTCCCCTGCGCATGTGAAAAGTTTCTTGTGTGCATGCAAAAGTCTGTACATTTTTTATTATATGCAAAAGTCCCTTTAGGGGCTCTGTAAAGAAGTGATATCTTTTATACTTTAACTATATATCAATTAAAGGGGAACCAACCCATTTCGACCAGAGTGATGACCACATCTGAGAGTGTAGGGGTGCTTCTAGCTGTGTGTTCACAGTTTGCCTTCGCACAACGTCCAACCTCAGTGATATCTATCAAAAGACAATGAGACTCTCAATTAGGAAAACCACATAAAATAAACTTCTGTTCATTTTGAATTTGAAATAAAAACTCAATACTAAAAGTATAATTATGAAATAACAAAATAATTTAAACTTATATACTTTTTGATCATGCTATTTACAATATACTAAAAATAAGATAATTAAAATGATACCTTGGAATTAGCTGAGTATGTTTTGTTAGTAAGGGAAATTCTAAGAACTAAAAGTGTTTCTTACATTCCTGGATAATATTTATCTAAAGCTGGGTTCACACTGTACGATTTTATTATATTCCTTAATGACTGTTGCTTGTCATTGTACAGACATGATCCCTGCTAAAAGCCATGTCACACTGTAGGATCTGCTATCATTAATGTCAGACTGGTGACTAGCACACAGACACAATTTCTAGCATTCATTTTGCATTAAACGTCACGTCACTTTTACTTTACAGTGTGAACCTGGCTTTACATCCCTGGATGGTCTGACACATGCAGACATGGTCTGATGTCTAAGCTAAACGTTTGACAATCCTCACAGGTGACCTGCTTATGATAAAAGGACTCACAGCTCTGCATCATCTCAGTGAGTGTCTCCACCGCAGCTTTCTCAGCGCTCTCAAAGCCACACTCGGTCAGCAGAGAGCTGACCACCACCTGCAATGTGCGTCTCCGAGCCAGCTGATAGTTCTCTGTAGGACTTGTGCTGGTCTTACTGCTCCCAGAGCGCTGTGATTATTAAAAGAACAGAGTATTAAAGAGCAGGATGTCCCATGCATTTTTTCTTCTTATCTGCATTATGAAAAAAATAAGGCAATTGTTTGGCTGTCTCAAAAACAAGTGTTGGTTTCTGCTATTCATGGTTCTAATCAAAAATTTGAAACCAGACTTAGATGATTTGCTGGTTTTCCAGCCTGCTCAAACTGTGGGACAAGTTAAACATTTTAGGGAACTTTTTGGGTGTGTGTATGTATTCCAACAGCATTTCTGGGCATAGACCACTAAGTTTTAGACTTTATGCCAACAGACACTCAACTGTAATAGATAGCTCAGCAAATGTATTGACCACATGTCGTTTCTATTTATGTATAACAAAAAAAATGTACATATGAAACTGTCTACTTTTAAATATAGAACACATTTTCCCTTAAACATGCCTTATATTTAAACAGGCATAAGGTTATTGTAGTTTGGCTAAGCTAGCAGGCTGCAAGCAAGAAAATGAGATATTTAACATACGCTTCCGGAGTTTAAAGATCCGCTGCCCATCATTACAGGGTCTGCCATTTTTCACTTTAGTGTTTTTTCCTCTGGTGTATAATATTCGCAAATAAACTCATTGTGTGGTCTGCGTTTACTACTAATAACTGTTTTTGTTTTGTTTTTATATTGAGTGAAAATGGCAACCCTAGTATCAGAATTTCCAACAGGGCCAGCCACCGGAAGGTTGTTGTTGTCGGTGTGTTTCCAAAGTAAAAGTCCACAAAAAATAGATTTGTGTGTGTTGTTTTTGAAGTAATCTAACGTTGTATACTGAACTCCAAACCGTTGGGGAAAAAAAATACTTTTAGTAGATATGCATATTTACAATTGGTTCAAAATACGGAACAGTTTGTTTGGATGTATGAACAACACAATATATCGGGAATCGTTTATTTAATTGTATAAAGCCTAAAGCGAATCTTAATAAAGTATAAAATGTTATCTGTTAAATGATTAGCGATAAAGGTTTGTTTGCTCATTTATTTTATTTGTTTGAATAGAAGAGGGAATTATACATATGAACTCTTGTAAAGCAAATACCAAGCCAAGGATAAGAATCACTTTCAGAGCAAGACTCATCCTGTTGAATAAAAATGAAAACAATCAAATCACCCTTCAGTATAGAACATCTACTTTAAAAAAATAAATAAATAAATAATTCAATAGGCCAACAATATTGTTTAGTTATCATTAAGACCTGCATTCAAATACTTTTTAACCAATCTTAACATTTACATAATATAGCATAACATAAGTATAGGATATTGTTTGGTTAAATTATTTGATTTAATTTGATTTGAAATGATTTAGAATTCATGATATTGTGATTATACTTCATTATAATGTATATAGTTTTTAACAGTAGGAAATAAAAATGTGCATATATTTTTGTTCAAATATAAAGCTTTGCTGGAACAATATATATTGTGAAAAATGCTTGAATTGCAAATGTTTCTTCACAGGTTATACAGCAAAAGTGGCCCAGAATAGCTTCTTGGGTGGCAAGGTGTCTTTATACAGACTGTTTAATGCTGCTCAGGTGGCATAAACGCATTTACACAGTAATTTTAACAGAATGCCTTTATTCGGGCCATGGTGGGTCAGAACAGACACATTTTAGTCCTGCTTGTATGTGGTAGTATTACGTCTTTACACAGAATCAGGCACAGTGCAGCCTTAAGTTGTGAACTTGGACATCGAAAACCCATTTTCAGAAGTTTGCATTTCCAGGCCCCAAAACCATTGATATACATAATAAAGGATTTTTTTAAATGACATATATAACTAACAGTATGTATATTTTTTAGGGGGTCCCCTGCAAGGTTTAGTTGACGGACGTTTATTTTGAAAGTTGGTGCAGTAGGCGGCCATCACGCTGCTGTCGCTATTTTCAACTGCCTCACCAGCTAAAGACGCACTCATCACGTCTATAATCGCAACACAAGATTGTAGTCTTGGTTTCCCAGCCTCGATTCTTTACTGATGAGGGACTTTCGGCCCGACTGACACAGGGAGATGGGGGTTCTCAATATTTCAGACCAGGTGAGGGATATTACCTCCACGAGTGGCATAACTCAAGCACACTGTTGTTCGCTTTCTGCGCTTGTATGCAGAGCTGTTATGTTAGCTAGCCTCCCGACGATGGATTATCCTATTTCCCCCATAGTTCTTGCATCAAAACCTGGGTTTCTTGTTATTCATTTAGGTAAAAGCTTCACGGGTTCACCGTACAATGAGGGTAGGACAACCAAAGAGCGGTTCTAAATGAAAAATATCCCTTATATCACGCCTAGATGTTAGCCAGCCAGCTAGCCTAATGAGCTGGGTGTCAGCCAGCCGCATAGGAAAACATTTTTTGTGTGCTTGTGTTTTTAAAACGCACATGTTTATTAACCTATTTAACAAATACTACGTTTTTTTTAAGAAATCTCTTTATATAACAACATCGTATGCGTATTTATCCCATCTACGTAGATTCAATTGCAATGTGTGTCGTTTTGCTGCAGCTTGTTAATGATATTCAGTGATAATCATATTTCATTATAATTATACAGCTATACACCTCACAGCTGGCATTCAAAGTTATGCACTCAGAAGTGTTTTTTTTTTACATTTGTTATGTTTCAGTGCAGTTTCTTAACATCCACCCTTTTTCCTTCTCCAGCCGCCTCTGGTCCAGGCCATATTTAACAGAAATGCAGATGAAGTGAAGTTATTTTTGCACAAGAAAGATGAAGTCAATGCACTGGTAGGTTTTTAATGGCATGAATTAATTATGTGCATCATTTGTTTGTGTGATGGCATAAAATATTAGCAAGAATGGACAGATTTTCTGAATGACTGCACAAATGGGCTGTGTGTGGCTGTAAAAATTGTCTGTGGAAAAGAAAGTAAAAAAAAAATTGTTTCCCTCCCCTCCATTCTCTGTGTCAGGACCAAGACCGCGCACACCTCTTCATGCTGCTGCCTGGCTGGGGGACGTCAATATAATGGAGCTTCTCATCAATGCAGGTATGAAGTTATACAGCATTGCCGCCACCACATGTAGTATGTTTTTATCGATTATAAAGGATAGTTTTGATCTCAAATGATTGGTCAATACTGAATTCAAGCCTTGCTCAAATGCATGAAATAGTAACATGTATGGCCCATTTGCCTAAATTCAGTCTATATGTGTCTTAAATGGGGGTTTGAGAGTGATGAAAAGCTATAATGAATTAAAGGCTCTGATATTCTCACTGGTTAAGGTCTATTTCGCTTTGAATGTTAAAATAGGATGCCTTTTTTATTACTTGAGTTTGTGGTTCTACACTAGCAAGACAAGTATGCGTCAAATGATGAATTGCAGCCTTTTGAGAATTCAACATACCACTATCCTATAGTATGTTTTTTAAATGGTATTAATACACCATGCAGCCTTAGAAAACAATCTAATAATGTGTTTGGCTTTTCGTCCGTGGAATGCACCATTTCTTGTATTTTGCCTGTTACTTGACAGGTAAATTGCAATCTACTACTGTAATTACAAATTAGTGCATAAAACATGCTGTAAATTACAGTATAAAACATGGGAAAACAGGGTTAGTGTCACTTTCATTTAGAACTTCAGTTTCTGCTATATAGCAGCTCTTTAGTATATATCTGTGTGCATCTTATTATTATGTTTTATAATAAGTATAAAGGGGTAGTCCATTCAGGTATCTTTGGAACATGCATTTCGACACACTATGATTTAGGATGTACTAATTCTATTTTCGAATACTATTTAGGACGGATAGTATGCGAAATTGGGATGAGCATTTGTTCTCGGCTTACACGTAAATTAAATAAAGGGTTTTAATAGAAATCTGTCCATGTTTTTATTATTGTGCAAATTGTCATAGCTCTGCTGCAAGTCACAGTGCCGTTTATCCATGAATGGAATTTACAATGTAGAAAGATGTTACTTAAATGCTAGTATTTGTCTCTCTTTTTCTTATTCTTTTTTTTTACTTCACACTACTGCATAGGTGCGAATGTCAATGCAAAGGACCAT
Organism: Hybognathus amarus; assembly: GCA_030378365.1. Classification (NCBI taxonomy): domain Eukaryota; kingdom Metazoa; phylum Chordata; class Actinopteri; order Cypriniformes; family Leuciscidae; genus Hybognathus; species Hybognathus amarus. The sequence goes on along the minus strand of JAQIUQ010002663.1, from coordinate 500,886 downwards.
GTGTGGCTAACACCACTGCACAGAGCATCTGCTTCCAGAAATGAGGTAAGCAGCATGTGTGATTTAGGCTATATTCAGACTGCCAGAAAATATCTGGTTTAATCCAGATGGGTTTTGGAAAATTCGGAACAGCAAAAAAGCACCACATGAAATCAGATTTTTGGGTAATGCTTAAATCATTACCAAATCAACTGATCCAGATAAGTTGGTTATGTCTCCATACAGATCTGTTTGATCACTTGCAATTAATAGTGTGGACAGTCTGCCTAAAACAACCTGATTTAAGACAAAATCTGATTTGCCTGCAGTCTGAACTAAGTATGTCACGATTCCAAAATTCCAGTAGTCTGTACCAATACCATTAAAATATTGTGATTCTCTGTAACTATTTTTCTATTTTATTTAACCTATTTTATTAAATTCAATAAGTTTATAATTTATGATGGTAATCATAAGTAAATAATACATATAAACATTGAAGGCTACATGCTGTTTGAAAATAAACATTGTTTATAAAAAGATCAAGTGAAAAATAAGCAACCTTCTATGCACACATTATTGTTATTAGTAGTAGTATTATTACTACTTTGAAACAAAGCTAATCTACTGTACAACATAGCCTAATATAAAGATTTCTTTATTTTGACAGTTTGCTGTGAAGACTAAATCTGTGTGTGTGTATATGATATGGCGAGAGTTTTTCTCAAATGAAACGGTATATATATATATATATATATATATATATATATATATATATACATATATATATATATATATATATATATATATATATAAATGTGGCGTAAATAAGTGTGCACCGTAAGGATGCTCTAAAGATGACCGTGCGTACTCGTTTAGAAGAGTATGTGGTTTGGCGACATCTATGTTGAGCTTAATTATTTTATTAATTAGTTAATTATTGTATTAATTAAATAATATAAGAAAATTATACATCTACAGAAATATATATTTCACAAACCTATCATCACTTGAAGCAAACATCCATCCCTTCTTAAATGTCTGCGCCATGAACGCGTTGGGCCGTTTAGTGAAATTGATGCATAGCCTATCTAACGGCAGATGAAGTAAAACCTTAAGTCCTAATCATAAATACAGTGCATGTTCACAATAACAGTTTATATAAATAAAATAATGATTTAAACTATGTTTTACTTCTAATATAAACATTCAGATTGAATATGCCATTCTCATTAATGGAGATAAACTTGTATATTCATATAAATGTATATTCAATAAATAGAAATAGACCTACTTGTTGTGGATGCAATGCTTTTGTAAACTTTTCCTCTGGCATGCTGTGTTTTATTGTTTTAACTGATAGCTAATAGCAGATTGTCTGAGAAAATTGTTTTGTGCAAATAATGCACAACAAGGTCTATCTGTTTCCATTAAATCAATTAAAAATACTATTTGGCCAGTGGAAAAGATTGAGAAAAACTTTCTCTGAAATGTATTTAACGCTATTTGATTTATTTATTCAAAAACAAGGCAAGGATAGGCTACTAAAAATAAATTATGTTTGTAATAATGTGACGGCACATCCGCATTTCATATTTTACTAACGTCTTGTACCGTTAAACATGGTATCACGTGGATGAATAATCATATGCAAATGATAAGGAGATGAGGATATGCATAGTAAAACTAGGCGTTGTAATCTCCATGTATGGTTATTTCGATTCTGCGGTTTTATAAATCTGAAAACTTTTGTGCGTACGCAAATTCTGCCTTAGATCAGATCTCGAGATCTTCTGCCCAGATCTGGAGCCCTGCGCTTAGATAAACACAGAAGCAGCAGAAAGCAGTTGCCTATCAAATGGGTACAGAATATACTCGGTACTACAGAAATGCTGGTATCGTCACATTTTCTAAATTTCAGTACCGACTTGTGTACTGAAGTACCGGTAACTTTTTGACAACCCTAGTCTGAAGATAGCCTTATGCCTGAGTGGAGCCTTAGACTGAGTAACCACTTACTCACGCCATTGTTTAGCATTTGAGCAATTTAATATAATTCATGCATTGTTTTTGTTTTTGTTTTTTTTTACCCAGAGAGCTGTGGGGCTGCTGCTGAGGAAAGGAGCTGACGTGACCGTACGGGATAAGTTCTGGCAGACACCACTGCACATTGCGGCAGCCAACCGAGCCACGCGTTGTGTCGAGGCCCTGCTTCCCCATGTGACCAGCATGAATATGGCCGATTCGTACGGGCAGCATCGCCCCTGCATCATGCTGCTCAGAGTGGTTTCCAGGAGGTAGGGTGGAATTAGTCATCTAATGCACTGAATTAAAAGACAGGGTGGGCCATCAGCCCGGAACATCTTTATTACAGCACTCTACAAGGCTGTGAAAGTGCAAATTGCTTTTAGAGCAAATACAGATAATTCAGTTTTGACGTGTCTCTTTGTAGTTGTTTTAGGCAAACTTTGCTGCTTTTAGCCTGTGGTCCTCATTTGGAAATGTTTATAAATGATCACATTACCAAATTTCACTTGTAGTTACGAGGAAATATTTGACAATTTAGGCCTGTCACAATTAATCTTCTTAAGACGATGGCAAATTTTGTGCACAGTCACAATAATTGCTGCCTAACGTGTTCATTGTGTCTGCTTAACTGAATGCACGACGTTAACTGAACCACATCTTATAGCTGTGTTTTACTGCCATATGGACATTAATTTAACATCATTAATATCTGGCTCGATAACAGAATACTTCCTGAACATTTAAACAAGCATTCTTTTCTTTAAACTGCTTTGAAACAATACGCATTATGAAAAGTGCCATACAGTATCGTCAGTATAATATTGCTTTTAGAGCTTTTGGTACATTTAGGACTGAATACTGTACAAACTGGTGCCATTACAATAAAAAAATAGAAATCAACATATGGTACTAAAGTACTAGTACTTTTCACTTCCCTAGTGCCAGTTTGGTTTTGAATCCAGGCCTGTATTATGTAAAAAAAAGTTTAATTAATTTCTAACTTGTGTCTCTAATGCCCAGATGGTTTTGATTAAGCTGATACAATGTTACTTTGTGCTTTTGCTGCCAACTAGATGGTTAAATTGCTGCTGAACAAGGGAGCCAATCTGAGTGCCAGTGACAAGAAGGACAGGCAACCCATTCATTGGGCAGCTTACCTTGGTATGTCCACATTTGGGTCTCCTTAAAGTGTTTATTTGTCTTCTGTAGCTAAATAGTAATTTTCATTGTGTTAGATTGTGTCATCATATTTAGCTGATTACTGTTGGTTCTAGTAAAACTAACCTGTTTGTTTCTCTCAGGACATCTGGAGGTGGTTAAGCTGCTGGTGTCTCAGGGCTCAGATAAGAGCTGTAAGGATAAGCGGGGATACACCCTCTCCATGCTGCTGCTGCCAGTGGCCACGTCGATGTGGTCAAGTACCTGTTACGCAATGGAGCCGAGGTCAGCACTCACAATTGTTACTTTATTTCTCAGATTTCCAAGTTTATCTCGCATTCTGACCTTTATATCTTGTGATTGTGAGTTTATATCTCAGTTCTTAGAAATAAAGTCAGAATTGTGAGATAAAAAGTCGCAATTACCTTTTGTGTGTTTTTATTTATTCTGTGGCTGAAAAACAAGCTACCATTAATATCATACATAATTTGGCAGGTAACCAAATGACTTTTCTATTTAAAAACAAAGCATCAGAATGAATTAGTCATGTCCAGTGTTGGCGAAAGTTACTTTTAAAAGTAATGGATTACAATATTGTTACTTGCTGTGTGACTAATGCCTTATATTTATGGAAAGTATCCTGTTGCAATGCCTTTGTTACTTTTTGCCGGCTGGGCTTGCTTGTTTTGTTGTTATTAACAAAAAACAAGGGTTATATTCTTAGCACATGTAAACGCCCTTTCACACCAAAAGTGAAATGAATAAGATTCGGGCTGAAGGAAATGCGTATTCACACCTGTACAAACCTTTTAGCTCTGCTGTCTTTCTGGATTGCAGAAGAAAATCGTTTTTGATTATTATTATGGTTAAGTTGGATCATGAAGGGCAGCAGCAAAGACATTAGTTAATAAGGTGAGATTAAATACATAAAGTTTGTATTTAACATATTATTGCTGGTTTGCTTGTAACTACCTTTACTTGTAATGTTTTTTTCCCAGCACTGGTTAATACAGTGTCATTAAAATTTTCCCGGAAGAGATAGATGGTTGATCCATGGTTTACAGAATATTTTATGCCATGGTGTCTGTTTCTCAGATTGATGAGCCTAATGCCTTTGGAAACACTGCTCTCCATGTGGCCTGCTACACGGGACAGGAGGCCGTAGCCAACGAACTGGTGAACCGTGGGGCAAACGTCAACCAGCCCAACCACCGTGGCTACACGCCCCTTCACCTGGCTGCCGTGTCCACTAATGGGGCTCTTTGCCTGGAACTGCTGGTCAACAACGGTGCTGATGTCAACATGCAGGTCTGGATAGAGACTGGGATTGGTTTATTAAGACCACTCTGTTATTGGATCTAAATTTCACAGGGTTTTTAAGCAAGTGTTTTTTTTTTTTTTTTTAAGTCAGATATTTATTTTTCTCTCTGCAGAGTAAAGAAGGGAAAAGCCCTTTGCACATGGCAGCCATTCATGGACGTTTCACTCGCTCTCAGATCCTCATTCAGAATGGTAAATTGTCTTTCCTTCTTTCCATTTTCCACTTGATTTTGAATTCCTTTTGTAATATTTATACCCTGTAATTCCTCTTGTCTCCTCAGGTGGGGAAATAGATTGTGTGGACAGATATGGCAATACACCTCTTCATGTTGCTGCTAAGTACGGCCACGAGCTGCTTATCAGCACCTTGATGACAAACGGTGCTGACACAGCCAGGTAAAGAATCATGCATTTGTTGAGTGAAACTGTTTTTTGGGGTCTTTTTTTGTAGTGATTGGGGTAAGATTGTCTCCTAAATGTTGACAACTGCACAATGTTAAGCAAATTATCTGGCTAAAGATCATGAATTACTTAAAGATGTATGCAAAATGGTATATGAGAGGCTAAAGCAGTGTTATTTTAGTAAGATGCATATACTATTATAGTATTCTATTAATGTTTTAAAGAGGGATGCACTGATATGACAATTTTGGCCGAGACCGATAATTCTTTATATTTGAAAGCCGATAACCGATATATTGGCCGATAAATCTAAATCCAAATTTTTAGACAATTTTTGAGAGCCTGATTATTAAAAAAAGTCTGCTCATTAAAAGTCAAGATACAAACACAATTATGATGTTCTTATTATAATGTTGTTTAGCCGATATGACAGACTTGCGCTGCACATTTTGCACTTTAACTGGATTTTCCTTTTTTAAAGTGATTTCAATCATATTTTAACTCAGCAATTTAAAAGCATCATGTTGAACAGTGCACATCTAAAGTGCCACAGCTAAAGGAAATAATACATTATTTATTGGCTTTTAGATATCGGCTAAATGTTCTTGTTGGGCCGATAACGATAACTTAAAAATAATCATTTATCGGCCAGATACTGATAATGTGGCCGATATATTGTACATCCCTAGTTTTAAATTAGCTTTCATTTTTTGATTTTCAGTTTATTTTAATATTTAATAAAGGTTTATTATTTTTTGTGCTTTTTTCATTAGGGCCCAAGCCTGAAGGGCGCAGAGCCCTATTGTTTTCCTTCCGATTATTTTTTTTTTTTTTTTTTTTTTTTCTTTTTCTAGCGACTATTCGGGCACTTTTTTGGGGCCCTTAACATGTCGGAAAACTCTTGAAACTTTGCACACGGGTCAGAACCCTGCGGCCATCAGAGCCGGGCTGAAGCTGGTACCCGGGCGTGGCAGGGTGGCCTCCAGCGCCCCTGGAATGGGGTCCACCTGGTCCATAACTCAAACACACTTGCATGTAGTAATATGAAACTCGGTACACATGTCGATAGCAGAATTTCATCTATACCTCGCGTGCTCCTTGCTTTTTACCCCAGCCCAACAGGAAGTCGGCTATTGAGGTTTTTTTGTAAAACACACGCAATGAACTTTTAAATACTCCTCCTAGAGCTTCTTGATCGAATTCCACGAAACTCGGTCAGCTAGGAAGTCAAGACATTGAGGATGAAAGTTTGTGTGGGGATTTTCGATCATCTCGAACGGTTTGGCTCGCGGCGAGGAAAACGAAACTATGGCGAGAAATGCGAAACAGGAAGTGTGTCATAACTTCAGCATACATTAACTGATCTGGATGAAACTTCAGCAGTGCGTTCGCTGTAAGAGGACGATCACATGGATGTGACTATTGTGAGTCAAAGTTATAGCGCCACCAACTGGCAGCAGGAAGTGTGTCACTTTCAAAATGCTTTGAAATCACCCTCTTACTTTTTACCCCAATTTGCTTCAAACTTCATCTGTATAATGTACATACACGGCAGATGAAGACCTATGAATGGATTCTTGATATCTTTGAAACTGTTGCCGTGGCGACGCATCAAACTTTACCATTCTTTTAGGATGCATTCTTTTAGGGATTCGAACATTTGTCCATAAATCAAACACACGTGCATGGATTAATATGAAACTCGGTACACTCATAGATCACATCAGGCCAAACAACTTTCGTGCTCTAAGTTTTACGACAGTTCAAACGGAAGTCGGGAATTATGTTTTTTTTTTTTTAAATAATTGTCCTAGAAAAACATCAAATTACAACCCATGCTGTTACCAATCACCACCAAACTCGGTGTGCATGAAGTCAAGACATTGAGGATGCTATATTCCGGACGGATTTTTGATATCTCGAACTGTTTGGCCGTGGCGGATTTTTTTGACTAAAAAAGGACACATAAAGTGTGTTATAACTTGGTTAGTTTTACTGACAGTTACAAAACTTGCCGTGTATATTGTTCTATTCAAGCCAAACAACTTTCTAATTAACAATAATAAGCTCAAACCCACAGAAAGTCAGATATTGTAGTTTGAATATGATCATGCTCTTTCTGAGCCTAGGCCTGTCACACAGTCTGTGTGTGTGTGTGATTGAGTCTTTTGACACACAGTCTCTGTGTGTGTGTGTAGGGGGAGGGGGCTTAATAATTTCACTGTGTGTCTGGCCTGCTAAAGTAAATACATTTCTTAAGCCTGGTATTTTTTAAATAAGTTTTTGTTTTTATTTTTTTATAAGTAAAGACATATAACCTGTTTAATTGTAGTGCATTGACAATAGTTTTATATAATTAGTGTATTAATTAAATTAACTTGGTCCATAAATCAAAAAGGAAGTGTGTTAAAACTTCTGCATACATTAACTGATCTTGATGAAACTTCAGCAGTGTGTTCGTTGTAAGAGGCCGATCACATGGATGTGACTATTGTGAGTCAAATATATAGCGCCACCAACTGGCAGCAGAAAGTGTTTCACTTGCAAAATGCTTTGAAATCACACTCTTACTTTTACCCGATTTGCTTCAAACTTCATCTGTATAATGTAAACACACGCCAGATGAAGAGCTGTGAAAGCATTATTCAATATCTAAGATAATGTTGCCATAGCAACGCATCAAACTTTAACATTCCTTTTTTTTGATGATTTTGAGTCTCTTAGCGGCTTTTGGGGCCCTTAATGGGTTTGAAAACTCTTGAAACTTTGCACACAGGTCAGATCCCACAGCCATCAGAGCCGGGAAGATGGTACCCGGGTGTGGCAAGGGGGCTAGACAGCGCCCCCTGGAACGGGGTCCAAAACTTGGTCCATAAATCAAACACGCTTGCATGTAATAATATGAAACTCAGTACACATGTTGATCTCATCGTTTCATATATTCATATATTCTCCTCAAGCCGGACAACTTTCTAATTTACACTCATGAGCTAGGACCCACAGAAAGTCAGATATTTTGGTTTGAAAATGTTGAGTGTCTCTCTGAGCCTACACTTCTGTATGGCAAGCCCTTTTAACATTTAAAAGCTAAGTTTGACTATTCCGTAATTAACATTGTAGATATCAACAACGTCTTTCTAGTCGTAATTACATTTTGGATAGTTTGTATTATCATTTAAGATATCTGTAACGTAATTGTGACTAGTCGAAACGACAGATAGAGTATGGCAAGCCGTTTTAACATTTAATCATTTTAACCTACTAGTCTCTATTTTCATGCTACTAGTACTTATTTTTTAGATACTAGTATCTATTCCATTAAGTACTAGTACTTATTCATTAGCTACTAGTGCTTATTCTTTAGATACTAGTGCCTTTTCTTTAGATACTAGTGTTTATTCTTTAGGTACTAGTACCTTTTTAAAGATACTAGTACTTATTCATTAGACACTAGTCCTTATTTATTAGATACTAGTACTTATTCATTAGATGCTAGTCCTTATTCATTACATACCAATGCTTATTAATTAGTTACTAGTACTTATTCATTAGATGCTAGTACCTATTAAATAGATACTAGTACTTATTCATTAGACACTAGTACTTATTTCAATGGTGACTAGTAACTATTCTTTTGTTACTAGTCACATTTTTTCCAGTGACTTCTATGGTGATCTGTCATTCAGATATCAACTATTCAGTTCTGACTAGTATGTTAGTATGATTTCAATTGTGGAATACATACGTAGTATGTATTCCAAAGCAGGGGTTACGCTTTTGCACGTTGTCAGAATAACCCTAAAGGCACCAAGGTGGCGGTGCCACCGGCTCTCACACACACACACACACACACACACACACACACACACACACACACACACACACACACACACACTAATAATAAGCTGCGAGCAGCGATGGAGGGCCAAAGCCGGCGGTACGCCATCCCTGGTGCCTTTAGGCACCGGGGTTGCGGTGCCACCGGCTTGGGCCTGGAATTCGCTGCTCGCAGCTATATTTTGTTTTTTTTTTCTAAGTAGCTTTAATTTGTTTCTTTTTTGAATTTTGTTATTAAATTGTACCACTACATTTAGATATTTGTATTGCACTATGAAAATGTGAATTATGCAGTAAAATAAGACATTGCAATGGAATTGTGCATTAATAAATAGTTTTTTCTGGCCTTATGTTATAGATGCTTTATGGTTTTATATGCATCTCATTTCTCCTTGTCTTTCTAACAATTAAGTTAAAAGTGACATATTTTAACCCACTCTATTTACACAAGAGACAAGGAATTTGCATTTACAGAGAACATTGATTCTAATCACTTGTTAGTTTGCATTTAATCTGCTTCTGTGGCATGTGTAGTGAAATACTTTGTTCTCTTTCTGACAGACAAGGGATTCATGGGATGTTTCCTCTACACTTAGCTGTGCTCTACGGGTCCTCTGACTGTTGTCGTAAGCTACTTTCCTCAGGTATGCACACTTACAAATGGATTTACGCAGTGAATCAAGTAATATCATGGTCATTTTGTGTGTTTTGTGGTCTATTAAAGTCTTGATTTTCTTAATTTTATTCTACTAACTGCTCACAAGACTGATGCACATCCAGCTAAAATGAAAGTGTATTCCCCTAAACTATCATTGCAGTGATGGTGTGCATGTCTCTTTTGCAGGTCAGCTCTACAGCATTGTGTTGTCAATGAGTAAAGAACACGTGCTCTCAGCCGGATTTGACATCAACACCCCAGACAATTTTGGGAGGACCTGTCTACACGCTGCTGCCTCTGGAGGGTGAGACTGCAGCTCTACTTAGAATGGGCTATTTAAAAAGCAGCTGGCCCACTTTTATCAGGTTTCAGGTGTCCTCATTAACAGTGTTTTATACACACAAATGCCAACCAAGGTCATTTTGCAGATGTCACCCAACAGCCACCATCTAAAATGTAATCGAAAGATTTATTTATGCCTCTCCTTTATTTTCTTTACTCAGGAATATTGAATGTCTCAACCTGCTCTTGAGCAGTGGAGCTGACATGAACAAGAAGGACAAGTTTGGAAGGTACACATCTTTAAAATGGGATGCTTATAATTTGTCATGAACAAGAAGTGTGCCTCATGAAAAGTATCTTCATGCAAAGTATAATTTCTTTACTTTGGATTTTGGCTTGAAATGTGATGTGGATATCTTTTTACGAGATTCACCTGTATGTTAAGTGTTTGGAATCTCTGTCTCTCTCCATCAGGACTCCTTTGCACTATGCGGCTGCTAACGGGAGGTATCAGTGTGTGGTCGTTCTGGTTGGAGCGGGGCGGAGGTCAACGAGCGAGACCGCTCTGGCTGTACACCTCTACACTACTCGGCTGCATCGACTGCGTTCTGCAGGTGAGATGCGTTTACATACATCTATTAAATATAATAGTTCACAGTGTACGCAGCACTTCTAATGTCTGGTGTCTTTCTCAGAACGGATTCGACCCCATGCCAGCACCCATCAGAACCAAGAGGATGGGGAGAAGGAATCCTTCCTGTAAGTCCACAAATATTTCTTCCCTAAATTTGACACCCACAATTTTTTTTTATTATTATTGTTTTGTGCCTCTTCTTTGCAGCTATTACCTGGTTTGGATTTTCACTTTATTTCAAATTAGATTATCCATGATTAAACTGTTAAGCTATAGATCACCCAAAATGAAAATTCTGTCAGTATTTACTCACCCTCATGTTGTTTCAACCCCGTAAGACCTTCGTTTATCTTCGGAACATCGAATTAAGATATTTTTGATGAAATCTGAGAGCTGGATCACTCCATACTAGTCCATAGGCTTCTTGAGGGAATGAAACTTGGTTGCCTTAAAGTCATCTTTAAAATAGTCCAAATGACTTCAGTGGCTCAATCTTAACTTTATCAAGTGACGAGAACACTTTTTGTGCGCCAAAATAACGACTAACTTTATTTAAACGATTCACTTCCTTCTCTATGGGCCTCTAGTCCGTTAACCTAGTGTAATTGCGTAGAGCTACGTCACACATAGACTCACTATTGGCCGACGCTGGTCATGTGTGTGATGCGTGTGACGTACAGTAACAGAAGCTTACGTTATTAAACTAGTAACCTGACTCAAGGCCAAGAGAGAAGGAAATTAATAAAGTTGTATTTGAAATAAAGTGGTTATTTTTGTTGCTATTTGCGCACAAATTGTTCTCGTTGTTTGATAAAGTTAAGATTGAGCCATGTAGTCACTTGGACTATTTTAACGACGTCTTTAATAACTTTTCGAGGCCGGCAAGTTTCAATCCCTCAAGAAGCCTATGGACTAGTATGCAGGAGTGATCCAGCTCTCAGATTTAATCAAAATATCTTAATTCGTGTTCCAAGATGAACGAAGGTCTAACGGGGTTGGAACAACATGAGTGTGAGTAAATACTGACAGAATTTTCATTTTTGGGTGAACTAACCTTTTAAGCTATATTGTGTTCCAGGATGTTGGCAAATAGGTGATCAGAAGAATAGTTAAATACTGAATTTGACAAAAATACATTTGTGCTACTATTCAAACGTTTGGGGTCAATAATACGTCACAGTCATATCGCCCTGTAGCCCAAGACTGGTTGCTCACTGAAGCTAATCAGGGTTGAACCTGGTCAGTACCTGGATGAGAAACCTTCTGGGAAAACCAGGTTGCTGCTGGAAGAGGTGTTATCGAGGCCAGCAGGCTGTGCTCACCCTGTGATCTGAGTGGTTTCTAATGCCTCAGTAGTAGCGACAGGGACACTATACCGTAACAAGCACTGTCCTTCGGTTGAGACGTTAAACTGACGAAGTCCCATGGCACTTCTCGTAAAGAGTAGGGTTGTAACCCGGTGTCCTGGCCGAATTCCTCCATTGTCTTATCAATCATGGCCTGTTAATAATCCCCATCCACTGAATTAGCTCTTTCACTCTCTCCTCCACCTATAGCTGGTGTGTGGCGAGCGCAATGGCACCATTGTACTGTGGCTGCCATTACGTCATCCAAGTGGATGCTGCACACTAATGGTGGTTAAAGAGAGACCCTTGATATAATTAAAAGTAAAGCATTTTGGGTGTACAGTGTTATATGTTAAAGCGCTGTATTAATGCTTCGTAAATAATGTATGCATGCACACAGGGCTTGACATTAACACCTGCCAAACGCAGGTGAATTTCAGCTGTGGCGTGTAACGCAGAATTTTTTTTTAGAATTTACATTTTTCAATTGTAGTCTTTTAAAAAGGCATCTTAAATAATAAACCAAGTGCAATGTAGTGTTGTCAAAAATATAGATTTTCCAGACACATATCAGTACTGATATATCCGAAACTCTTCTGCAGGATACCTAAATACCAGCTGTGCGTTTGCAGGGCTTGAGTTTCAGCGTGGATTGGGCGCATTGTGCATAATTTTACTCATCCCTGCATATTTTGTGCTCGCACACATAAAGCCAAGTGAATTGGCTATATAATACAGTATAATGGGTCTGTGCATCAGGTCCTAAAGTGACGGCAGCCTAATAGTACCGGCTGCCAAATAATGAAATAATATTAAAAATATCTATATGGCAGGTTTCGATGTCAAATTGTTGGCCAGTAAAAAAGCTGATTGGCTTGTAACTTTGGAAAAACACTAGCCACTGTGGCTGGTGAGCAATATGCCACATTCAAATATGTTCTTTTGAACTTTGTATTTAAAGATCCCTGAAAAAAGTATTGTGGTTTTCACACATATATTGAGCAGCACAACTGTTTTTTTTTTGTTTTTGTTTTTTTCAAATCAACATATTAAAATGATTTCTGAAGGATCATGTGACACTAAAGACTGGAGTAATGATGCGGAAAATCCAGCTTTGCCATCACAAAAATAAATTACATTTTCAAATATATTAAAATAGAAAAGTTATTTTAAATTGCAAAAATATTTCACAAACTTTAACCCAATACATTAAGCCTTGGTGAGCATAAGACATAAAAAAAACATTTAAATTAAAAACGCCAAACTTTTGAACTGTATTGTGTAAGTATGAGAAGTTGTTTTGAGTTGTTACTGCTTATTTCAGTCTTTAAATCCCATACAATCTGATACGTTTAGGTGTGTGGAGCATTTGTTGGATAATGGTGCTGATCCATCTCTGTGCAACACTAAAGGATACAGCGCTGTGCATTATGCTTCGGCCCACGGCAACAAACAAAACCTGGAGCTGGTGAGATTGACATTTTTCACCCTAGCATTGTCCACTGATTTTTTTTTTAATCAAAGTTTAACACTTTTTTTTCTTTCTTTATTCTGTAGCTTTTGGAGATGTGCTTCAACACACTAGGAGACAATGAAAGCAACGGGGTCCGTCAGTCCACTACACTTGGCTGGTACGTAGGAAACAACAGCTATTTATTCAGGACATATAAATAAGTAGATATTCCTGCAGAAGTCTGCCCCCTGTTGGTGTAATGTGTATATATTCATTTTTCCTATCAGGTGGAGTCAGGTCACTGGGAGTGTGTCACAGTGTTAATTGAGTCTGGAGTGTGTGTGGATGCATGTGACCCGGTGGGCGCTCTGTGCTGTACGTGGCCTCTCAAAGAGGACATGCCCGCTCCGTAGAGCTGTTGCTTGGCCAATCAGCATCTTGCCTGCTCACGGAAAACTGCAGCAAATGGGGCCCTCTTCATGTTGCAGGTACAGTATGAATGTGTGAATTAGCATGTGAAATGTATCATTGTGTGGGAGTTTGACATATCCCTGTGTTTGTTTAACAGCTGCCAATGGCCACTCAGAATGTCTGCGGATGCTGCTCTGTAGTGAGGGAGGAGCTGATCTTGTTAATGTTACAGACGCGGAGGGACAGTACGTATGAGCTCATGACTCATTTACGGTTTCTTTAATCGCAGCATTCAGTATTAATAGACAGGAAAACAGATGACAAGTAATGCTTCTTGCATAATGCAATTAATAATGGCTCAAATATGCAACAATTTGGAAAGAGCTCATTAAAAAATAGATTTTTTAAGTACTTTTGAGTTTGTATTATAATGTTAATATTATTGAGTTTGTATTTTAAATTATATTGTTTTACATTAATATAGTTAAAGTAATAAAATGAATTTTTATCATTAAAAATATATGTATTATAACTTCTTGAAATCAAAGATCTTTGTGAAATGAAGGCTTGTGTCTGTTTTGAACCACATTGCAATATAATATTCATTATTATTGCATAATATTCCAAATAATAACAAGTATGATCTGTTACTATACTCAATCAAGTTGCATGGGTTTCAAAAACTGCAAATCAAGAGAGTTATTTAAGCATTTGTAAGATTTTAGTTCTATTCATGTCACACCCTGTGCAATGTTTATTTACTGAAATCATACCACATACACTACCGGTAAAATTTAGTCGGTAAGTTTTTATATTTTTAAAATAAGTCTTTTCTGCTTACCATTTATATGATTAACAATACAAAAAAAACATTAATGTTGTGAAATATTATTACAATTTAAAACAGCTGTTTTCTTTGTGATATATATATATATATATATATATAGTAAAGTGTAATTTATTTCTGTGATCAAAGCTGAATTTTCATATTCATTTTAAATGATTTCAGCAGGATCATGTGACACTGAAGACTGGAATAATGATGATGAAAATTCAGCTTTGATCGCAGAAATAAATAACACTTACTATAAATATTCACAAAGAAAACAGCTGTTTTAAATTGTAATAATATTTCACAATAATTAATGGTTTTTTGTATTTTTAATCATATAAATGCTGAGACTTCTTTTAAAAGCATTAAAATCTTACCGATATAAAGACTTTTGAACGGTTGAGTAGTATTTCAGAGATGTAAACAAAAAGACAAATTGTTAATTCTAATGATTGTATGTAATTTGTAAAAAAACTAAAAATAAACAAAACAAGCAATGCATAACACCTTATTTTGGATAAGAGATCTTAAAGGAAATCTTCCCAAGCAATGCTGAAAACGGATCCAAAGTGTATTACATCTTAATCCATTTTCAGCTTTGAGTTGTTCTCACCATTTCCCTGTCTTCATAGAACTCCACTAATGCTGGCAGTGCTGGGGGACACACTGACTGCGTGCATCTGCTGCTGGAGAGAGGAGCTTGCCCTGATATGAGAGACAGGAGAGGAAGAACAGCCTTACACAGAGGGGTGAGATCCTGAAAACATTACTGAAGTTTGCAATGCATCACAGTCTTCCTTATAATGTGAGGGGTTTCTAACCAGGACTGTTTTTGTAGGCGGTGATGGGTCGGGAGGACTGTATAACCGCCCTGCTGTCACACAACGTTTCAGTCCTCAGCAGAGATTTCAGGGGCGAACCGCGGTGCATCTCGCTGCCTCTTGCGGCCATGCTGACATTCTCTCCAATCTTCTTTCTGCTGCTGACCACTCCCATCCCACGACCCAATCACAGACCGCCACGGCTACACACCCGCACACTGGGCAGCCTATCACGGTAAGAGGATCGGACCTTATGAGCCCCTTAACATTACTAAAACTATATTTGGTTAATTAAGTGACGTGTTATTTGTGAAGCAGGTCATGAAGACTGTTTGGACGTTTTACTTGAACTTAAACCATGTAGTATCCAGGAGGGAAACCCCTTCACCCCACTGCACTGTGCTCTGTGAGTACTGAAGTATTTCTCTTTTTAGTTTCAAAAGTGGCATACTTATTTTCAGTGTTGGGATATTTCATGGAAAGACAGAAAAGTTGGAGGTTGGGGGAGAGGGGTTGATCAACTCAATCAGGGAAATCGTTTTTCTTTCTTTTAAAAAGTCCTGTTTGTTATTATTCACTCTGAAATATTCTGTAATCCTTTAATTTTTTGCTTATTTTCTTATATTTGCAGTTTAGACTCGTATTGCTTCAGATATAACTTGGTCAGTAATAGTAATTGTGTTGTACAATAATGGTTCAAATGTTTTGGCCCAGTACTACCCCAATGCATGGACACCATTAAAGGGATACTCACTTTTTTGTAAATAGGCTCATTTTACAACTCCCTGAGAGTTAAACTGTTTTCTATTCCTTTCAGCTGATTTTCTGATATTTAGAAGAATATCAGTAACCAGACAGTTTCTGGTCTCATTGACTTCCACAGTATATTTTTTTCCTACTATGGAAGTCAATGAGACCAGAACTGTTGGTTACTGATATCTTCTAAATATCAGGAAAATCATCTGAAAGGATTTGAAATAGGTAAAAACCCAACAGTTTAACTCTCGGGGAGTTGTAAAATGAGCCTATATACAAAAAAAGTGGAGTATCCCTTTAAAATGTACACTACCGTTTCCAATAAATGCTTTTTTTAATTTTATTTTTTATTTTTTTACTTTCTATTCATTAAAGGGATACTTCAGGATTTAGCATTAAGCTTTGTGTTAGTAGAAAACCTGTAGTATTTTTAAATTACCGTGCTTTCCACCTTTATATCACCTTGAGATGAGATATTTATGTATTTTTTGTCTGGAAAAAATCATCTGATGCAAAAATCCTAATTTTGCATCATCTGAGGTTTTTTTGGCCAGAGGCTAAAGACTACAGTCATTAGTAGGGACTGTTTCGCATGTTCTCAACTCTGGGATCTCGCTCACACAATGTACACATTGTGTCAGCCATCTTTTTTTGGAAGCTAAGCTAGCAGGCTCTTGTTCTGTGGAGAAAGCTGAGTAGTAGGGGCTACCATTCATCCTCTTTTTCCTGGACATGTCTGACCGTCAATATCGTACAAAATTCAGCTTTTGCCTTCTGCTGTCACCAATTATTGTCTACATGCACACCTTTTGTTTAAATCTAACTGAATTCATTTCGTGATTCGTTGAATCTGACTGCAGTGTTTTACATGAATGCCAAACAAGTGATCGGTTGATGTGCGTTTTAACATTGCTAAGAACATTCCCGCTCCTCCGTGAGAGAAATGAGACCGGTCTTACAGGTGTCGCTCATCGGTAATCACACCACTGGCCTCGCGTCGTTCTCCACACGGCCCTCACTCGTCTTTCTCGCCACAGTAAACATAATGAATGGCGACTATAGAACGCAAAAGCCGAATCCTGGACATTTTGGGCGACTCTCGAAAATCCCGGGCAGACTCACTAGTAGCCTAGATTGTTGTTTAACTACTGTGCTCTATGACCGGTAGGCGTGGCCTCCTCGGGCAGTGAAGCAAGTGCATTCTGGGAGTTGTTGTCTTTCACCCACATAAGCCAAAAATTCATTTCCTGGCTTTTCTCAGTCTAGAAAGCTCTACATTCAAAAAATAATTTCACATTTCTTCTACATAAATTACCCATATTAAATACACATACATCTTTCCAGAGGTGAAGTATCCCTTTAAAGAATCCTGGAAATATGTATCATGGTTTCCACAAAACTATTTTTTCAACATTCATAAACTTTTCATGAGCAGCAAATAATTTTTAAGGCATGCATTTTTTTTAATCGCCATGCTGCATGTTCTTGTCATCACTTTGCAGCATTAATGGCCATAGTGGTTCTGCAGAGCTGCTGTTGGAATCCAGTGTTTGTAATTTGCTGGTAAACATCAGGGATGCCAAAGGAAGGTTAGCGCAAGTACATATTTAAATACAGCTGCTGTGTAGTAGGTGTAAAATGGTTACAAATTAAAAAAAAATTCCATAAATTGTACTAGAAGCTAAATGACTATTCTGACATCTTGCTCCCAGGACCCCGCTTCACGCGGCCGCAGTTGCTGAGGACGTGGCTGGGCTGCAGCTGGTTCTGCGGCATGGAGCTGATATCAACGCCGTGGACCACTCAGGGCGTTCTGCACTGATGGTGGCCGCCGATAATGGCCAAAGCGGTGCCGTAGGTAAGAGTTTCACCATGTGTCATACGAGTAACCACAGACTGAAACCCTTAGTTTCATGACTCCTTAGTTTTAACTGATGTTTTCATTGTTGTGTGTAGCCCTGCTGCTGCACAGAGCCAAAGCTGACCTGTCCCTCCTGGATGTGAACAAGAACACTGCCCTGCACCTGGCCTGCAGCAAGGTAACAAACATAGCTAGGGCCCTATGAAATTGAATTACATTTTAGTAATCAAAAATTATGTCACATGCATTGAAATCATGAAACTTATACATTTGAACAACTTAAGTTTAACCAAAACATATTTTAATTAAATAAATGAATTTAATGAATAAAAAATCTTTTTTTTCCCAAATTGTTTTATCTTTCACAAATTTAGTTTTATGTTGTTATTTTTTTTTTACAAATGGTTTGTTTAAATTTTAATAATCAAAATGCATTTCTAATTTAATACATTTTCTGTTACAATTTTATTGTTTCAATAGTAGGCATCTATAAAGTGTTTAATTTATTTATTGTATTTTTTTAATGTCTGTTTTAATGTAATTTTTGGAAATCTAATCAAATGAAATGATTTACTGTTAAAATTAAAAAATGGAAGAAAAGATATATTCGATATTCCTTAGATATAAAAACCTGTCAAATGTGCGTATTGCTAACATTGTAAATATTACTGTTTGTGTTTAAAGGCTCATGAAATGTGTGCCATGCTGATCTTGAAGGAAATCCACAACCCTATCCTCATAAACGCAACCAACAGTATGCTTCAGATGTGAGTATCTTTGTCACAGTTTGCAAATACCGTTATAGGTTGTGCATGGATCTGTAGCGTTAGCATTATCCGCTCGTTGTTTGAGCATCCTGACCAGCCTGAAGCAGCTAATGGGCTTCGTTTACCTTTGTGACATACTTTATACCTCCTTAATGTCCCAATGTGGTTTAAATTTTGCAAACCTTTTAGCATTGTAACTTAATTTGATCTATATTTCAGGCCCCTCCACATTGCCGCCAGGAATGGTTTGGCCTCCGTGGTTCAGGCCTTGCTGAATCGTGGAGCCACAGTTCTGGCAGTGGATGAGGAAGGTAAGACAGTATAGAACAGGAAAATTCATGTTTTGTGATTTTTGGTTAAAAAAAAAAGTAGTAGTTGCTCACAGCAGTAAATGACAATGTGGGTGGGACAAATGTTAATACTGTTAAAGTTTGCATTCAACTTTACACATTGATTTTAGTTTGCAAATCTGTTGATTATTGCCTCTTTAGCTTGGCCAGATTAACTTAACTGTCACAGTCCCACAGGTGGGACGTTTGCCACTATATTATTAAATCAATTATATCTTAGTAAATACCTTTAGTAATATTGACAAACTATATATCATTTGAAAGCTTACAATCTCTAGTTTCCATATTTGGTGACTGATTTTCAAAATATATTACAGAGGAACCATAATTTATCAATATGCAACAAGAATATTTTCATACTCATAAAGCGAGTTCAGACCTTTATTTTAAAATAGCAGAGAACATGAAAAATCATGAAAAAATGGTCAATACCTCAGTTTGTTTTCATGCCAAAAGTTCTAAAGATAGCATCCATACAATTATTGTGGAAAAAAAGGACTGAAAAGTTTGAAATATCAAGAAAAAAATAATGGAGGCGCCCTTATATGGGCAGTAATGGAAGTCTGATTGTGCCCTAGTGAAAAAGTTTGGTACTGCGCTCAAACAAAATCTTACTGAAAGCTCATTTTTTGAGATATCAACCTAAAATTTGAAACACAACTTGCTCAGATTTTTGGCTTTGATTTTTCTGCAGTTTTAGAGTAGCCCAGGTTTTGAAAATATATATTTTATGTAAAATATAAATAATTAATATTTTTACATTGTACATTTCCATAAACTCAAACTTCTATAACTTTTTTTCTGTTTAACTTTCTTAATTTATTTCACTTCTACAAAAATCTGCCAAATGTCTTCTTTAAAACAAGACCAATCATATGTCTATATTCCAAAGCATTCTTGAATTACAGTTTGAAATGTGCATTTTCATGTCTATTCAAAAAAGGGGGGGGTGACAGTTAAGAGGTTAAAGGGATAGTTGATCCAAAAATGCAAATTTTGTCATTTACTCACCCTCAAGTTGTTCCAAACCTGAATGAGTTTCTTTCTTCTAAACGTCTCTGTTTTTGTGAATGTCACAGGTCATACGCCAGCCCTGGCTTGCGCATCCAATAAAGCTGTTGCTGACTGCCTAGCTCTCATTCTGTCAACCATGAAGCCTTCCTCCTCCCACACCTTCCTCATCCTCACCCTCTTCTCCCAGCCTCAACCTGCTCAAGCACTGTGGCATCACCGCCGCCTGCCCCCCCTCCCCAATGGAGGCCTTCACCATGGTTACGGCAAAGATCGCCATGGTGCTACCATCGGCTTGGATGGCTGCTTGACCGAGTGAGGTGTTCCTACTTGTTTAAAAAAAAAAAAAAACCCACGTGGTCGCTTGTTTTGGTCCTCTCTACACACCTAGATAAACCTATATGCAATTACAGCCACACATCCCTCCTGTGCCAGTATCAGAGCTTTTCTTCACGTCTCAGTAGAGAGCGAATACCAGAGGACAAATTTAGCTATTTATTTCTATTTATTTTCCCCTTCCTCCCACCTCCTGACTCCCATCTTAGATGCTGTCCATTCAATATGAGTCTAATAAGTCTAAAATCTGAATCTAAGCCATCTATTTCAAACCAGTATCTATAACTGGCGAGTCAGTCCTTTATTTCTTCATTGCAGTCGATTTGACTCGGTTTATGTTAGAATTATGCAGCTGTGTGTCTCCATGGTAACTGATAATGGATGGGTTTCCATATCATGCCTCCTATTTGCGTGATGCTGTGGCCTTTGCATAGGAATTTACAGCCTGCCCTGAGGAACAATTTAAACGGGTTACACTAGAGTTGCATGAATTTGCGGGACCATGTATTTGATAGTGGTCTTGTGTGTGTGTGTGTGTGTGTGTGTGTTTGCGCTGTATGTGTGACATCCACTTTTGCGCAAAAGTCCAAGTTTTTCATCCCATACTTGATTCTTACTTTTTTGAGGTTTTTATGTGAGGTGCAATCTGATTTAGCACAGATCAGGAAAAAAAACAAACAACCTAGCAGAATCATTTTGACAGAAGGGAAACCATACTACCTTAAGCCAAAAGACCAATGACCTCCTGGTAGAGGGGTCTAATATAATATAATGCTTGTTTACTGTTAGAGAGAAAAGGGATAGTGTTTGGATGGGTAAATTCATATTAGGTTTACAATTAAGGTAATAGGTAGTCCAGATCACTGTTTGCAGGTGGGCAGAAGAAAGAGGAGTTTAAAGTGTCATAAAACAATATGAAGATACTACACTAAGGAAGTCTAGAAAGCACAAAAGTCATTAAAGATGCAAACGTCATACACAGTACTTGCTCCTTGGGACCTTCGGTTTTATTTATTTTGGGTTGGCAGGGCCTCGTAAATATCTTTACTAAATCTACTGCTTTATTTGTTTATTGTTATAATGTTAAGTGTGGAGTTGCTTTCACAGTGCCTACTGAATTCATTTTGTCTATTTAGTGTCCAATTAGTTAAACACACCATATGCACTCCCCAAAGTTGTTGAGATGGTGCTTTGACCATAATCCATTATGAAATGATTACCTAAATAGATGGATGTTTGATTCCCTATATTGATGGATGTCTGATTCATGTATGCGAACCCACTCTGGGGAGTGTATATGTCACAAAAAATTAAGTGTTGAGGCTGATTGGACTTTTTTTTTTTTTACTTTTTTTATGGTGTTGGGGAGCAGTCATGGGTATGACCAAAGTTGTGTGATTTCTAAAAAGCATTTTATTAGGCACTTCAGAGATATGATATCCCCCTCAAAAAAGCATCATCCTTTCAATTATATCCCTTGTTTTCTTTTCAATAATATTCACCCCTGCTCTATATAAAATGCTTCCTTATTGCCAAAGGTAGATTAATTAATAAAGTTAAGATTGTGCTTCCTTTAGGTTTTTTGCACCTAAACACAAAATAACAACATGTGAATGAGTGTTTTTGAAACATCCCTTTTTTGTTCACCATAAACAGGCAATATATGCTCAGTCAGTAATGAGACAATCAGTTGAAAGGGCTTTTAATTTTGCCATAGATTATTTTTCCTAAATTTTTTAACAATTAGGAAGATCTACAGTATACCCCTTCAATTCAAGACATCTACAAACTAATGCATACTAATTAAACCAATACTATTATTTTCATTACAGTATATCAGGATTTTAGTGATGTAGATATAGTAGCATTGTAACTGATATTTTATTGATGAATGAAGCGTAGAAAAATGAAACTGTAACTTTAGATGTTTAAAGGCTGTGTGGAGAGCATATTTATACTGATTTATGAAATGACCTCTTCGTCATTGTAATGACAGGTTTTGGCTGCTTAAACAAGATTCTCCACTCCACGCTGGCCTGATATAAAGCACTTGCTTGTTCAGTTACAAAAAAGGTTGGAAAATACGCTTTTGCATCTATCGCAAGCTGTAAATGGGCAAATATCTTACCTCTACTTGCAAGAGTACAAACGTGCATGCTTGCAAATCAGATTAGTCAAGTTATATCAGTGTTTTGCTTGGGAAATATTTCTAAATGGGCTACATGACTTTTAATTCAAGAGGAGTTTAATTCAAGCTTATTTACCTGTTCTTGATCTTGCTATCACGTACACTAACTTTTGCTGCGGTTTGGTGGAAGGAGGGGAAGCAGTGCGTGTATAGACAGCACAGGGTATGATAGTTAATTATGAGCTTGGATTTTTTTTTTTGCACTGCCAGTTCTGCTTATAGTTGTTAAACACATTAATATTTATAAATTAAGTCTAGCTAGTCATGCCACACTTAGTTGCGTTCCAAGTGCCCATAAAGCCTGTGATTTAGTAATACATTTCATTTGGTGCAAGAAAAAGTGCTGCTTTCGGTTTGTATCTTGGAGCTAATTTTCTTAGAGGTGATCTTTGTCTATTTATCCAGCCAAAACAAACTAAAATGTACTTGTTTTAATTCCTCCAATTTGTAATCGTCTTATTGGCATTGCACTAAAATTGTTTCGTCGAATGTATGCCATGATAAAAGCAGCTTGCTTCGATGTTGGTGAAAATCTTGTATGCAGTAGTCGGCGATTAAATAATTGGCTTGACGACAGGGACTTTGTAACTGAACCCTTTCAGAACTTTTAATAGATTGAGTTGGTGTTCTGTGTTCAACAATAAGGGAACCGGTCACAAAGTGGCAAGACTTTATTTTTAGGGTAGAGTATAACTTATGAAGGGGAGTTTCCTCCCTAAAATCGCTTAGTGCCATAACCGTTCTTTTCCCTTTTTCATTTTGACACGTTTGTAAAATGTGAATGAATGATTCCTTGGGTTCAGTTTTTGAGTGTGCATCAAGACCATTACCAAAAAAATAATGAAGTCCAAGCTAACATAAGCTACTGTGCCCAGTTTTATATATATAAAAAGTGTTTTCTTTTGGAGATCCACGTAGTGTGTTAATTATTGTAAAATGCCAGTACATTCACAATCAGACTGTCTCAAAATGCCAGTATATTCTTAATGAAGCTATATTGATGGGCTGGTTAACTCCGCTCCACCTGTTTAAGTGAAAGCTTTCATGGCTAAGCCATAACTTAACATTTGCCCTTATTAATTGAATAGCCGGATTTGAGTCATTCAGTCAAACAATATTTTCTAAATCTTCCATTGTAATTGATCAAGCCCACGAACCATTGATAAACTTGTGGTCTACGCAATGGAATTATGAAACGCCTTAATTTCATTATCAACTAAAGGGCAAATTTGAAATTTACCAAAATGATGCATTTTCTTTTTGCAGTTTAAAGAGCTTTTTGTTCGCTTTTTTTTTTTTTTACACAACTTTGCTATGAAGGGCCAGCTTTCATTGCCTGTTGACCAAGCTATAATGGTTGCAGTTAGTTGCAGGCAGTCGTAAACTAGAGTTGTCTAATAATTGTTAACCATTTTGTTGGAAAGCAGATTAATTGTAGCTAATTCAGTGTCCTTATTGTATGTCCATCCTTGCATATTTGTACCGATATCATTTGTTTTTCTTGCTAAGGTATTAATGGCTGATAGAATGTCTGATTTACCTCAGCGGACCTCTGCGTCCCTGACTACTTGAAGACACATCCGTTTAAGGCAATACTCAAAACACCTGTTTCATTTAACTTTTGTCTATCTCCCAACTTTTTGCCTTAAGAGGAAATGGTATAGTTCAGCAGTCGCAGCACTTGAGAGATTTTTGTCGTTAACCTGATATCTCATTTCGATGGGATTCATAAGAAGCACAGTTTTACAGGTTGTTTTGCAGAAAGATGTTACCATACTGGCTTCTGGCCTAAATATAATCATTTTCATGAAATTTATTAGAAGTTTTTGCACTAGAATATAGAAAAATACAAATTTAGTGTGTTTTTGTTTAACACGTATTAAGCTGTGTGTGTGGTTTTTTTTTTTATATTTGACCATAAAACTAGAAACTCTTTGAGAAAAAAGAAAATCATGATTTAGTTCTCCGAAGTACTGATTTTCACACTTGAATGTGACTTATAAAACATCATAATGGAAGTCTGCAGGGAAAAATAATCCGTATTTGGAATGACTTTGGAACTAAAACAAGTAAATATAATAATCTAATTTTAATTGAACCTAAAACAGGTTAGATTTTGTCCCCATTTTTTTTTCACTTGTAAAACTTGTGTATTGTTATAAATGCAAATATTTCTAACAAGGTAAATGAGAGAAGCACAAGATGTGCAAGATGTAATTCCTCGTGTGTGGTCGGTATTGCCTTGACGTGGCAATCTTACCTCGACTAGCAGTCCTTAAAATCTATCGTGCTATAAATACTGGTACATGTAATTTGGGTGGGCTTTTTAGCTACGCATGACCCATGCAACTAGAATCCCAAGGTCACGTTCCAAGGCCTTGAAATGGGAAACATTGGAGTTTTCAGGGGTGCTCTTGAACTTAAATGATGTCCTTCACCCTGGCTTAGTGTTTCTTCATCATTCTACTTTATAAGCGCTAATAGTTCAAATTGTAAATCTCCAAGCGAATGATCTAGTCAGAAAAAAAGCTGCTTTTTGTTGTTCTCGCCAGCAGCTTGTTTTCATAAGGCTATTTAGAAGACCATCAGAGCCTGACTGAATGGGCACATAGGGATCCCTTTAAAATACATTTTCATATATAAAAAAAAAAGCAAAAGCTATGCAGGAGTATTTTCTTTTATCTCACATAGTTGCATAGTGCCACCAGAGATGGCCCAAGAGCTTCACTGACCGATCACAGACCTTTCATCTGTAAATCTGACATCCGACCTCACTTGCTTGTTGGCTTCGGTTGAGAAAATGACTGCTTTGCGTGGCATGCTGCTATTTCTTTGGAGTCTGCAAGCATCTTCATCATCTCTTTAAAGTACTACACTTTGTGACGAGTATGTGGGATTGTGCCTTTTGTTATCAAGTACATGCCACAGGGTATGGTCTTCCATTAACACCTTTAGTGAGCCTTATGAATGAACAACTGTTGTAAGTATCAGATATAGCCACCATCCACGAGGTTGCGTTTTGAGCCGTCAAAACTCGCGATCAAATTCGTCACAATGAATCAATAACCTTTGTAAATTTCAATTCAACCATTACGGCAAAACATTTGATCGGTTCTAGCTAGTGACCTGTACGAACTCTGTATGAAAAAAAAACGTGTTTAATTTTACAAAGTGTGAACTCTTAGTGAAGTAGACGTGTGCCGTGTTCGTTTTTGTGTGGTAATGCATTGGAGATTAGTTGTAACCCAGTGTCCTGTAGAATGTTGGCATGACTCCTTTTCTCTATGTTGTATTGACGTCAAAGTATCCACCTGAAATGGACTGAAGTGCAATAACTTTTTTGTGCGCCATAGTATCCTTAATGGAGGAAAATGCCCTCTTACATAATCCATTTTTGTTTTTTTCTTCCTTTAAGCAGGGTATTTAATTTCACTTATTTATGGTTTTTTTTGGATTGTACAAATTTGAACTCCTTCCTGCTTTGCCTCCGTAAGTGGCACTTTCTTGTGGAATGTACAATGGACTTGGTGGAAACTGTGATAGGTGTCAAAGCCTTATCAGATACTTCTCGCTTACTGGAAAGATGGCATTTCTGTTTGTTTATCGGCTGATAGGTCAGAGAGTGCCGTTTTCCATGAACCTTCCTCTGCGCCACTTAAAGTCGGTGTCTGCTTTTTGTGGCATGTTAAGCATTTGTGTATGTTTGTGTGGGGGTGTTTAGACCTGTTCATTTACCTCTGATCAATTGATACCAAAAGCAAAGTGCATTGCCAGGAATTAGTTCTTTTTTGGATTAGTGATTGTGATAGATGTATATGGAAATGGTATCTTGAATGTTGTTGTTGTCACCAGTGAAATATGCAGGTTTTTATTTCTCCTCACACAACATTTGAACTTTGGGCCATATGTTCTGCGGTACCAAAGAACGTTTCATTGCTGACCTTTGGATCAGTTTTTTTTTCTGCTGACATCAGGATCCCAATATTTGTTGTTTCATGCCTTTGTACATTTTTGACAAATTAAAAAAAAATGAAAAATGGAACTTGTACCATAATGAAACATTCCATTGATCAAAACAGAGATACCGTTGGCAACTAATACCAGAAGAAGATCTTCAAATTAACTTAAGTCTGTAACTTTAAGCTCTTTCATTTTGGCCTCAAGCAATCAATGACTTCATATTTGATATCACAGGGAGCACACTGAATAAAGTAATCTAGTATTTCACAACATTGGACCAATGTATGTCTCTGTATGAGATGGCCACTTGATTTCATTCAAGAACAAGCAATACAAGTATCAAGAGACAATTGTATATTTCTAAGATTTGTTGGCTCTGGCTGCTTTTGGCCTGGCTATGTAATCTGTGGCACCTTAGGTTAACACCCTCTTCTTGTAACTGAAACCGACATAAGAGATTTCAGTGCTGAGAGAGCCTTATTTCAGTCAAACTGAATGTGAATTGGATGTGTGCAGGATTTGGCCATTTCAAAGCGACTGGCGCATTTGAATCCAGTTGCACTAAGACCCGCCGTCTTTAAGACTTTCCAAAAGATTGCTGTTTCAAGAAAAGCAAAAATACTTTACGGTGGCCACGTTTCCATCGCCAAAACGCTGAACCTAAATGCTGGGATAGACGAAAGGCTCATTCGTTTCTGATGAAACGGGGTTACTGTCTGACCATGCCAAGTATTCGACTCGGTGATGTGACGGAAACGCATTACGACGTGAAAGAAATGCGACCCTGACTTTAAAAAAAAAGCTGTTTACTTGAATTGAAACCCAAGCTGTTCTCTGCTAATCGTTTAGACGATGGAAACGTCGCGATCGTGTAGGGCAGCACCCGG
The DNA here is from genome assembly GCA_030378365.1 of Hybognathus amarus. Taxonomy (NCBI): domain Eukaryota; kingdom Metazoa; phylum Chordata; class Actinopteri; order Cypriniformes; family Leuciscidae; genus Hybognathus; species Hybognathus amarus. The sequence continues at coordinate 473,609 of JAQIUQ010002663.1, read as the reverse complement.
TGTGTATGCGTTGTACGAGTGCGATAAACAGGGGTCATATCAACCCTGTATACCTCATCGACATATCTGCAAATATTCTTATCCTGTCTTTAAGTTAAAGGTGTAGGAGATACCATCACCAGCAGAAGCCTGGGACCATTGCAGGGTCTATGACATCACACCAATTCCATATCAAACAATAAGATCACGACTTGCTTGCCGCTTCAAGTCTGACTCATACACGCAGTGTCACAAACACAGTGGTTTAGAATTAGCGAAACGTGTGAGGCATTTTAAGTAGCATTATCCTACCTCTGTGTTACAGCTTGATGCATCTAAATCTCCACCAGTTGTTGACGAATGGAAATATATATGTATATGGAACAGATATAACTTATAACCAACAATCGGTGAAATAAGACAACAATTAGTGTACTTCGATGTGTGTCTGTCTGTGTCACATGACATTTGTAAGTGTATACACGAGTACCACTGGAATGTGAAGCCAGACTGTATTATGATTTTATTTGTGTGTGATTTTATTTTAGTTTTTCTTCAAATTCAATTTTCTCCCCATTATATTTCAAATGATGTCAAATGTGTCTTGCCTCTATCGCTTTTTTTTTGACAAAACGAGAAAATATCAGCCTATACTAGCTGGCATTTACATTTGTGCTTTTTTTTTCGTTTTTTCACTTTCTCTCACTTCTAAATGTTCACTGTGAGCGCTCTGAACTCAAGTTTACAGCTCTTCATGGTATGTACGTGTATTTGGTCGAGTTCAGTAGAAGTGCGTGGATGGTTGTATGACTTTGGTACTGAAGCAACAACTCAATTTTCTACTGGTGGTGGGGATTTGAAGGGGGTTGGTTGGTTTGAGTTATGCACATTCTTTCTGTACTAAAATATTGGGGTATGTAGAATTCCCTAGCCTTACGCCCTTCCAAAAACACTACGCCGGTCACTGGCTAATCGCGTTCAGCTATCCACCACCCTGCCAACTTTGTACCTCTGTACATATCCATTTTGGACCTGGGGGCACAGGGGCGAATTCGGTGGATTCTACCTGAATCTGTCAGGACGGTCACGTGACCCTCTCCTAGACTTGAGGAAGGAGAACCCTCACCCTTTCAACCCCACAAAAAGACCTCAAGCCATTCATTTCCTTATGTGACAATGCAATCCTGAAAGCACTTTGCCTTGTTAATTCATAGTATGAGCTTGTGAATGGTTGTTACTAACAGATGTGAAACTCTGTACATGTATTTAAGAAAGAAAGAACATAATCGTTTTTAATTTGAGCTTATTAAAAATGAATTGGTCTCTCTGACATTAAAGACAAAAAGAAATCCCATATGTTTTTGTTAGTCAGGTTCATGAACTGCTGCAGCCAGTAGGTCTTGTCATTCAGTATCGTGGCTTAGAATTGGTAATGTTGAAATAAAATGCTATTGCTACATACAAGTTGTCTTCTGTTTCTCTAAACACTACACAATGTTAGCATGTTGTAACAGCATATTTTAATTAAATATTACATGTTTGTGATTTGGATACTGTCAAAATGAATGCACTTTGTGGCAACAGATTACAAGAAATATTATTAATTAATTGAGTAATAATGAAATCAAATTAATTCATTAAAAGTTAACCATTTAAAATGAGTCAAACTTTTTTTAGAAAGTATGTTTAAGTCACCATTATGGTGATCAGTGTTTGCTTTAAAATTATGGTTTTCTACTTCAGTGATTATGCTTGTTAACATCAGGTGTCTTCAATGTTGGCAATATAAAATAAAGATAATATAAAATAATTATTCTTTGACGTCTGTCTGTTATTCAGATTTTTTTGTGTGTAAACTTTACTCATTTTAAATGGTTGACTTTTAAGGAATATTTTTATTAAATATGAATCAATTCTAATTTGTTCAATTTAATTAATAATATTGCTTGTAATTGGTTGCCACAATTTTATTGATTAGACAAAGCATATTCATTTTTACAGTGTATATTTAAATTGTATCATATAGGCCTTTCAATTTGGGATTTGTAAACTGCTTTGGTTCAAATTAAGGAAATCCCTTTTCCCTTCTCTTTAGCAAATCATATGAATGTCAAGAGCTATATTTTTAATGAAACATTTTTATAACAAAAACCTTTTATTTGCAATGATAGTTTTTTATAGTATTTTAGATAGTATTTAAAATTATAACTGTAAGATAAGATTAAGAACGATACACCCTTTGGCTGGAAACAATGACATTATGCTTATCGTAAAGATTGTGGATTACCTTTTTAACAACAACCATGTTCAATACATTAAAAAAATGTTTATTGTTTAAAGTTGCATAGAAATATGTATATGATAAATGAAAGTAAGAGGTATTGATGACTGTGCCTCATACGACAAGTTAGTTACATCAACTGGCCAGAATGTCTTTAATCACATCATTCAGTAATTTAGTGAGCTTCAGTTAAAAATCTGTTGACTGTTGATGCTATGTATATCCTCCCACTGTTCCTCTTTTTACAGCAATCCATTATCCAGTGCAGTTCCTTCAGAAAATCCACATCTACACAGTAGTTCATAACGGGATGAGGTATGTACACAATACTGCTGGTTTGGATGGAAATTCTCATGCTGTTGTGATATTCTGAGGATGATATTGCATATGAGTTCTCTTTAGTTTATATCCTTAGTATTCTCCAAGACTAATGGCAATATGATCCTCAAAAAGGGCGATGCAAAGCATGATGGCGCCCCCTATCAGCAGGCCCAGACTCTGCAGGAGGAAGCGCTTCAGAGGGCTGAGAGACCCAGCATCTCCGTGGAGCATTTCCGGCATCTAGGGTAACAGAGTCACAATGTTAAACTTATGTAAGGATACTGTATTCATTATTTTTGATATGGAGATGCAGTGGAGTCTTTAACATTATCTACAATGGTAAAGTTGTAAATAAAAACACAGTGTGTTCAACAAGTAAAATAGCAGTGTAATAACACAAAAAGGCTCAATTTATTACCATGAAATATCAATGAAAAGTATTTCTAAAGCATTTATTAATCTTCGATTACAGCTGCAGTCCACAGTTTTTCCTCTTTGATCTCTGTTCGAAATCTGCAATTGCAGTTATTCGTGGATTTATTAACTCTGAGTTGTTCTATACACGGTACAGCGTGGATGAACACGATGTTTGAGGAGCGTGTGCAGCTGTCAGTCACCGTGCCGGTGTGGATAATGACATTCAGAATCACAGATTATTCTTTTTGGTTGTTTGACCAACATAAGAATTTTGAACAAGCCATAAACAAGTAACATCCACTTTTGTTTTGGTTCATGGTTGTTCTGGACATTGCAGTAAATCACGCTGATTAAATCTAAAAATCGCTTATATCACGACAAAACCGTGCAAATTATACTTTGTTCTCAAATTGTTAATGTAATTGTTAATGTAAATTTTCTCAAATATGTATTTTAAATAATTGTTACCCCCCCTTATAATATATAAGTTAGCCTGCTATATATATATATATATATATATATATATATATATATAGTATATTATTTAATGTATATTATATAATATTAATATACATTAATATTAGATTATTTAATGGATCTTTAACACAAATTAACAATGAACAGTTGTACTTTTATTAGCTAACATTAACAAAGATTAATAAATGTTAATAAATGTTTTGCTTATTGTTACTTAACATTCAATGCATTAACTAAATGAACCTTATTGTAAAGTGTAACCCTCAGGCTTTCTACTTCAACTTTCAGTGGGTTACTTGCCATTTTTTTTATACTTAACTGTGAAATGACTAGCAATTTGTAAATGTGAAATTTGTTTTAAAGGAAATCCTACACATTTTTTTTAAAATTGTAGTTGCAGCAGTGACTTCATGACATGCATTCTGAATTAAATAAAAAAAAAAAATTAAGAAGTCTTAAATTAACATTTTATGTTTACCATATCAGCAAGAGCAACATAAAGGAAGACCCCAGCGGTGACGGTGAGAATCCAAGGTGAGTGTGTCGCCCACTGGTTTCCCAGCGCCGTCCAGTAAGACCCCGAGAAGCCCAGCAGAGCCGAGATCCCGCTGAACACGGCCAGTCTGCGTACAGGCCAGCCTGCGGCCAACAGAACCGCCAGATCACCTGCAGATAAGAGCAAACACATGTTCATGCAATACTGATGACCCATAATGACCATTTATAGGCTAGAAACTACTCAATCATGTACCCAGCTCATGCGGAAGCTCATGGCAGAACACAGCGATCGTAGTGCTGAGTCCACCAGTCAGACTCTGAGAAAATGCAACGCCTAACAGGACAAAAAGAAAAATTGAGATTAAATCTAAAAAATGCATTCAAAAATACTTTTATACATAAATTAAAGGTCAGTGTTTCTCAGCCAGCAAACATTTTACACTGTGCTCCAATACACAGTAATATATATTAGGCCTATATAATCAATTTTGCAAATATCTTTATCTAATAGGAGTGTATGTGTAATTAATTAAACATTAATTTTAATATTATTACTTAGTAGTTAGTACACCTTTAATGAGTGATCGTTTTATCTACCAATGGCTAGTCCATCTGTAAGGTTATGTATTCCATCTCCCATCACCACCATCCATGCCATGCTTCTGATGCCTGTTTTCCCTGGTCCAGGCTGCCCATGAGAATGCCCATGCCCCGAGCTCTCATTCTGATTGGCTAATGAGGTACCTATAACAGGGTTCAGATGCATTTATAAGTTATAACTTGCATAATAATTCTTTTCTGGTTTGCTCAGTCTCATGTTTGAAAATAAATACCTTCCAGGGCGTCAAGCTCCCTCCTCAGACTCTACATTGTGCCTCCTTTTCTTTAAAATCTGTTAGAACAAGGGAAAAATTTTTAATGAGTAATGACAACCATAACACACCTCTTTCCTCAAAATTAAGTGTTTTTTATCAGCAGGTCAAAATGAAAATCCAAAAATATATCTCCCACTGGATGAAGCTCACCTTGAAATGTTGCTTAAGTCTCAGGAGACTCTCAAAAACAAATAGAAGGTAAAGTCCTCCCATCACACTCAGACCCTTGAAAACAGCATCCTGATGTTCAGTGTGTTGACTGAAGATAGCCTGAAATCACAAACAACCAACTTCTATAGCGCTTGAATAAAAAATCTACACTTTTAGAAGAAAAGGTTCTATATAGAACCTTAAAAGGTTCTATCAGTCGCTACGTATTTGGAACCCCTAAAAGGTTCTATACATCTCTTAAAAGTAATTCCATAATTGGCCAATAGAACCTTTTACAAAAAAAATGCTTGATAAGACCCTTATTTATCATCTGTAATCGTTTAAAGCCCTTCGAACAGTTTGTCCTGAAACTGTCTTTTGGACCTTGAACCGTTTGGTTCCCATTGAAGTCCATTATATGGAGAAAAATCCTGGAATGTTTTCATCAAAAACCTTAATTTCTTTCCACAGAAGAAAGGAATGACATGGATATCTTGGATGACATGGAGGTGAGTAAATTATCAGCAAAAGTTTAATAGATTAAAAGATTTATTAAATATATTATTTTATTGTATACCAGCTAACAGGGAACATTCTCAGAACTTCAGCTGACATTCTTGCGAGGTTTCTTGAAAATTTTCTTCCAGTATCGTTAATAGAGTGTTCATTCAAAGTTATCTGGTCTTTAATAATGTTCTCAAAACAGCACAAAAACTTTATTTATACAATTGAAATGTTATGAAATGAAATGTTTTTTTGTAATATATATATATAGGCTATATCACTGTTTGTTTCAGAATGTTCAGAGAACATTTAAAAGTATCACAAAAGGAAGATATTTTGAAGAATTTAAGAATGAATGACTTGCATAGTATTTTTTTACCCATCAACTGCCTGGTTACTGACATTCTTCAAAATATTTGATCAAAAATATTCTTCATACAGGTTTGCAACAATGTTTAAGGGTGAGTAAATGATAACAGAATTTTAATTTTTAGGTGAACTATTCCTTTAAGGTTAAACCGCTGTTGTCACATGGACTATTTTAAAGTGGTGGTATAATTACCCTTTTTTACAAAATGTAAAATAAGTCTTTGTATGTCCCCAAAGTATGTAAGTTTTAGCCTAAAAACACCCACATATCATGTTTTGCAGCATGTTAAAACTGTCCCTTTTTGAGGCTAAGCAAAAACGCGTCATTTTGTCCAGAGGGCGGAGCTTCAAGAGCTCGTGTGTGTGTATGTTCGCAGAATACAACGGGACGTTTCTGAATGGTTAGTTGATGAATATGTTGCTGATGTGGAGTTAACTATCTTCAAGTCTTTGATTAGCATATTCTGTCATGATAATCTATCAAATCGCTCGTGAGGGAACTGTTGTAAGATGCCTAACTTGAACCTAATGGGAACATTAGCAAAATACTCTTATAACATATTTTTGTCTGCTGGGATATTTGAAGAATTACAGAGTTATTATGTAATGATTTTTCATTTGCATTGTGTTACTTACATGGGGCAGGAGGTGCAGGAGGGCATCTCCACAGAGTCGTACCCACTGCCATCCCAGCCATCGGGCAGAGGAATATTTGAAGGATAGATGGTTGAAGCAGGGGTGCCAGTCCCAGGGCAACCAGGGAGGGTAAACTGATGACAATGAGTGCCAAGGTGGCCCAACCTGAGAGCTGAGATAAGTAAACATCACTATCATGAAAACAAACACAAATTTATTCTGATATCACACTTAAGGGAAACAGTTTACACACACACACACACCTCTGAGGAAACCCTCACTGGTTTTGCTTCCCTGTGACTGCTCCTCTGTATGTCTCAGACACACTCCGGTGTCAATCTGGTACAGGAGGGCAGGACACAGGAAGGTGAAGTGGGCAGGAGTGATGTGGGACGCTTGGCCTAGCCCAAAGTTCCACAAGAGCTGGGTAACGTTTAGACACTGCGATAAAGTAATAAGAAATGTAATATAGGATTCAGGTTCAACATTATTACATGGCTCTCTGGAATACTCGATTCTGATCAATTTTCCTTATCTGCTGGTGTCCATTGCAATGGTGCACATTATAGTGTTTTTCAGAGTAAAACATTACTCCCACTTACTCGTTTTGTCAGAACTGACTTCAGTGTTAATATTACCTACCGTAATATTGTTGTAGTGGCCGTCATGTCAGTATAAGGTTGATTGTAAAGAACTATTCTTTTCTTTATGGGACACATTAAGATAATATAAAATAATCCAAAACTCAAATTAATATTTGCACATATTTGTACATGACTACCTTGTAATGGAAACCCATTTCTGTCACTTAAGAAAATAAATATGCTTTAGTAAATGATAATTATGACAAAAAGTTTAAATCATGAGATAATATGAGATTATAAAGTCAAAATTCTGTGAAAAAATTGACATTTTTTATTTCAATTATCTCATAATGTTGTATTTTCAATTATATATGATATTTTAGCTCATAATTTCAACGTTTTATATCATAATTTCAATGTCAATGTCATAATCATTAAAATGTTAAATAATAATGTCCACATTTTATCATAAGTTCGACTTTTTACTCACAATTATGACTTTTACTCACAATTATAATCTCATAATTATGACTCAGTATCTAACCATTTTGACTATTAATGTCATAATTATGATTTTACAAAGCATGTTTTTTTAATGTGGCAGAATGCGGGCTTCCATATTTATATGTATTTACATATGCCAGATACTGTGTTTTATGTGTTTTATCAATACAAGACCATGATCAACTAGCTTTTCCAGTTGAATTTTACTGATAAAGTACGGTCTTCTGGCCCACCAGCTAGACCAGCATTAAACCAGCACTAACCAGTTAAAAAAACATGATTATTATCTCTCTCCAAAATGGTCTGTGTACCTCACACAGAACGAGAAAGGCTAATGGATTGAATTTTACTGTCTGCACACCACAAGATACCAACAGACCTTTGGTCATGTGATAGTGAAAAGGATTCATTTGTAGACTTTGTCCATTTGTATCTCCTTAACAGGAAGTTCAGGGGAAAATACTCACATTCCCATGAAGGTGTTTCTCTGTAGGATGGTCTGACAATGGTGACCCACTTTCTTCCACTTTGTGTCTTAGGCCAGGGTTTGGGAAATAGTCAGAGTGACCCCATTCTGCCTGGAGATCCACCGAGCACTGATTTATTGTGAGATCTAGGACTGAAAGTTTTAATGGATTAGTCTTCGGCACCAACCAGAATCTGTGAGTATAGAGAGGATGATTTAGCCATCTTACCCTTCTTTGAGTGGAGGTGAGTTTGTGGTCTTTGGATGGTGATGGTCATCATGTGAGTGGGAATGCAACAGGGTTTGAGAAGAATGCTTCCCTCCATGTTGGATCTCTAGGATACTGACTTCCCCCAGACCTAAACTGCCTAGCAACTTCTGCAGACCGTCATATGTTAAAGTCCCATTGTCCCCATACTGAAGGAACAGGCGTTGCAAGTAGTAGCCCTTGAGAGAATATTACATCTGAATTACTATTTTGTCACCAGCTATCATTTTCAAGGTCCACAGATGTTAATATTTTTATGATAGTGCATTGGGGTCATAAACTTAGTCTGCAAACACTAACCCCAATCCGTGAATTTCAACACAAGTGCTAAAACTATTTAAATTTGAGTGATTGCATCAGAGTCATTGTTGATAAGATTGTTTTGCGCTCAGTGTTAAAATCACTTGATCTCTTTATGTTTTGAAAATCCTTCAAGGAATGAGGTAGATCTACTTTACCAGGCACGTAACCAGTAAATCACAAAAGCCACTGTGAATTCTCAAAGACAAGCATATGTCACTTAAACTTTAGTTGTTTTAAAAAAATAAAAATCCTCTATACCTGCTCTTCAAAAGCTTCCTCTAATTCTTCTGTGCTCTCATTCAACTTTATGACCTTGTCGACCTGGACATGTGTTGCCAGTATGAAGAATGGTTGGATCATCACAGAAATCATACACTGGTAGAGCAGAAGCTTCAAGCTCAGGGTCGTCCTTGGGGAAAATGCAAATAAATATTAATCATTTTATCATGTGGGCCTCAGCGTTTTAATTTAGCATAATTCAATAGTTGCTCAATCAATTAGAAGAGTCAAGTCACCTTCATTTATATATATTTTTACAATCCAGACTGTTTCAAAGCAGCTTTAATAGGAAATGTATGCATCAAAGATTGTTTTGGCTGTACAACAGGTCTAAAGAGATCACTACAATGTCTGAAACCGTCGAATTTCCTAAGACAACAAAGTCTGCAATTTAAAGTCAGGTATTTTTTTTTAGCAATTTTTCCCCGTGTAGAATTTTCAAATTAAATTTAGCTGAAGACATTCTTTTTACTATAATAAGAATGGCAAAAATTAAAAGAATAAGCACTTTGGAAGATTATTAAATCAAAACCTTGCAGGAAGAACATTGCAATTAATTTAATACCAAGTTTCAGTAATGTAAATTTAGAATGTGCTTTAATGGATCAACTCTTTACCTGACTATCTGTCCACCCATGATTTCTGCAGTCTCTTAGGCGCATAACATGTTCTCCTGCTATCCTCTCTTTTGCTGTATCCTCTCACCGCACTGTTTTTATGAATCTGAGGTTAATGTTTCACCAGCGGCCAACTTTGAGTCAATCGGAGGAGATCACACGACGCGAAGCCATTGATCAACTTGTTTTACCTAATGAACCAAGTGTCATGTGATGTAGGTTCAACACATTCTCACTCCATCCCTTCAAATATCATTGAAGTAGGGAAACGGGGGCAATTGTAACACATTCAATTCCTTCAATCAGAAACAAGCTGAGAGTGATGACACTTAATCTCTACATGCCCAGTAGGATTCTCTCTATCTGTGGAAAAGAAGCGAGAGATTTTCAACTTTAGCAGAAGTTGTTAACAACAAACTGATTTTGAGGTATGAAAGTTTTGGATGTACAATATTTTTCTTCTGCTGTTTAAAATTTAGATGTCTGTGAATTTAAACTCATATACATTTTATCCCTAGGTTATTGATTAAAAACGAACATGAACAACATATGTTAATACATTGTAACACTGTGTTACAATTGCTGTTACAATTGCCACAATGCCCATTGTAATAATCTTATTTGTGTGTGTTGACAAAATTTTCTGTTAAAAAATGAACACATTTCCCCAAATTCTTATTATAAAACTTCATTTTAAAGGGTGTACTAAAAATAAATGTTTGTTCCAGTATTAACAAAGTAAACTTTTATTAGGCCTATTTGAATGCGTGTGATGATACCGAATTTGAACCATATACAAAAAAACTCTTAAGTAACATATTAAATACAACAGCAGTAAAGTGATTACTTTGAGGTAGGCTTTTATTTGAGATAAAGTGGGTTAATATGGAGTTATTTCTCAGTGTCAATTGCATTTAATTAAATATTTTAGTCTTGTTCTTATAAGTGAAAATATATAAATTGTATTATTAATTAGTGCACATATATATGTTTCTTGTATCAAAAGATGATCTCAAGTAGTTTGTGAGTTATTGAGGAAAATGTAAAATATGTGTCAATTGCCCCATCTTTGACCTGTTCAAGCAACTTTCATGTCATCTGTATTTTCATTCTATATATATGTGCTACCTTATGATGTTTTAGGTTAGTAAGCATGCAATATATTTAGAGACAGTCTGTAAATTGTCCTCCACACACTGTCCTGTAGGCGCAGCAGCAGATTCAGACTTCATCTGCTCTGCTCAGGAAGAGAAATCAGCCATCTCTTAGATCACTACAAATATCAGTCTCTACATCCAGAAATCACATTAAAAGCCTCAGAGGAATACCGCGATCTACGGAAACAGGTATTTCAGTCCTGATGAGAGATTTTTAACGCTTTATTCGTATCGGCTAACGTTAGTAACATTACTGTACAGTAGCACAAACTGAAGCCAAATGCAGTCACGAAACATGAACACAAGACGTTATTTGATCAGACGGTGTTTAAATGACATGTACATCGGGTTTTGCTGACGGCTAGAATTTGTCATTTGACATTTAATAACGTGTGTTGTAAATGTTTTCAGACCAAAGCTGCTCTTTCGGCATGCGTCAGCTAGTTGGATTTAATGCTAGTTAGCCACGCTAGCTTCTTAGCACAAGCTGATGCTGTAAATTTAATTTACAGTGAATAAAATCATTTGAGGCATTTATTCCGTGCTGTACCAATAAAAACGTGAACACGGTAATTAAGTCATATGGCTTCGAGGACTATGTTGGTTGTTATTGTACATCAGTTTTAGCGAGCCGGCTAATGCTAAGCGCCTTTGGTCTATCATACACATCAGCAAACGTGTGTTTCAGGTTGGCAGACATGAAGCTGTTTCTATCGCCAGGTTTGATAGCCATACATTTGTTTACAGGTGTACTGTCATGTCTGGTTCATTACTGTATAGGTTATGTTTGCAGGAGTGTTGTTAACCTGTCTGTCTGAATCCAGCATGATATATTAAATGGTCAAGGCTGTCTGTTATTTTCTGATGCAATTATTTATGATCAATATGCATTTCGTTTAAATGGCTGTCCATTTAACATTAACCCTTCACGGAGTACCCTTATTTTTTTCTTGGTGTCTTTGCAGGACACTCTCTCTCTTTATGTGTAGTGTATGTAGTGAAAAGCACTCTACAAATAATGTGAATTTAATGGTCCTTTGGTGATGGCAGTGTAGGACCCTCTTGATGGCATCCAAGGGTCTCCCACTTAAATTTAGTGGTTTATCAGACAGACCTGTCATCTGCTAAGTGGTCCAAAATATGAGGCAGTTTACACTTGTTTAATGGAATAAATGGTTTTGGCTCTCTGTAAATGTGTGCCAGAGCAGCTCTGTGCTTCCAAATGCACATTTGGTAATCATGCATCCATGCATGATCGACTGAGCATATTTATTGAATGAAAACGAGGGATGCCATCGCTGAAATGAGGGTTTAGGGGAGAACGTTCTGAACCACCCACGCTCTCTCCCTCCATCTGCTTCAGACAAGCTAAAATTCAGGTCACCACCAGCCTACTGGGACAAAACACCACCCTCCCCTGAACTGTTATGAATCAAAAGAGATGCTGTGACTACCCTTTTTTGGATTTGGATTAGTTTTAACAAATAAAAAAATGTGATCTATGTAGAAACCCGTGCATTTTCCTTCTTCTGTATTATGTCTTATAAGATTTAAAGGAAACTTAGTGCTGCTAAAAGTGTTTTTAGTGCTGTTAGCCTACATCACACATGTTTCATCCTCTGCAGACCTTCTGCTTTGTTTCTGTAGGCTTCAGAATAGTGATGTGATGAATGTCTAAAAACAAGATTTATAATTTGAGGGTGTAATGGATGGTTACCAAGGTGTTGCTGTGTTGTTGCCAGGGTGTTCTGGGTGGTTGCTTGCTACCATTCCAGCCATAAGCCTATATGATGATTTTTGTCCTTATATATGACTCATTGTAATACTATGGGATTTGTTGTATTTTTTTTTAAATGCTGAGGCTAAATTCTGATTATATGAACCACATTTGAGTCATATTTTCTTAATCACTCATAAAGCACTGTTTACTGATGGCCACCCAAATATATATTGCAAAGTGAACACATTTCATCACACATCCAACCCTGCGAGTGGGTTTGCACATGTGTCTTGTTGTACCACTACGTCATCCGCCCTTTTAGATGAGCTGACTCTTAATTCCAATTGCGACGCATTCAAGGATTTAATGGTTTTGGATTTTCACTCAAGAGACAAAGTGGAAGGAAAAAGCATCTCAATAAGCTTGAATGATGACTTCTATTGGATACAAAACCTCTTGAAATAGGGAATGGACTAATTGATGATGGTAAATATGCCAAACTTGTCTGAAGCCTCCAGGAAGTGTTTCGAACAGGCTTTTTGAGTCTTAATAAATAGCAGTGTATTGATTGCATATCGTAATGTATGTCGTTTTTACTTTCTCTTTCTTAAGGGGGATGGTTCGACTCTTGCATTGATAAGGAAAGTCACCTTGCCCACCTGACACATGAGGACCGCTCATTGTACAGGGATCATGAGGGCTGTGCTGTAGTGAGGTATGAATGGCCTTTTCTTTTGAATATAATGGCAGGTAAATCACTTGTACTCCATTAATGCTGCTGTGCACTTTCTAATTGCTCAGATCATGAATATTTCATAGAAGTTAATGCATTTTAGTATAGTTCATATCTTTTGTTTTCTGTGGCACAACAAGGTCTGCTTTCTGTGAGTTCTAGGACAAATAATGATGAGGTAATGATGAATAATGCAGATGGAGTTTAATAAAACTTTCTTTGGAGTTTATTTCACTTTTAGAAGAAAAGGTTCTATATAGAATGTTAAAAGGTTCTAAAGTCGCTGAATGTATTTGGAACCTCTAAAATGCAATGCATGTGAATGATCACAAAATTCAAGATATGGGGGTTAAAAAATTTAATTAATCAAGATCACATGAAGAGTGACATTTCAGTTTTTCTCCTCCTAAAATCTAGCATGATTGAAATGTGATTTTAAGTTACTACAACAGTTTAATTAACAATTATTTAATTACAACTACAAGATTTTGCAGAATAATCTAATATATGAATGAATAATAGCCTATAAAGAACCTTTGTTCCAAAAGGGTTGCTTTCTTGTCATTATCATAATTCTTTTGCATAAAAGGTCCTTTGCAGTTGAGTAAGAGAACCCTATGCTACATATGAAGAGTTCGAATGCAAAAGCCTCTAAATGCCATTTGAAATTTTTTCTAAAATGACCATTTTTATCAAGCTCGTATATTTAAGTTCAGTAATTTCACTTTAAATGGCAATGAAGATTACCTATTAATTGTCATTTAAGTGAAATTACTGAACTTAAATATACAAGCTTGATAAAAATGGTCATTTTAAAAGAAAATTTCAAATGGCATTTAGAGGCATTTGCATCTGAACTCTCCAAATATAGAACCCCTTTTTCTAAGAGGTGTTTGGTTAGAAAAAAACACTCACTTACTATTGAAAAATGTCGGTCTTACATGTAAAATGACTAACAGTTTGGTTTAATTTTTTTTGTAGGAGGCTGAGTTTATCCAAAATGTTTTTTAGTAGAAATGGTAAATTGGCACTGAAAACACTCAAATATATTAAAAATATGGCACTGCAGGCTCCGTAAATATAAATTATTTGCAGAAATATGTGTAGATAAAAAAAAAGAAATTCATTTTGTTCTCGAACTGCATGTGAATATTCTACATCTGTTCTGTGTTTCTAGTCCTGTTGTATGTTTTCCTTGCTACTAAGTGAAATGTATCACATGGCAATCAGGGCCATGAATACACACAGTTACATGAAAGGGAATTGGTGCCATAAGATTTTGTTGTGGAAAAATAGAAACCACCAATTGACAAAAACGTTTGGTTAGACAAAGTTTTTTTCCTAAGATTTTTTGCAGCTTTTTTTATCATGTCAAACCTGTTTAAAACACTGTTACATCAAACTGATTTAATGAGTGCTTTCCATTTTGTTGTTCTCCCGAAAATATAGTCAGAAAGAAGGTGAAATTTCCATCCACACAATATTAATCTTAATGCAATCTCTAGGCTTCTCAAAAAAATTGTTTACTGAGTTCAGCAGCCACAGTTCACAGTGGACCCATATTCCTTGACAGCACATTAGTAATCTCATACCAGCATACACAAACACACATTGCATTTTCACTTGAGAGAGCTGTGTAGTCCTAGTGGAAAAAGAAGAAAAAGGTCACCTTTGAACAGGAAAATACGATCATGTTTCTTCTGTATTGTAGCAGGACATTGAGTGCTTCCGTGATTCAGCTCAAAATGCCATTATCATTAAACCTCTATCAGTTTACTTTTAGTGCTTCATCTAAGGAGCTTTTTGCATAGTTGTTCCGAAACCTACATTTTAAAGCATTGTTGTGCTTCTGGCATATAGGCTGTTCCAGAAGCGAAAGCGGTGCCTTGTTTCAGCCAAATTTAAAAAAGAGAACACGTCATCTTTTGTTATTATTTTGACCTAAGCCATTCGCTGTAATCCTAAATAAAAGCTTCAGTTAAGTATGTTGGTTTTAATTATTTTTAGGCCTGCTTCCTCAGTGTTCGAGTTCGGTTTTCACTTAAAATTGGCCGACAAAGGCTACAAGTTTACAGTTTCATCTTGTTGTACATCCAGGGCTCCTCATGCTTTTCTGTCTCAGAGGCAATTGGCAAGCGTCATTGGCCGAGATCTCACTACGCGATCTTCCTGCTGGTTTAATTTCAGATATCAAAGGGTTCCGGTAATGTGCCATGGGGCCGACATCACCAGGTTCCAAGGAGAGGTGGACGAGGATCTGCTGTGTCCCATCTGCAGCGGGGTGCTGAGGAGCCAGTGCAGGTCCAGATTTATTTTCATTCAACCGCAACATCCCAGAACACCTTGATATAAGCCTCTGTCACGACATTATGGGTTTGCGGTTATCAGATATCACTGCTCTGAGACCATTGTGTGAATGTGTTTCACAAGGGTTGGCAATATCCTTTGTAAAACCTGCCAATGGCAAGGGAAATTTATAGGCTATATTTCTTTCACCAAAAAGAAAAAAATGTACACACACACACACAGTATTATTAATACAATTTATTAATACTAATAAAAAAAACTTTTTTTATTTAAAAAATATTTATTTATTTTATTTCTATTTAAAACTACATTTATTTTAACATGAAACAACTAGACAGTAAAAGGTCTGAAAAATGCACTTCCTGATCAGGTTTTCTGTTCTCTCAGGCCCCTCACTGTGAGCATGCCTTCTGTAATGCCTGCATCACACAGTGGTTTGCACAGCAGCAGATCTGCCCCGTGGACCGCACCGTTGTGACCCTTGCCCACCTTCGACCCGTCCCCCGCATCATGCCGTAACATGCTTTTCCAAGCTGCAGATGTCCTGTGATAACGCTGGCTTCGGCTGCACGGCCACCCTTCGGCTCGACCAGCTGCAGTCACACCTCAAGGACTGCGAGCACAACCCCAAACGACCTGTCACGTGTGAGGAAGGTTGCGGGTACGTACTTGAACAACCATCTACACTCACCTAAATGATTATTAGGAACACCTGTTCAATTTCTCATTAATGCAATTATCTAATCAACCAATCACATGGCAGTTGCTTCAATGCATTTAGGGGTGTGGTCCTGGTCAAGACAATCTCCTGAACTCCAACCTGAATGTCAGAATGGGAAAGAAAGGTGATTTTAAGCATGACATGGTTGTTGGTGCCAGACAGACCGGTCTCAGTATTTCACAATCCCAGTTACTGGGATTTTCACGCACCACCATTTCTAGGGTTTACAAAGAATGGTGTGAAAAGGGAAAAACATCTAGTATGAGGCAGTCCTGTGGGCGAAAATGCCTTGTTGATGCTAGAGGTCAGAGGAGATGGGCCGAACTGATTTAAGATGACAGAAGAGCAACTTTGACTGAAATAACCACTCGTTACAACCGAGGGTATGCAGCAAAGCATTTGTGAAGCCACAACACGCACAACCTTTAGGCGGATGGGCTACAACAGCAGAAGACCCCACCGGGTACCACTCATCTCCACTACAAATAGGAAAAAGAGGCTACAATTTCTGGTCTGATGAGTCTCGATTTCTGTTGAGACATTCAGATGGTAGAGTCAGAATTTGGCGTAAACAGAATGAGAACATGGATCCATCATGCCTCGTACCACTGTGCAGGCTGGTGGTGGTGGTGTAATGGTGTGGGGGATGTGTTCTTGGCACACTTTAGGCCCCTTAGTGCCAATTGTGCATTGTTTAAATGCCACGGCCTGCCTGAGCATTGTTTCTGACCATGTTCGTTCCCTGAATGTGCATTCCACAAATCAACTGCAAGATGCTATCCTATCAGCATGGGCCAACATTTCTAAAGAATGCTTTCAGCACCTTGTTGAATCAATGCCATGTAGAATTAAGGCAGTTCTGAAGGCGAAAGTGGGTCAAACACACTATTATTATGGTGTTCCTAATAATCCTTTAGGTGAGTGTAGTTCTCTCTTAGTAATTCATAGCAGTCTTTGGAGGGAGAATGTAGGGCTCCAGACTAACATTTGAGAGCAGTAGCACTGTTGCCACTAAGCTCTACAGAAGATGATGCCATCAGAAAATCTCTTAAATTTAAAAAAATCTGGGAGCACCAGCTCATTTGCATTTAAAAGGACACACATAAACGTTTGAGTTTTTGCTCACCCCCCAAAAGTGGTAATTTCAAAAAAAGCTATAAAAATGATCTCTGTGGTATTTTGAGCTTAAACTTGACATGCACACTCTGGGGACGTCAGAGACTTATTTTACATCTTGTTAAAAGTCACCTAATCAGTGGCCTAATCGGTGCCCTTTAATAGTTTTCAACATGCACTACACTGATGTGTATGACTTGCGCCATGTCTCGCTGCTTTTTCAGCTCTTCGTCTTGCAAGAACGCATCCTGTGTGAAAGCTCCTCAATTGCTCCATTTTGCTGAAATCTGCTTTGTTTACTCTTTAGGCTAGAAATGCCCAAAGATGAGATGCCAAATCACAACTGTATTAAGCATCTACGCAGTGTGGTGCAGCAACAACAGACCAAGATTGCAGATCTGGAGAAGACTGCCGCTGAGCATAAGCACCAACTTGCAGAACAGGTCAGACCTGTGATTGTCACAGTGGATTAAAAACTTCCCAAAACTTCTTAAATTCTCTATGCTCTGTATTTTTAACCTTTTTTCAGAAACGTGACATTCAACTCCTGAAAGCTTACATGCGAGCAATACGGAGCGTTAACCCTAACCTACAGAACCTGGAGGAGAGCATAGAGTACAATGAGATCCTGGAGTGAGTGATCTGTTCTTCTTCTGCCTCTGTTTATGCCAATATGAATTCAAATTAGACTGTTTTAAACTATTAATGAATAAGAACATTAAGTTTTTCTAATTTTAAACTTGCTATAAAATAATTGGGGTTGGCATGTTTTTATTTATTTTTATTTAAAATCTTTTATGTTCCCCAAGGCTGCAATGATTTAATCAGAAATACAGTAGAAATTGTGAAATATTACATTTATTAGTGTTTCTATTGTAATAATATATTGTGAATTATTCCTGTGACTGCAAAGCTGAATTTTTTTAGCAGCCATTACTCCAGTCACATGATCCTTCAGAAATCAATTAAGTAGACAATGGTGAAAACCATTGTGCTGCTTTATTATTTTTAGAAACTGTAATAATTTTTTCACATTTCCTTTTTAGAAAGTTAAAAAGAATAACCTTTATTTTAAATGGAAATCTTTTGTCCTTCCTTAAAACTATAAATTTCTTAAAAAAAAATCTTACTGACCCTAAACTTTTAAATGGTAGTCTTAAAATATATTTGTGTTTGTATCTAATATATTTATCAAAAAATATGAAAAACTAAAAGGGACAGAGTGTAAATTTTGCTGTTAGAGGGTGCTCGAAACAATAACAAGGGCTGTAGCTAGATGCCGTGAATGAGCGTGGAATCATGGGAGTTGTCGTCTTCACTTTCTGACAGCCGATGGAAAGCAATCAGATGGGACTCAGGCAGAAATCATGTTCAAGGATGAGCGAATGTGTTCAGTTTTATTAACGTTACCTGTGGTATGAAACAGGTGGCCAAGAGCCTGGGACATTTCTGAATTAAAATTGTAGGGTATTCGCAGCAGTTACACGTAAAAGAAATCATACTAAAAATACTTAAGTTATGTAACAACGTTACTCTGTTCGTTCACTCTGTGGTTGGTATGAGACACTTGCTGCCCACTGCAGTAAGCTAAATCGATATTAGAATATCATATTAATAAAAGTTGGATGCTAAATGGCATGCCATTAATTTTTAAATATATTTTATGGTGTATAAAATGCTTTATTACTGTTACTGCAAATAAAACTCTTTCTGATTATGCTATGTTAGCCACTTGACAAAATAGTGCTGTCTATGAGGCATGGAACAAACATGTTAACTCATGGTAAATCTAGAAAACAAGAGATTCAAACATTAGGACTAACCCAATAAAGTTTGCAAACCTGTCTAATACAGCACATAATATATTAAAGGAGCTGTATGTAAGATTGTGGTCAAAACTGGTACTGCAATAACATTCAAAATACCATAGAGCAGTGTATCCGCTTCCCTCCGAACTCAGAGGTTGCCAGATAGGCGGCAGGATCCAACATTTTTTTATCTGACACATTTGTAGCGGCTGACTGGTAGATTGGTGGAGGGTGGAGCATCATACCAAAACACAACATGACAACATCAACATCAGTTGAGGGCTGCAACTTCACTTTTTAAATGACAATATCCTGGCTGGACTACTGTTGTCAGTGATATAAGTATTTGAAATGAACATGATTTCTTAATGTCTAGTGATATATCAGGGCCATTTTATGATTATTTTAAATAAATTTCTTACAGCTCCTTTAAAGCATCTTTATTGGTTCTCGGAATTAAAGCCTGAACTTAGAGATGTAAGGTGGATATTACGTCATTGACAGGCAACACACTGACGCATGATGTCACGCTGGGGATTCTCTGGGTTTAACCCTTATTGGAAACATTTGGGATGATGTTAGTACACAAGTCAAAAAAGTGGACACATTTATCCAAATATATTACATATTGTGCCTTTTAAATAGAAAGCCATGATCATAGTTGTTGGTGTTGTGCTGTAAATAGAATGTCAGTTTACTATGTAAATAATGAGCATGTAATTTACTCATGATTACTGTTGAGCAAGTTATAATGCTAATACCATAATGGACAATCAGATGACTGTCAAACTAACTAAGACTCGTTTGGCTACACAGATGGGTGAACTCTCTGCAGCCCGCTCGCGTGACACGTTCGGGAGGAATGATCTCCACACCAGACGCCGTCCTCCAGGCCGTCATCAGCGGTCGCTCATAGACAGTGGATGTCCTTTGTCTGATTGTTAACGACCATCATTCAGAACGCCCACGAGCGCAACTGGCCCAAGGCTTGGCCACTGCTGGAGACACGGCAGATGAACCGCCGATGTACGAAAAACTATGTGGCCAAGCGCATTCGGGTAAGCAGGCCGTGGTGGTGGATGGCCTGTGAGAACCAGCACATGGGTGAAGACATGATTCTGGAGCCAGGTTTGGTTATGATCTTCGCTCATGGTGTGGAGGAGATCTTATAGTCTGTACATAGGTGGGCAGCGATGAAAAGCAGGAAGGGGTTCAAAAACTGAATCGCCACCCCCACCCCCAATTTAAAAGATTCTCAATTCATCCCACTAAAATATCAAGACCTCTTCGGCAGTCTTTACCTCAAATTCTCTGGAAGGACGAAGGCAGAGAGGCTCTCCACTCTGTTTGATGACCTCCAGCATTCCTATTCTCTTTGCCTTAAAAGGACATTTTTCAAAAAGTGGACCCTAATGACACATACCAACTTGAAACATTATCAGGGATGATGGTACACACACGTTTTAACATTAACATTGAAATTGAAAGGATTTAAAGTGATGTCTAATTTCCCCTTTAACATTTATTTCTCGAGAGCAAATACATGTCAATCACAGCTTTCAACCGTGTAAAAGACCAGTTAAGATTTTTGTAAATACAGATTAAGAAATATAGACAAAATATGCTATTTGTTCTTGTTCTAATAGAGTAGTTGACATTTTTGCTGTCTTCATCTCAGTTTGCTATTTACAGTAGTGTGTTTTAGCTACCATTGATCTCAATGTTTTTTTTTTAAGAGAGCTATGATTAAAGTATGCTAGATAAAGAGCTAAATCTTCTGTGTTTGCACTCTATGGTCGATTGGAAAACAAAATGTCATGAATTTTGTTTTGTGAAGATTTGTCCTTCTTGAGAGCAAAGAGTGAAGGATTTGTATGATGTAAATCATCAGATACCTTTTATTTCACACTGCTGTTTTATGTGCAACCAGAAACTCTAAATTTTCAAATATATATTTTTTTTTCCAGAAACAATTTTTCATGCATTTTGCTACTTCTACTGGCTGTCTCACTATTAATAATCGGAATTAGACCTAAGACTGTCTGGTTAACCTCAAAGGTTTCTTCTCAGGTGATTTAGCGAAAGCATAAATGGTGGATGAAATGTATATTAAGTATACAAACATTTTGAAAAATGACCAACTTACAGCTGATGTAAAACCATTCATGTCTGCAGATGCTTAACCATATCTGGAGCGCGTATCCGGAGCGTTTTTTATCCATCATTTGCCACAGCACCTCTTGACAATTTTGAAAGAATTAAGAATATACGACAGTGGTATATTTGTGTATATTGTGCAATTGGTTTAAGAATTTATTTTGCATATTTTTCCGTACCTTCATTGTACATAGTTGATTTAATCCATTGATTAATTTGTGTTGTACGACCGTTGTCTTTGCAACCAAAGTGTTCTATTGTGTTGAATGCACATCGTGCTTGCTTTTTTGTTGTTGATGTTATTGCTCGAACACTCTAAAACGGAAGTTCAGCAATTCTGAAATGTATCTTTGAAGCTATTGTGTGTCATCTGCTTCAGTGTTACATAGACCTGAATGCTCAGTGCGTTGTTTACAGTAGCTTTTCTGCAAATGTTGTTTAATAATAGCTGAAAACTAAGGACCCAGAATGTTTTAACTGCAATATTCAGCCGGGTCTATGTGAATTAGAGAGAAATGTATGTGAACTGCCTTATCACACTTCATTTGACACTTTACTGCATGTTTGCTGTATAATGTGTCACATGGCTTCTCACAGACACAGTTTAACAAACCCAGTGAATTTCACTTCATGGATCTGATCACCATATGCTAGGAAGTGTCATTCATTAAACACAGGTTCACTTCTTCTTGTGCTCAGTTTATGTAGGCCTATTTTGTCTATCTCTTAATGGACACATGAGACTTTCTTGACTTCAGGATTTATCATCTGACTGTCAGGGATGAAACGTTCAAAGAGCTCATGTTTCCCGCTGCAGCATTGTCCGTGGATGTGGCAGTCTTCTGTTTGTTTTTGTCTTTCATTCTTGCTTTTGTGCTGTGGGTTACTGAAAGAATATGAATAAATATCATTGATTTTGCAATATGACAGTACAGTAGTGTCTTTTTCATTATTATTAACTTGGTAGCAGGAACATCTTGTTGGTTGAGTTGGTTTCAGTGGTTTTAACAATGACCAAGACAATGTTTATCAGCAGACCTTACTTTCTCCTGCTGTTTTTTTCTCTTCTACCACACAATGTCACTAAAGTGCAAGTTTACTGTTATTTGAACAGTCTGAAGGGTTTTTCAAGTATTTCGATTTCCATATGACAATTTTCAGCTAACTTTGCCATTATTACAGTTTAGTGACTGCATGGCAACTTTTATCTGCTGATCTCCATCTATTTAATGGCTTGAACCCAAACAGTGCATACAGGAATAATCCTCCTGTTGTTGGTATTTTCTGTGACCAGGCCATAGCCACTAATGCAGCAAGTCATTTTAATCCAGCCCATTATAGTGCCCCTGAGGGACTGGAATGTCACATTGTTTTCCCAGCGACTCTCTTGACCAGTTTTTGCTCTAACTCAAACTACGTCTGGCTGGTCTCATATTTCGTAATAAAATTCTCTCATGGTATTGATATTGCAAATATCTACCATGCTGTCATGAGCAATCACAAAAAGCCTGACCAGTGAAAAAGTTTTGTTTCATGTCTCCATAATAAATTAAATGGTTCTTAATCCCTTTCAAAAAGTAAGGATTTGATTGGAGCTTTTACAATCCACTCATGAATTCCTGTTTCAGTTAATCAAGCATTTGGCAATCAAATATATTATACTTAATTTAATGACAACTGTTAAAGCAGTTGCACTGAGTACTGATATAAATATACTCACTCAGATGCCAAACCTTACACTGAAAATAATGGCATTTAATGAAGACACTTTAAAAAGTTTAAATATCACACCACCCTGATGATTGTTGATGTGTAACCAAAGATCATAATGTAACGAGTTTCTGTTAATTAATCATTCATGCATAGAGTCTGTCTGTCTGTCTCTCTCTCTCTCTCTCTCTCTCTGTCTGTCTGTGTCTCTGTCTGTCTCTGTGTCCCTATGTCTGTCCCATCCGTCCGTCTATATCTGTCTATCTATCTATATCTATCTATCCATCCGTCCCATCCATCCATCCATCCATCCATCTCTCTGTGTCCATCCGTCCATCCACCTATATCCATCAATCCATCTCCGTCCATCCACCTAGATCCATCCATCCATCCACTCTCTGTCCCATCCGTCCATCCACCTATATCCATCGATCCATCTATCCATCTATCTATCCATCCATCCATCCATCCATCCATCCATTCACCTATATCTGTCCATCATCTCCATCCTCCACCTATACCCATTCATCCATCGATCCATCCGTCCATCCACATCTATCTATCTATATCTATCTATCCATCCGTCCATCCGTCCATCCATCCATCCATCCATCCATCCATCCATCCATCTATCTCTCTGTCCATCCGTCCATCCACCTATATCCATCCATCAATCCATTCTCTGTCCATCCACCTAGATCCATCCATCTCTGTCCATCTGTCCATCCACCTATATCCATTCGATCTATCCATCCATCCATCCATCCATCCACCTATATCTGTCCATCATCTCCATCTATCTATCCATCCATCCATCCATCCATCCATCCATCCATCCATCCATCCATCCATCTCTCTGTCCATCCATCCATCCACCTATATCCATCAATCCATCCATCCATCCATCTCTGTCCATCCACCTATATCCATCAATCCATCCATCCATCCATCCATCCATCCATCCATCCATCCATCTCTCTGTCCATCCGTCGATTCACATCTCATCTATCTATCTATCTATCTATTCTATCTATCTATCTATCTATCTATCTATCTATCTATTTATCTATCTATCTATTTATTCTATCTATCTATCTATCTATCTATTTATCTATCTATCTATTTATTTATTTATCTATTTATCTATCTATTTATCTATCTATCTATCTATTTATTTATCTATCTATCTATCTATTTATCTATCTATCTATCTATTTATCTATCTATCTATCTATCTATCTATCTATTTATATTATCTATCTATCTATCTATCTATCTATCTATCTATCTATCTATTTATCTATCTATCTATTTATCTATCTATCTATATCTATCTATCTGATCTATCTATTTATCGTTAGTGCGCTCGATGGGAAGCACAGAGCTCCACACACACAAACACACACACACGCACACACAGACACACCAATGTGTCAAAGTGCATCGCTCAGCTCAGACACACGAGTGCGGGCGGTGCTGTGACTTTATGGGAGTGTCACTCACAGTTAGGCGTGTTCACTTTACTGTCAGTTCTCTGCCGGACAAACACAGCTAAACGCTTTCTCAAAGACGAAGCTAGTTCTGCCTCCTTCGCCACTTATTTATTAATTTTGTAAGCTCTGAAGCAGTTTTTGAGTGCAGCAGAATCATTTTGCTCTTGGCGTCTGTTTTAAAACAGGACAGAATCACTAACCGGCTGCTGCAGACCTCAAGACATTAAGGTATGTGTATTGATTGTTATGGTGAGACGAGCGAGTTTTAGAGAGTTGACGACTTTAATACAGTAGCAGGGATTTATACTGTGCTGCATGTAGGTGTTATGCGTTATTTCTAACGGCTGGGACTCAAAACCTCTGATTCTCCATACGGAGTGTTGTTCATATGCGACTTCAATCGATTGTATATCGATGCTCAGAATGTTGTCTTGATAACGATGGGAATTGTAAGGAATTTAGCTAATGATTCTTTCGATTCGTTTTAACTTGTTCGGTTCTTTAACAGTTCCATTTAAGAATGCCACACTCTGACGAAGGAATATTTTTTAAATTCGCCTGCACTCAACGGTTAGCAATTGATGAGTTGATTTCAGGTTTCAACAAGCATTAACATAACAATATGTGTGTGTGCGTGTGTGTGTGTGTGTTTGTACAAAAATCAACCGAATACAATTTTCTTTCAAAAGGTTTATAGCCTAACGTAATTTACACAGACCTTTTTTTGAGGCCACACAAATGCAGTCCAATAATTGGCTCTATGATAAATACAAATAATACTAAACTAACAAAATGTGGTATCATATTTCAATTATTGTTTTTATAAAATAAACTCATCATGTGTAGGCTATGATAAATAACTCGTATGAACAACCGCCTAACTCATCGTTTCCAAGTAGTTGTCTTCATCTGGTTGTTTTGTCAGAATTATTATTATATTTTTTATTCTCTTTCACTTAACTAGACTGTGCAGTCATGTCAAGTTATGTGTCACCGTTATGTGCTTGGAAACTTAAAATACACTAAAGGTACAATATGTAAGAATTTTGTAATAACACATACAAAAATCACTTGCAGTGTGATATATCTCCTGCAGTTGTGTACTTACAATATCATAAAAGTCTCCAAAGATTTTTTATTTCAGGGAAATTCCCATTTTAAATAAGTGGCCGTCCCAGGAAAAAATGTCAGTAGCACCTCATTGCAGTATATGAGTTGGATCCAGATCTAAGGGTGAAGATGGGTAGGATTAGGGGTGGAGTTATGGATCAGGGGGTGGAGATGTTGTAGGATTAGGGGCGGGGTTATGGATCATTGGGTTAGGGATCAGGGGGCAGAGATGGGTAGGTTTAGGCATATGTAAGGATTTTGTGTGTATCGCTCTGGATTTCGTGTTCTGCAGTAAGAGGACCATCTCAAAAATGTCGCCTGTCAATCCGCGCTATCCTCGGTTTCCGTTCATACTGCCATGATGTAACCATGGTGACAGACTTGGACTACTGCGTCAGTGCGTAACGTTTAGTGGCACACAGTTCTTGTTTCTTTCAAACATAGACCATGGCAAGCAGACTTTGGAACAAACGGAGAACTAAAATGAGAATCAATATCAACGTGGTGTTTTTGAGTTGCCGAGAGCTCCACGTCTGCGACTAACTGGGACATGACAGAGTTTTACAAGTCACGACTTGACAGCTTTTAATAGCAAATGTACATAAAACAAATCAATGTTTATAACGTTAGTTCAACATTATGAAATGTTAGAATATGGTCAGTATTTTATTGTAATGTTGATCTAGCTTACTGCTAGTTTCGTATAACAAACTAACATGTAGTATAACTTTCAACACACATTTAAATGCCGTTTAGTGTGATAGTGTAACGTTAGACCAAGTGAAGCAGCTCTGCGTTACCTAAAAAGTTTAATTCGTCTAATAAACTGACCTGTGTGAGTAATCCAGCCCTTGCGGATAGTTTGGTAGAATTAATCGTCCTTATTCCTTTATATCCGCGGGACTCGCGTGTGAAATCTGTCTTTTTAGCAATCCCGTCCCATCATTCAGCTCATCACTGCGTCATAAACCTACGCCTTTGTTACAGTTAGAAACTGCGCCCTCTCTGACATGAAAAAAACAACAACTACATATTGTGCCTTTAAAAGAATGAAAAGTCTTAGATACAGTGGTTTTTGGAAGGGTTTTTTATGGTTTAAAAATACAAATATATGGTTACACTCAACATACTTCAAAGAATAGGCTACCATACTGATCTTTACTGGGTTTAGGTGGTCTCAGACTCTGACCAACCAAAAAGTCCCAAAACCTATTCAAAACCATCAAAATATGACTAGCAAACCACCACAGCTTGGTTTAATATGTTTTTGATGCTTATCATGATGTGTTTTGACACATCTATCTGAACTGGTTAAGTAACTGTTGCATTCTCTGGATTGTTTATTTTACCATTAGCTTTGATGAACATCCAAATGTCTGCATTACTCACGCTGCCTTAATAATACAGATTTTACCTACATATTCATTTCAACCGTCTTCTAGGTGTCCAATAACTGTGGATTGAATATGTCATTAAGTTCATCTTATTTCATTATCATAAGAGATTTTAACTCTTCCAGTTTTTTTTAGTAGACTGGAAATATTTTGTCACATATATCCAATTTTAGCCGACCAGGCTTTATGAGTCACAACAGTTGTAAAGAAAGGGTTTTGAAGGTCTATTTCTGCTCCCTGCATTTAAATATTTTTGCCGAATTGCTTACTAAGTCAGACATTCTTGTTTTTCCACTCTTGTTTCTGCTGTCGTGACCAAAACGTATATCCATCTCAGTGCAACATGATTATATTTTAGTTTGTGGTTTTGTATCTCTGACTCATTTGAAATCCTATCTAAATTTGTGGATGCCCCTAAAGAAATTAAACATCCTAATTTAGTCCCACATTCTCTCTGGAGCTCTTGGCTTAGTTTACCTGATAATGGTAACTCGTTCTCTGAGGAATCTATAGCCTTATGGGCTTGGCTAGAAAAGTACAGGGTTGGTTTACTTTCTTTCCAGCAATCTCCTGCTTTTATAACTCATGAGCCAAGTAGTGATAAACTGAATTCAGGAGTAGATTGTCTTTCCTGAAACCCCAATCATAATCTAACTGCATTTATGCAACAGGGACAGATGAAGGTCTAGCTTTGTAAATGGAATGTGGGTCAATATTCATTTCACCACAGATTTCCTCACTTTAACCTGGTGAGTGGTAGTACATATTAATCTCTAAAAGGTGGGTTAACAAAACCTGGAAATTGCTGCTCCAAAGAGCTTGTATTCCCATATTTCCATTTAGTGGTCAGTAAAACACCACCATCTTCTCTAGCTTGGTAGCTAGAGTGGTGCAGATTCCCAAGAGTATCAGGACTGCAGACAAAAAAATAAAAGGAAAAAAAAACATTTAAGAACCAAATTGCATCTTACTTAGGCTATGCAACGCACACACTCAGCGGTCTAACAGCGCTCGTTAGTGTCAGAATGATTGAGATTGCCAATCAAATCAATGAAGGCAGGCCTTACTGTTCACAGAAGATGAGTGAGAATTCCAGGCAGTGAAAGAGTGCAAGTATCTAAACATTTAATATTTGACAACTGTTTTACGGTAGACAGTACATTTACATTTTACATTTACATTTAGTCATTTAGCAGACGCTTTTATCCAAAGCAACTTACAACTGAGGACTAAACCAAGCGAGTCATCGTGAAGAGGCAAAAACAATGCATGAAGTGCTCAACATACAAAGTTCAGACATTGCTACATTGTTCAGTAGCATAAGCCAGGTAATCAAGGATTTAAAGGAAAAAGAGAAAAAGTTTTTTTTAAGTTAAGTGCTCACTGAAGAGATGAGTTTTCAGTTGTCTTTTGAATGCTGTCAGGGATTCTGCATTCCAGATGATGATGGGCAGATCATTCCACCAGCATTAAACCGTGAAAAAGAATTTTCTGGAGAGTGATATTGAGGCTCTCTGTGATGGTACCACAAGCCGTCACTCATTGACTGATCGTAGGCTTCTGGTAAGGATGTAGACTTGTAGTAGTAAGTGGAAGTAGGAGGGAGCTCATCCTGTGGTCAATCTGTAAGCAAGTGAACTGTCAACGCCTTGAACTTGAGGCGGGCAGCGAGTGGTAGCCAGTGCATGGAGATAAACAGAGGAGTGACGTGGTTCCAGAAAACTGCAGCATTCTGGATCATTTAGAGGTTTAGTTGCACAAGATGGAAGTCCAGCCAGAAGAGCATTGCAGTAGTCAAGCCTAGAATGACCAGGGCCTGGATGAGAAGTTGTGTCGCCGGCTCAGGTAGGAATGGCCTGATCTTCCTGATTTTGTGCACAGCAAACCTGCATGATCAAGCTGTCTTTTTAATATGGTCTGTGAAGGTCAGCTGATCATCAAAAATTACTCCAAGATTTCTGACTGACCTTGATGGGGTGATTGAGGAAGAATCTAGCTGGATAGTGAAGTCGTGCTGTAGAGACGGATTGGGAGGGAGGATGAGAAGCTCAGCTTAGCCAGGTTGAGCTGCGTGATGTTCCTTCATCCATGCCGAGATTCCACCAGACAGATCAACATCTGTGCCGCTACAGTGGGATCATCTGGTTGAAATGAGAAGTAGAGCTGGTTGTCAGCAATGGTAAGAGAAACCATGTGCCTTTATGATGGGTCCCAGTGTAAATGGAGAAGAGGAACGGTCCAAGAACTGAACCCTGGGGAACCCCTGTGGTCAGTTGATGTGCTTTGGATACCTCACCTCTCCATGTGACCCTGAAGGACCTACCTGAGAGATATGGGAACTCAAACCAGTGGAGAGGAGTACCTGTGATGCCCAGTGATGAGAAAGTGGCAGCAGACAGATCCTGGAGAAAGAGAACTGATGATTTGGAAGCAGCTTTTGCGATCCGTAGGGCTTCTGTGACCGACAGCAATGCAGTCTCGGTTGAATGCCCTTTCTTGAAGCCTGATTGGTTGACATCCAGCTGGTTGTTCAGAGACAGTAAAGATGATACTTGGTTGAAAGCAAACTCGTCAAGTGTTTTCGCAATGAATGGTAGATATTGAAGACAGTACTATCGTGATGCAAACTACTCAGTTTTTAATTGAAAATACGCTATATATTTAAAAATAATAACTATATATTTTTTTTTTTTACGTTTCTTGCTTAAATCCCTTGTAACTAGGAATGCACAACATATCGGACACATTATTGGTATTGGCCGATAAATGATTATTTTTAATATTATTGTTATCGGCCCAACAAGAACATTTAGCCGATATCTAAAAGCCGGTAAATAATATATTATTTCCTTCAGCTGAGGCACTTTAGATGTGCACTGTTCAACATGATGCTTTTAAATTGCTGAAATTGCTGATTTTAAATATGATTGAAATCACTTTAAAAAAGGAAAATCCAGTTAAAGCGCAAAATGTGCAGCGCAAGTCTGTCATATTGGCTACACAACATTAAAATAAGAACATCATTATTGTGTTTGTATCTTGACTTTTAATGAGGAGACTTTTTTATATAATCAGGCTCTCAAAAATTGTCAAAAAATTTGGATTTAGATTTATCGGCCAATATATCGGTTATCGGCTTTCAAATATAAAGAATTATCGGTATCGGCCAAAATTGTCATATCGGTGCATCCTACTTGTAATCCTTTATTTATTTTTTTATTCTTTTGAATAAAAGGACCAATAACTCAATAATACTCAATAATTAGTATTAATTGTTTAGATAACAGTTTTCTAGTGGTTGTTTTCATTGTGAAGTGTGCAATTGTAGTTTAGGCTGTATAAATGAAATTATAAAGGTCCTCTCATTATTTTTGAGAGTCTATGATTTCTCATTCCCTCTCTTGTGCATGGTAATACAGTCTAAATGTCCAATCGCTTCACTCATGACTTCAACTGATTACCTGATTACCTGTAGGAAAGCAAGTATTGCAACAGTTGCTGCATGTCTGCTGTCTGTAGTGTTCTCCGAGTGGGTGTAAGTACGTTTCTAACATGTGTCTCCTCAAGCGTGTGCCTTTTGCACAGGCTTTTCTGGAGGAGGACGACGTGCACGGCTGCTGTGCAAGCTCAGACGTGCCTGCGGCTAGGCAGTTGCTTCTAAAGGGTTTCCTGCGCACTGCTGAGGCCTCTTTGCTTTTACCAAAAACTCGTCCTGCCACAGCTTAAATAGTCAGTGATGCTTTTTTTCCATTGAAATGCAAAAAAAAAAGAAGCTGAGGGAGGCGCGCACAACAGCCGTTCTCAGATGAGGTGTGACTCGCGCTGCTTTGCAGTTTGTGGCCTGCATTTTATGGCACGTCTTGAAATTGGCCTGTCATTTGTTTTGCATTTGTTCTGTTTCAGAGTGTTTAAAGCTAAATCTTAACGTCATTGCGACTCGATTATTTCCAGTTTCACAGTTTGTTCTGCATGACATGTACAAGGTGGATAAATGCACATTGCAGTTGCCCCCAAAATCACCCCCTTTGTTGAGGTGAATGATTCACACTTATATCAGCTGGGGTGGAATGCAAAGCAGTCTGTTTGAAGATTGTGTGATCCGAGCAGCTCGTGTAGGAGGAGCAGACCAGCAGGGGAAGACCCGCGAATGCTGGCCGGGTTTCCTCCTCCTCATCCGTCTCTCCCTCCTCCATTCCTCTTTCTAGTCCTGTAAGTCACCCCTGGCAACAGTCTGAGGCAGCACAGCTGATGGGGAAACTCTTTCCAGAGCGGCCATCATTTGGCAATTCTTCTTACTGACCAGATGCACATTGTGTTTCCTTGGAAAAGCTGAAATGACTTGATTTGATTTGACTTAATCTAATAAAGTGGGAGCTCATAACCAGCAAAACATTTCCTATTAGAATCAGAAGGGTAACCAATAGGAAAGAAAAAATGACAATTATCATTTTTGTCACGACCGATAGTGAAATCAATTTCAGTTGTCTGATGATTACCAATATGCAGAAGCAGAACCAATGTTTCTTTTTCTATTGTATTCTATTATTTGTGCTATTTTTTCTCTGTTTTATATATTATTTCTATTTTAATAATTTCTAAATAATTAAACTACAAGGATAAAAATGCATTATGAATATAACAATAATAATATCGACAACAATGATAATTTATAGTTTAAGCCAAATATTTTTGCAATCTAAGGGGCGTTTACACGGCAGTTTTCAACTTGAACAGAAAACGTTTTATGTGTTTTACTCGTTCACAACTGCGGTTTGGGGGCACTGAAATGCAAACTTTTCAAAAAACGAGGTTCAGTGTAAGTGGACGAATGGAAAGTTTGTAAATGAGACCATTATTGTCTCCATGTAAACTACATAAGTGCGAAATTCGTGAAAATGGTGACGCTATATGCATGCGTATTACGTGTTCAGTCTGTGGGCGTGTTGTTTCTTTACAAAGTGACATCGCCAACTAATGGCCTGGCAAAAATAATACAGTGTTTATAGTTGGTATCGCTGATCCATTTGAATGGGATTGCTTTTGACGTTGTTGGCTGTATGCAAAAAACGCAAAGAAGCAAACACATTGTCCTGAATGTACCCTAAATGTTTATCAACTTTTCACTTGAATATGTTGTTGTGGGTGCATATGCATATCTAAAGAATAGAGCACAATTTCTCAGTAGATTGAATATTTATGTGTGAAGACTGGATTGAGTGTGAATTATCTCTAAATACAAATGAGATCTTATTATTATTTAAGTATTTAGTGTTTTATATTTGTAATTATTTAAATCATATTCATTTTAAAACTATAGTGTTATTGTCTCCTTTATTTTATTTCTAGAAAGGGAATAAAAACAACTCAAATCATATGAGTTTGGAAAGAGCAACCTTTGAGCAATAAAATGAACCCTTGCTCAGCTAGTACAAACAGCACGAAGCTTTAAAAACCTATTGTTCCTAAATATAGTTTTAATAGACATTGTTATGGCAAATAACGTGAACAATTAATGTTAGATCACTAGAACAGGCGTGTAAGGTCAGCATGTGAGAATCACATACCTCCCTTTGTCTATGTTGTGTTAAAGTCCAGCTTTTCTGGTAAAGTGGGTTGAAATTGTATCTTAATAGGCGAGATAGTGAGAGGGGTTGGGTGTGTTTACTGCTGTAATGTAATTGGTCGGCCTTATGCAACAGTCATTTACATTTTTGCATGTTTTCTCTTTAAACATGTTGACTTGTTAACAAGGTTTTGCATTTCTATTGTACAACATTCTTCTAAGTTTTGTGAGCTCGTATTTTAGTACAAGACTATTTCAATGCAAAACAATCTGAAATGTGATTAAAACAATGGGGGAAAATTTTTTACAGCATTCCCATATTTAAAATTTAACTTAAGATGTTGATGTTTAATTAAAAACAATTGTCAGCAACCTAGTAAAAAATACAGGAAGAGAGAAGCTTGCCACAATACACAAAACAAGGGAATCTCTCAGAAACACAAAACTACAAACACCCACTACTTCCTTAATGCGACTGACATTTCTGTAATGCTTCTGACATTTTTACCTGCATAGTTTTGAATGGCATAGAGATCAAGATCTAAAGAGACACATGACTGTCATGCACTTGTGGGGGCTGCCAAATATAATATTAGAGTCGTAGAGCAAACAGTAAAAAAAGCTTCATAGATATTTATTTTGTGATTAGGAGCAGCTGACTGTATTATCCAGTGTATTATGCTGCTATTTACCAAATAATGATAACGAGATTATATATAAAAAATAATAAAAAAACTAGTTTAAATAATTTTTATATTTGATCAAATATGTATTTTGGTTCTCTAGGACTAGGACAAAAAAAAAAAATTTCCACCTGAGCAAATGGACACATCTATATTGTATAAATAACTGGCAACTGTTTCTGAATATATGAAACCAATTTACAGTTTATGTCATGTTTTTGTGGGTGGTCTCAAAGACGGTGCACTTTGTCAAGCCCCAAGGATCCCTATAGCCCAGTGTTTTAATGGACTAAGTGTTTGGTGAAGCAGAGATTTGTCTCCATCCATAAAACAGAGCTATGCATGCAAATAAGTGATGAGAAAGGCCAGAATCAAATTACCACGCTTCTGTGCTCAACCCAAACAATTAGAGATTCAGAGAGAGGGAGAGTGAATCCAAGACCTTCAGCTATACACTCAACTGACTGACTTAAGACAAAACTGGTGTGAAATAAGACCATCAGAAAATATCAAACTTAACCATCCGGTATGTGTTATGCTTATGTCGTTTGGTTGAATATAATGAAAAAATATTCTCATGTGTCATATTTCAATCTAAACTCATAATACTAAAATGATATTAAATGATATTTCTTATAAAGAAAATAAAGCATATATTTGGTCCCAATAACAGTTTTTGCATTGTAACATTATGTTCATGACAGTTAAGCACATTTAAACCCCCTTCTCCCAATTTTTTGTAGCCTATAAGAAAGAAAATCCCATTCTCGTTAATGCAATGGGGTAAATAGTTGCACCTTAACAATAAGGCTACATTTGTTAACATTAGCTAGTTAATGCATGTCAATATCCATGGATCACTGGATCTTTAGTAAGTTGTAAGGAACACTATAGTGAGTCTAACATTTAGTTTAAATTGATAAAATTGTTGGTTTTAGTCGCATTTTCGCAGTTTCCCCTATTAAATCCAGTCACGCAGCAGATGTTTTGCCACTCAGTCAGGCTGAGGGGGGTTGTTCCGGCGGGAAAGTGACGTCAATGCATTCCTTCTATTATGCCTTTCCAGACTTTGTCTATGAACCAAAGCGAAGTAGCAGAGTTTAGTATTACTATTGGGGTGTAATGATACCCTCATGTCACGATTTCGATACATATCACGATACTGAAACACACGATACGATATTATTGCGATACTCCAAGACATATGGTAATAGGTCAAAAAAATGTATTGTTGATTAAAATGCTAACTTTGATATTACATTGTGGGTTTAAATGAATAGACTTGGACTTGGTGCTTGTAACCCAAGGACAATAGAGACACCAGAATAACAATATTCATGATTCTGAAGCTGAAAAATACAGAATTATTTTGACGAATATGCTTGCTCTCTGTCACTGACTAGATATATTTCCGCAAAATTTTTTTGGTAACATAACAATCAGGACCCACAAATATTCCCCATTTCATTATTATACATTAGAATCAACATTATCTATTGTAGTTTAATGTAGTACTGACACTAAATCTCTGAAAAAAATGCATTTATTTCTCACACAGTAATTTTTATTTTGGGGGAACTAGCCACAATACGTATTGTTGCATTTTTGTATTGCGATATATTGTGGCATCAATATATTGTTATACCCCTAATTACTATAGGCTACTAAACCTATTCATTCTACTTACATTAATAGAAATATTTTACAAACTACCGAGTATCCCCAGAGTTGTCATGACTAAACTATACATAAATAAATGTAAAAAATGTATATTTCCTTTTATCTTTCAGAAATGATTGATAAGACTAGCGTGTATGTTACATCATCTGTCATGCACCGACTAGCTTCCACTGTTAACAAGAAAAAAGTATTGCCTCTGTTTCCCCAACTTTCTCTCTCGCTCACACACACACCCACCACCCATATATACACGGAATAGACCACACAAACAAAGTTTCTAGGCAACGACACTAACCTTTTGAGGGAATTAACTGAGAACGGTGTGACCCTTTGTTAGCTCACATCACATGAGAGGAGTGGGTGTATGAGCTTCATTTTCTCTACCTTTTCTCTGTTCGTATCAAGAGTTTTTTAGCTTTTATATTCTTAGAAGAATATAAACTGCCATTAAAGTGGATTGTACCCTATTTCATTCTGACAAACTTTCATAAGAGGTCAGGTTAAGGAACTCCTGATGTTCGGACTTGAGCTTTGCATATGTTTGTTTGTTGGCTTTAAATATGTGGCTGATTTTCTGTGTTCACAGTCAAGTGCAGGATCACCATTATGAAACTTTTACTTGGGCTACTATTATTAGTTCCTAAAAAAAGATCTGTAGACGTAACACTAGGTCACCCATTTATTCTCGCTGTTTGGCTTCTGTAAAAAAGTTTGAAGAAACGTTAATGAATGTGCATAGAAGAAAAACTTTAGCCTGGCACTAGCATGCTAATCTCCCTGGACAGGCTTTTTCCTTAATGAGAGTGCTGATCCATTTTCCATTACAGATGAGAGCCAGAAACATGTTTCTGTACAATACACACACAAAGAGAGATGTTGTGTGTCTCATTTATCCTTAGGTCCTTGAATCAATGCTCTGTGTACACTTTCATTTTTAGTATTTAACAAACATTTTGTATGTTGAGCATAGTCGTATATCAACTAATAAAATATATAAGACTCTCAACCTTTTTCTGTCAGCATTCAACTGGTGTCATACACAAAAACATAAGATTAATCTTTTAATTGGGAACACAGCCTTTTTCATATTCGAGACCATGAGCAGTGTGCGTTTGATGTTTTCTGTTCACATAGTTTTGTTTTCAAAAGCATGTCGCAGTGACTATGTAAATGAGGGATTTTATGTGATATACGTATTTACATAGGCAGGCTGGCATACATTATCGTCTAAAAAACTGTCAGAACAATGTTCATATTATCAATGTACTGATAATATTAGAAATGTAAACAGAAGAAATTTTTAAATAAATAAATTTTTTTATTTAAATAAATAAATCTGTCTGTTAGATTGTTTTACTGTTTTTGAAAAGTCTTTTATGCTCACCCAGGCTGCATTTTTTGTAATATTGTGAAATATTTGTACAAAATTTTAAATAAATGTTTACTATTAATTATATTTTAAAATGTGATAGCAAAGCTGAATATTCAGCATCATTACTCTAATTTT
Organism: Hybognathus amarus; assembly: GCA_030378365.1. Lineage (NCBI taxonomy): Eukaryota > Metazoa > Chordata > Actinopteri > Cypriniformes > Leuciscidae > Hybognathus > Hybognathus amarus. Next base: position 437,222 of record JAQIUQ010002663.1, on the reverse strand, counting down.
CAGTGTCACATGATCAGTCAGAAATCATTCTGATATACTGATTTGGTGCTTAAGTAACATTTATTATTATTATCAATGCTGAAAAAAGGTGTTGCTGTGCTGCTTAATATTTTTTTGTTTAAAAAGCATTTATTTAAAATATCAATATTTTTTAATGTCTTTACTGTCACTTATGATGAATTTAATTTTCTTTAAAAATGCATTTTTACTTTACTTTTACATAATAAAATAAAAATGTAATGTACTTTTTTATAATATCAAAATTCTTGTATAGCATGTCTGTTAAGGGCTTTTCTCTCTTCATGCATTAATACAATCTAAATATCTTTATTTTGCAACACTATAAATTCCTTACATAATAATAATTAATAAAAAAAAGCATGGACAATTATTTTGATTTAGAGTCTTTGCTCAGCCTTAAAGAAGAAAAATATCATTCTGGACACCAGAAAGTCAAAAGGTGAACTTTAAATTGTTACTTTCTTTTATAAGCTGGTTTACCATGTTCATGGAGAATTTAATTATCAAATGCTGTAACATTATTCATGCAAACAATTTTCAAAGCATTTATGTTATGTACCAGAAAGGATGTTATGAAGCTGATAGCAATGTGCATGCATTGTATTTCCATAATTCTGTCTACGCCTCGATTTTCTTTTCACTTTAAGTGCATGAAGACTGTATCTAAAGCAAAGATGGATTTGGCTTTTAATCTGTCTCTCACCAACCTTTCTCTTTCCCTCTTTCAGTGTTATTCAGAGGCTCTGGCGTGATGTCAGACCCGGGCTTGTCAGATGATAGAGAGCTGAGGCCCATAGACTTCATCCAGCTTCAGCATTACATTGACTGTGAGTCTGTGATGCCCACACATCCCTCCCACTCTCACTAAATGCTCGGCATCATTACAAAACATGAGTCACTCTCAGTTCTTAAGTGCGAAATGACACTGTATTCTAAGGGTCAAAAAAAAAAAAATCCATGCCAGTCGTGTGCATCCAAGACGTCCGTGAGGCCGGTTTACTTACAGTTGATTGATTTGACTTGATTTGATTGACACCATTCAAATATTTATAATTTCTCTAAAGTGATGTGATTATTAAAAAGAAAATGTACAAAAAAACACTTTGATTAAAAATTATCATTATGTTTCTCTAAGAAGCCATATTATACCCTTTTACAAAGTCATGATTTTGTTTTTAGGGTCTACTATAATAGATTTAATGCTTTAATGTTTTAAAAAACATAATTGTTTACATTGTTGCAGCACCTCTCATCCCAATCTATCAGTAACGCTTTGTTTTTGTGCCGATCTCTATGAAGCCCTCCTTCCGAAAAGCACTTTGTGCTCTGATTGGTCAGATGCACCAGTGTGTTGTGAATGTGATTGGTCAACCACTTCAACCACGAGCTTCGCAGCAGACTTCTACATGACAGTCAAAGCGGCGTTACGTCACGAAAGTGCGGACTCATGAGAAAGACCGTCTGCGAGTGTTTAGGGTGCCATTTAAATGCCATTAAATGAGGGATATTGTGACATATATGTCCCCAGAAGAAAACTCAAGACTATAATAGAGACGTTACAGGGAGAGAAAGTGCTTAGAGAATTACTCCCTTGAGAGTGGATTTTGTGCTTTGTAACGTTGCAGATAACACACTAAATAAAGTTGAAAAGGTAAAAAAGCAAAATAGGTCCTCTTTAATGTAGCCTGACAAGTTTGATATTATAGAATAATTCAGTATTATTATTAATAATGTTAAAGGCTCATTGCTACTATGCATTATGTTTTCATTGTAGGCCTTCTTAATATATTGGATAAAATATTAATATCAATTCTGGTTTGAGTTATGCGACCAACTTCTACAAAGAAAAACTAAACTAATAATTTAATAAGAAATAAAAGCAGGACTGCCAACTCTCACGCAATTTACACTTTTTGCACACTCTCATGCCTCACGCAGAGAAAAATCGTGAAGCAAAGAGGACACTGAGACCGACAGGCAAGAGAACAGGTTACTTTTGATATGAAACAAATTCTCTGTCATTTTTATTTACGAAATGCAAACAATAACGCAAACCGTTTTGGCTCTTGTTAGTGACGTGACTGATCACTGTAGCGCCTTAGTTCAAGCGGAACGTGAACCGATATCTTAATCTTTACTACTAATTAATAAACACGAATGAACAAAGGTATGTTGAAAGATGCAGTACAACTTACCAAAATGTATATACCTCATACATAATATCTATCATTATGTGTGTTAATATCCAGGATGCACCAATATGAAAATTTTGGCCGATACCAATAACCGATAATTCTTTATATTTGAAAGCCGATAACCGATATATCGGCCGATAAACTTAAATCCAAATTTGTATCTAATTTTGAGAGCCTGATTACAAAAATAAAAGTCTCACAATTAAATCCATGTTCCAAACGCACAATCATAATGATGTTCTCATTATAGTTCTCATTATAGTGTTGTATAGCCGATATGACATATTTGCGCTGCACATGTTGTACCGAAAGAGATTTCAATCATATTTCAAGAAATTCAAAAACATAAACAGTGCTTAACAAGTGTCTCAGCTGAAGGGAATAATACATTATTTATCGGCTTTAATATATCGGCCACATTTTCTTTACCAGGCCGATAACGATAACATTAAAAATAAACATATATTGGCCGATACCGAATATGCTGACCGATATATCGTGCATCACTATTAATATCACATAATATCAGTTTTATTCAACTGCGGAAAGAGGTCAGTAAAACAGCTCAAGAACAATAGGCCTATCATGTCACATAACATCACATTTACCTCAGGAAAGACATTTAATGACCGTAGCACGTTAGTTGGCTCAAATAATAAGCTTAGAGGAGTATTTTGCTAAATATTTGCACTATATTACTTGTTTTACTTTTACTTTATATATCATTAAAATATTATAAAAACCTTATTATATATAATTTGAGTTACTATTTTTAACCATTAATAATAATACCAGCTAACAGGGCTAAATAATAAAAACATTAGCCTACCAGTCATTGTACCATGTAAACATTGTACATGTCACTAAACTCAATTAAAATTCTGTTCAGTTACCAAATGTTGTAACTGTTGTTTGATAATGACAATACACTTACTGTGCTTCAAGTTTTTTTTTTTACATCCCCCTTTCCACAATTCTCTCTCCAAGCTAAACTCAAAGCTTGGCAGCCCTGATAAAAGTGCTTTTGTACCTCACTTGGTAGAATGTGGAGCTAGCAATGCCAAGGTCATGGGTTGAATTCCCAGAGAACTCAATATATACAAACTATAATATATTTTTATTTAAAAATTGTGCATGAAATTCAATGGTGATCAATAAAGAAATATAGTTTTTGCAGTCATGTCCTGTAGTTACAGCATCTGACCAGCATGTGCTAACAGGCTCATGCTAAGCAGCCAAACTTTGGTTGCTCCATCCATGCGTCTCATGCATGAAGGGATTTTAAAACAGTAAGGTGTTGTAGGTTTTTGCCTAAGTATGTACTGAGTTTATGCTTTAGCGTATTTGTCATGCAGAGATGATGCAGATACAGTTCATTAAAAGGTGTGATGTCTGTGGTTCATTGTGCCAAAATGTCATTTTGTCCAATATGTTTTTTTTTTTTTTTTTTCTCTCTCTCTCCTTCTCTGCCCCCTCCCACTCGCCCTTTCTATCTCTCTGCAGACTGCAGTCTAAAAGTAAAAGATGTGTTAAAGGAATTCAATGCAGATGGCAGGTTAGCCAAATACAGACATGGAGAGGTGAGTGAACTGGCTGCCAGGGGCCAACTGTCAGCTCTCTGCTTTTACAGCATCTTAGTCCAATTACCCATGAACAGATCCATCCATCTCTGTAATGTGACTCACTTCACGTCTGGTTAAGCATATCAGAACTCATCCGCTGGACAATTGAACATGTACCTGTTTAGTCAGAGTGTTGGATTACCTCAGTACTGATTTTCAGGAGCGTTTCCCCACACAAGACTTGCTGCCATGTGCCATGTTGTAGAGATGCACGGACGGGCTATTATTTCATCCGCAACCGCATCGACAAAAGTCATCATCCATTCGCCATTTTTTACCAATTTTCAAAACCGCACCCGCCCGCCATCTGCTGATTGGCCGATACAGGCGCTGCTGATGACAGCCGCAAGACTAAAAAAGTTCATCAGCAGTGAAGTTCGCCTCCGATCGGCGCGCAGGGACAAAAATAAATAAGCCTAAATTAAACTTACTTCGGCAAACCTGCCCTTATCTGATCGGCTACTGTACAATATTTTCATTGTAGTCTAATAGTCAATTTGGCACATAATTTCAACATGCTGCTGTTGTATTGGGCGCGTTTGTTATTTTTGACTCATGCTGAAAATGACAGCAACATTTTGTCACATTAAGCTTCAAACAGTGTTTAATTTTAGAAGCTTTGATTTTACATCCTGTGGTACTCTATTGGGATTCTACGACGAAACTTGTCAAGGTGTTTGTGGAGGTTTGAGGTTTAACAGCGCACTTGTGATGCACCATATTAGACCTACCCGTCTTGTGGCTGTCATGAACATAAACTGCTTTGCAGGTTTTGCAAATTACATAGCCTGCACTGGTGTCATCCTGATTTACCACTTTGTAAAACTTATTCCAGGCAACACTTTTCTGACCCGCACGCGCACGCACATGCTCTTTGTTTATCCAGCACCGGCTTTGGAATCATGATGACAATTCAAAAGCTACCCGGCTGCTAGGTATCTTACATGTAGTTGTACTACTGTCGAAGTTCGCTCCAGCCTATCGGCAATTGTAACGCTTGCCGTAAAGCAAGTCAAATTTGTATTTTTTTATGTCTCATACGGACTACAGAAACCTGACCCGATCTGGCAATCTTACATAGCGTGGATATATCAGATAAAGGACCACAAAGCTGTGGCAGAAGTCCATTTCACCATGTCACAACTTGATGAATTACTGAAACAATGTTAAAAACATTATTTTAAGGTAAAAAATCTTGCTTAAGCCCCGTTCACACTACAAGTGACTAAGCGACACGTTACCATTCATTACAATGGGTTGCGGGTGACTTTCGGCAACATGCGCGACGGCGACCGTTGGCGACCAGTGGGGCGTGTCCAGCGACGCAACAAAGTTGAGATCTGTTTAACTTTATGCAAATGCAGAGCGACTTTCGGGAGCGACAACCAATAGGAGTGAAGTCAGTGGAGCGAGTCACTCTACCGATAATTCTTTATATTTGAAAGCTGATAACCGATATTTTGGTCGATAAATCTAAATCCAAATTTCTACAATGCTGAGTCTGACCGTGGCAAGTTGAACGAGAAGCTCATTTTAGCAGTCAGAAACTGTCCTATAATGTATGATATATCTCCATGTACATACAGTGGTGTTCACCGTACTGACTCCGTGGCTGAATGGTTTCGGGAACACAGATAGACCGGTATTTGCCCGTTTGCTGCAGTTAAATAGCTGCGATGGCAAAGAGCTCTCACTGTTTCTCGTTCATCTTTAAAATTATGCATTTTATGTACTGATTCCATTTATATTTAGTCTTTTCCTCCCAAAATATTTGTTTGTAGCTAAAGTAAAACAAATTTGTTGTCTAACACAGAGTAACATCTGTGTATGTCACTCACAAACATTACTAGGCAACCAGTAGTGGGGAACGCCCTCCAGCGCAGCCACTGGCGACCTGCAGCGACAAAGTCGCTTGTAGTGTGAACAGGGCTTTAGTGTTGCTTTAATGTGTTGTGGGTGGTTGCCAGGACATTTTTTTCTGCAGTTCTCAGTGATTTTTTACAGTGTTGCTCCAGGGTTCCCAACTCTCACTCATTCAGTGTGAGACTCACGCAATTGAGCTAATTCTCACGCCCCATCCCCGATTTCTCACGCTGAAATGTGAACCCCGTCAGTCAAATTCCTGAAAGATGAGTTTATCTATAGATCTATCTGTTGAGCCACTCGTGATCGACTAGTTTTACCGCAAATTAGTTAAAATATCCTATAATCTGGAGCAAACGTGCATGCGAGACAGATGTTGAGTTTCTAACCGTGCACGAAGGCAGAGAGGTAAGCGAGCGAGAGACCATTTGTGAGCATCAGCTCATTTGCATTTAAAGGGACACACACAAAAACTGCGTTTTTGCTCACCTCAAAAAGTGACAACTTCAACATGCTATATAAAAATATCTGTGGGGTATTTTGAGCTAAAACTTCACATACACACTCTGGGGGCATCAGAGATTACACATTTTGTGAAAAGGACATTATACCACCCCTTTAAATTAGTAACATGGTTAAAACTTTACATATTTACTCTACATATTCATCTACATGCCTTCAGCCCTCTGATTGATAGTTCTTTCTTTTCTTATAAGTAAAAATCAGATATGAGAGAGAATCGAGTATGTACGACAGGCTTTTGTGAGGAACATTTATTTGATCTCCTATTCATCAAAATATTGCATTGAATTATGTTTTGGTCCTCTCACAGAAAACTACAGAGTTTTGACCATAAAACTTTCAAGCTTTAAATAACATCTTACTAAAATATATTATTGGGGGATACAGTGACAACTGATATTTGTATGCATTTTATGCAGGTAGTCTTGTATACGGTTTCAGGATGCACCGATGTGACAATTTTGGCCGATACCCATAACCGATAATTCTCTATATTTGAAAGCCGATAACCGATATTTTGGTCGAAAATACAAATTTTTTGAATTTTTTTTATTTTCCTCATTAAAAGCCAAGATACAAACACAATTATGATATTCTTATTTTAATGTTGTGTAGCCGATATGACAGACTTGCGCTGCACATTTTGCACTTTAACTGGATTTTCCTTTTTTAAAGTGATTTCAATTGTATTTTAAGCAATGTAAAAGCATCATGTTGAACAGTGCACATCTAAAGTGCCTCAACTGAAGGAAATAATACATTATTTAGCGGCTTTTAGATATCGGCTAAATGTTCTTGTTGGGCCGATAACGATAACATTAAAAATGATCATATATCGGCCTATACCGATAATGTGGCCGATATATCGTGCATCCCTAATACTGTTATAAATAGCTCATTGATTTACATTAAAAGCTATCAGAATTTCATCTTAATTTTTGGCCATATGTATCAAATATGATATAACATACAAAAAAAATGCATTTTTAAGGTTCAATATACTGTTCATCCTTCTCCAGAGCATGAAAAGCTATGCGCTCCAACCCTAAGTTTAATTGTTCGAATGACATTTGTAATAGATAAACAACAGGAAGTGCAGTGTAAAATGGGAAGACTTTGCTCAGAAGTCATGGAATTGTAGCTCTAAAAGATTTGCTATTCAGACATGCTCATATGACAAAGATTTGCTCAGTATACCTGATCTGTACACTAGTTTTTCAGCTGACTGTGTGCTGACTTGGCTCTCAAACACTTAAAATCAATGTATAAGAGTTTTGTTTCAGTAAATTATGTGTTTGTCTCATTCTGATCTTTATGTCTGTGTTTTGGGGGACTAAAACAAAGTAAACTCTGAATTATGTCATGGATATCTTAATTGCTGTATGTCAAAATGGAGAGAGATGAGACATAGCATAACATAGCCTTGTTTTTCCTTTTTTTTCTCCAGATAGAGCAGCAGTATCCTGAGGCATTTTAAGTTTGAATACATCTTGCTGTTTTTTTTCTGTGTGAAGAACTAGGACAGGAACAGCAGGCACTGTTAGTAGAACTAGGATTAGGTTTGTAGTGCAGAATCTAATTGGATCTCAGTTACATCCCCTTGAGAGGGTTACAGATCATTTTATGACTTTATAAGTTTCCAATAATGTGTACCTTCTGAATGATCACCAAAATATACATTATTAAAAAGCCCAATGATTTATTCAAAACACTATGTGTGTGAATTGTTTGTTTATATTTTTGTATGTGTTCTGTGTCCCTTAAATGCATAAAATCCTTTAATGTAGCACACACATCTTTTATTGTTCATAATGATTTATCTTCTTCATATTCTCAGTGCATTGATGAGGAAGGTTTCCGGCTCTTCCTGAAGACATATTTGGAGGTGGACGACTTCCCAACAAATCTGTGCCAGCGGCTATTCAAATCCTTCCAGAACTCAGAGTCGGCAAAATCAGATGAAAACAGTGGGTCATGTATTAAGCTTGTACACTACCATTAAAAAAATGTGGGGTTTTATATATTTTGTAATTATATATATTTTGTAATAACTTTTATTCAGCAAGGCTGGACTGGCCATCTGTCCAGGGTGCCTTCCCCTGCCTCTGGTCTGAGAAACTGGGATATGCTCCAGTCCTATGACCTTAGAAGGACATATAAGGAATAGAGAGGAGAGAGAGAGACATTTCACAATATTACTCCTTTTAGTGTAGTTTTAATCAGATAAATACAGGCCTGGTAAAAATAAGAAAATCTTACTGACACCAATTTTTTTAATGATACTGTACGTGTATAAACAAATATGTAAGTGAATCAACAGAAATGGTTGCATAACTGGGAATCATGTTTATTTATTTGAACCCTTTTTATCATAGTTTGATTTTTTTATGCTATTAGTACATTTTGAAAAGTGAACTTTCACATCAGGAATTATTCTTGGTAACACTTTATTTTAAGGTGACGTAGGTACACATTACTACATGTACTTAACCAAATCTTAACCCAACTGTAGCTCTATAACAAGTACATGTAGTTAATTAATGTTACTCAGTACTTATTTATGTACAGTGTTATTTATGTCCCCTTTAAATAAAAGTGGAACCTTATTCTTTTACTCTATAAAAATATTTTATTTTAACAACGCTTAAAGGGGTAGTTCACTTCAAAATGAAAATTCTGTAATCATATACTCCCCCTCAAATTGTTTCAAAGGACCTGTCCCAAATTGCGCACTTCACGCGGACTCGCGGTCTTGTGGACTAAAATTGCGCATGCTTGCCGAGTCTACGAAGTCCGTAGGCTGTCCCATTTGGCATTTTAACGCTCCTGAAATGTGCTCAGCAGCGCCCCTTGGTACCCCTGAAACGGTCTTCCGCGAAGCCCGCATAGATGTAGCCTCGTGAGACCATCCTGATCTCGCTGAGCTTTCAAGGTTTCACTCGCATATCAGTCTGCATATTTTCCGTTAAAGAAAATTTGGGAGCAGTTTACCAAACGAACGTCCAATCAGCATTGGCTTTGAGGCGGGTTGAGGTGTGACGCAACGAGAAGCGCGACAGTTTTTCTTTTTAATTTTTTTTACGTTTTTTTAGTTTTTCTTTTGCCGACATGTTTATTTGCTGAGCTAACGAGCCTTTACCTGCAGCAGCAAGAGTAGCCTGGCTTGTGGTTTTGTTTTCGTCGCTGCTTGTTAGTACGTCATATGCTTCGTTGATCTGATTGGTTGATTTGGCCCGTCTATCACCAACATAGGCCAATCAGCTAACCAGTTTTTTCGCCCCTTTCCCAAAACTACTTCAACGGAAAGTTTCCAGATGGATATGCGAGACAAATCCATCTGGCGGAGTCAGGTTAGCATAGATGCAGGCTCCACGCACTTTAACTACCCAGGAATCCTTGCGAAAGGCCAATCAGACAACAGATGGGAGGAGATTTCGCTCACGAGAAGAGAATATTTAAGTGTAAGTATCATGACAGAGGCGTACATTTTACCAGTTGTTACATACAGTCTATTCGACCTTTATCGACCAGTGGTTGATATGTCAAACATAATAAAAGCGCGTTAAATAATACGATCGCATTATATGATTCATTACATAAATAGAACTGAATGTATTGGCTTTACTGAGTCATAAACGTATTATGAATATTGAAACCTATAAATTTTTCTTAAACTCATTTTCATTTTGTGTTAAAATTGAACATTATGTATTATTATGTACAACTTTTTTTATCATTTACATAACCATGACATCTATTGTAATGCCCAGGTGGCATATACAATTATAGAACTTTAAAAGCAGGCTGCGTAGTTCACATGGACATAAGATTTGGGAAAATAAAATCAATCCTGTTTTTGTACTTCTTATACTGTCTATGCAACAACCAGACCGTCTTCCTGTTTCCGGCGTGACGATTCGAGTCGGTCCCAAAAATACCTTTCAAAGCGCACTTCGAAGACTCACGCTAAGGGCACTATAGGTCTGCACTTCATGACGTCACCGAAGTGTGGACTCTGAGGAAAATCCACAAGTCCGGAGTGTGCCATTTGGGACAGGGCCAAATCTGTATGAATTTCTTTCATCTGCTAAACACAAAGGAAGATATTTTGAGTTTAAGAGTTTACTGGAAAAAAATACTCTATGGAAGTCAATGGGTTTAAAATAATCAAACCAATGAAATGAACAATTGTGAATATATATCTTTGTTTTCTTTCTAAGGGGAAGTCTTTCTGAAGGATGTATCCTGTTATTTCTCTCTCCTGGAAGATGGGCAGCCCAGGGACAAACTTGAGTGTAAATCTAAAAAAATTATAATAATTGCCGCTTCAAATATTTAATGATTGTTGACAACTTTGTGCCCATGTTTTTCCCTTCACAGTTGCCTTTAGACTCTATGACAGAGATGGCAACGGTGTTCTGGACAGTTCGGTGGGTGGTCTTTGCCTGAAATAACTTCCAATTCCTCATTATACTATAACTAAATCATCTTGCTCAAATTACATCTTTTGGTAATATCTGTAACCAATCATGTTTCCGTGTAACAGGAAGTGGACCGCATTATTGCCCAGATGATGCATGCAGCAGATTACCTTGGTTGGGATGTTTCTGAACTGAGGCCTGTGAGTTGTATTTTGTTTGTGTGTGTGTGTAACATCTGCCAAGAATAAGTGAAATGCCAATGCTTTTTCCATCTTATCTACACCCTGTTGAAGAGACATTCCTCCCCACATAGCAAGAATCAACTTGTGACAAGATGTTTGCATAATGTTGCTCCTTATGATTCGAATGATTCCCTAAGGTGAACTTTAGTTGCATCATGTACATGTTACAACAGATATGCACATTGTGATTGTTCTAAGGTGCTGAAGGATATGATGACAGCGATTGATGCAGATAGCAGCGGAACGGTGTCATTGCAGGAATGGGTGGAGGGGGGATGAATAACGTCCCACTACTGGTTTTACTGGGATTGAAGGTAGGAAAGCACAAGTACAGATTCTCACTCATGTTTTAGATGCAAAGTCATAGAGCTGCGGTGCTATTTTTGGAGTGTACAAGAGTATTCCTCAGATTACACTGCTCAGAAGGAGTGGCAAAAGGGAACAGAATTTAGTTGATGCATGTTTTTATTGCGCTCTTTCTATTCGGAGAACACTTCCGATTCTGTTGTGTCTCTTAGCCTCACAATAGCGTATCAAAGGCCTGATGACTTTGCACTGGTTTAAGCAACAGTGAGTCAGTGACACTTCTAACACATACTTGCTTGCATGCATGCACACTCTTATATGCACGACTACATGAACATTAGCAGTATTTTTCATTTTATATTTCATTTTATTTACATTTGTATTATTTTCATTTGTAATTTATTTGATTCATTTTATTTGATTTATTTATTATGTTTTATTTATCATCATATTAAAATGATTTCTAAAGGATCATGCTTAGTTAATTTATTTCAACCCTGTTGCAACAGCAACACTTGCATGCATATGCGCAACCAAATCACATGAGCATATTATTTTTATTTTATATTTAATTTTATTTAATTAAAAAAATAAATGTAATTTATGATATCATTTAATATTTTTTATGTTTAATTTACTTATTTAATATTTAATTTTATTTAATAAAAAAAATTATAATTTATGATATCATTTAATAATTTTTTATGTTTAATTTACTTATTTTTAAAATTGTATTATTATTCTTTTTTTTAACAAGCATATTAAAGTGTCCACATACTTTTGGCCACATATTGATGATTGTGGGGTGGGATCATGGGGGCATTTAAAACTTTAAGAATTTGTCCATGATAAACCCATATGGATTTTTCTATTAATCTAAATATTGCGGAGCATCCCTGTGGTGGTTCCCAACCAGAAGGAAGCAAAAACATACTAGCAGTGTGCTATGCAAAACAGAAATCCCTTGCATCTCATTAGCACGCCATGCATAGGATCTACTTTACATAACATCTGACTAAAATAAGCATGCATCTAAAAAAGGCATATATTCAGAATATCCCTTACATGCATCTTTTCACAAGCCGCTTGACAGCTTTAAAATGCAAGTTCAAGCTGGCATCTAGCAAGTAACACCAGAGCAGTAGCTGGCTTCACACTTCACACCAAGACTGCTCTGTCTGTCCGCACTGTGCCAGTGCATGACCTGGAGACAAGCCACGGAGTTAACTGCCAAGATTAAATACATCTTATTATAATAAAAACCAATGCTCAACCCTTAAATTCTAAGTTAATGTCACTTTCACACTAGAAAATAATAATTTAGAAATCAAGTGTAATTGATAGTTAAATGCACATGCATTTAATGTTAATGTTGCACATGCACAGTTAAACCACATGCAGAAGTTACAATTACAAGAAATTTGTTGTTAAGACCAACGTTCACAGTCAACTACTTATAGATCACACAGATTATTTTATTCAAATAAGGGCTAACATGATTTTAGTCATCCTAAACTTATATTACCCACTGTCTTGCGTGATTCAGAGCTTTGTAGAATGGTCATGCTTAACCATGTATCAAAGCCAGGGACTTCCCCGTGTGCTATTTCTACCTGCCCAAGCAACGCACGAGGGCTATGCTGAGCCATTGGGCACAGTTGCAGCTTAGCTGTGTGGGCTACAGTTTCTGACCCGTTCAGCCGTTCTTAAGTTCCCGTCTGAGTATGTAATGTTATGAAATATTAATAATTCTCTGATGTGACTGCATGAGTCAGTGTCCTTAGCCCACCCTAACCACCTCCAGCTGGCCATTGAATTAATAAAAAAAATGCCAGTAGGTGTAATATAAGGAAGCAATGAGAAATAAACAGGATGACACTCATGTGAGTCACTGAAAGTGGTAAAAAACACTTTCCACTGATAATCGTTTTATTTTGTGTTTTGTGTTATGTCGTCATCTGTTTTTTTTAATAGATGATTACTTTTCATCTTATTAACACTAAAACCGTATTCTGGACAAATGTGGGCAAAATAGTTTTGATTTATTTGTAAAAAATACTTCCCTTTATCTGAGCGGTACAAGATTTGGCTAATTTTCCTATGTTTGCCTCCTGAACGCACACAATTTGCTTTGACTCAATTCTACAATGTTAAATGGGTGAAAAACTCTCCTTATCTTGTATTTGGGTCAAAAATGGGCACCCATAGAAATGAATGGGAAAAACTGTAATTTAGAGCATTCTAAAATAAGCCAAAATAAGACACCAGGTGACAGCAAAGTCACTTCATCTTTAGGTTTTAACTTGAAGAACTTATTGGAATGATATTTTAATGTAGTTAAAAACAAGAAAACATAAAAATAAGCATAATTTACATAGAATAATATGGTACTTTTGAAGTAAATAAATTCAAAAATACCCCCAAAATAAATAAAAACACCATAATTGGATAGACAAAACTTTTTCGAAGATAGTGATATAACATTTATAATAAATAAAAATTAGGATCCTCTGTGCCCACATTTGTCCACAATTACAAGGTTAAGGGCTTTAAAGTGAATACGGTTTGAGGGCTATGATAAAAATGGCAAAAAACACCAAAAAGCATCAGAGTTGTTCATGTGCTTTAATTCAAGTCTTCTGAAGTCATGCGATAGCATTGAGTAAGTATTTACAAAATGTTCCATCCAGTGTAAGCTACTGCTAGTTCATTGAGTTGAACTCAAGAAGCGAATCTGTGTATATAAATGAGCCGATTCTTTTCTTTGAACCAAATGATCCTTTTCAAAAATAAAACAGATTAGTTTTATGAATCACAAATTGTTCATGAATCGTGATTTATAGTGAAATTTCGAACCTGCATGTTGGGAAAACTTTCGCCCTAACATGAGATTTTTCCACTTTCCCAAGATGACCCAAAGAGACGGCCAGCACCTGTGGAGGATGAAACATTTCAACAAGCCTGTGTATTGCAACGTCTGTCAGAGTATGTTGCTGGGGCTCCGCAAACAGGGTCTCTGCTGCACCTGTGAGTGGAATTCTGGGTAATTTGCAAGAAAGGTTCACAGATGGTTTTGCAAATATAATCAATATTTCCTGACTGCCAATAAAATGTTTAATTGTACCTACTAAAATGCTAAAATTGTCAAGATACAGTCCAGAAATCCATTGTATATTGTGGTTTATATATCTAGTGAATCATTTGTTTACAGTAGTTCTCATTTGGTATCATACACAGGCTGCAAATACACAGTCCATGGCCGGTGTGCCAATAAAAACCCGGCTCCTTGCACCCGCACATATGTGATGTCAAAGAAAGAGACAGGGGTAAGCACAGCTTTTTTCTTTTCTTTTTTAAATTTAACTTAAAACCAATACTGTTAAACATCTAAGGAGTGTATAACTGTATAACTGTGTTGCAGACTGTCGTTCTGTAATGGAATTAGAATCTCTAAATAGTAGGTTTTAGGAGGCAGATAGCAACTGATGTTTGAAAATGGTTTGATGTAGCTTGATAGAAAGAATTTAAAAAGTGCAGGTAAAAAGATAAGCAAGCTGACATTGTAATTATAAGGTAGGTTATAAGGCAATGTAGGGACTAATTATTATTTTATTTATCAGAACTTTAATATATTTTGATGTTTCTCTGCTCTGTTCTCAGAAATAACTACAAATAACTATGTTAGGGAAATCTGTTAATGTTTTGTTGCGCATTTCTAAAAAAAAAAATATATATATATATATATATATATATATATATATATATATATATATATATCGGCCGATATATCGGCATGTTGGATTTTAAAACCCAAAATATTTGTATCGGTATGGGCCTTCAAAATCCTTTATCGGTTGGGCTCTATTTCATAGCTGGTAAAAAAAATTGGTGGTAAATTTTCTTAAGTCACCAGCTTATTTCTTAAAGGAGCCGTATGTAAGTTTGTGGCCAAAACTGGTACTGCAATCACTTTCAAATTACTGTAGAGCGATGTATCCCCTCCCCCTGACTCGAGGTTGCCAGATAGGCTGCAGGATCACACTTTTTGTTTATCCAATAGTAGCTTCAGCTGTGGTAACTAGAGCAGAGCTGGCAACCCGGATGCTGCAACACTACTGACTTTGTGATTGGTAGATAGGTGGAGGGTGGAGCATCAGACCAAAACACAACATGACAACATCACCATCAGTTGAGGGCTGCAACTTCTCTTTTTAAATGACAATATTCTGGCTGTACTACTGTTCTCAGTGATATAAGTATTTGAAATGAACATGATTTCTTATCAGGGCCATTTTATGATTATTTGAAATACATATCTTACATACAGCTCCTTTTTATTCACCGTTTTTTCAACTGTGAACATTAACCAGGTCCTGTGATGAGGTCCTAAACCTGCCATCAAGTGGACACTGGAAATGTAAACAGCATATGTGCCTCTCATTTGTTTGTATGCAGATTGCAACTCATGACTGGGTAAGCGGAAACTGTGATTCTGGGAAGTGTGACCAGTGTCAAAAGAAGATCAAGAGTTTGCAAGGACTTACTGGGAAACGCTGTGTCTGGTGTCACTCCTTGGTGAGATTGGGACTTTCTGAAAAGCTACTGTACATTATACAGTTACTAAAAACCATTATATGAGAAGAGATTAAAGTGAAGTTTGGTAAAAAACAACAACACTGTTGATAAATATCTCTCTCAATATCAGAAGTAGGTTGTGCATCCTAATAAAGCAGGTCAGTTTGTTTTATTCCCCTTGACTCATAATTTTTCATTACTTTATACTACTGTCCTAATTTAGAGACATGATGAGTGTGCAACCAAGGAACCCTTCGAATGTGATTGTGGCCCTTTCAGAGATCATATCTTACCACCATGGGCAATTTATCCCGTCATCAAGGTAAACACAAAAAAGTCTCTCCAGTGGAATATTCCATGTATGCAAGTTGCTGGATTTGCAACTGCACTATACAGCAAAATACACTCATTTACTACCTTTTTAATTAGTTGAATGCTAAGCCAGTGGGCTTGGGGTTTTTCCCTCCTCGGACCACTGTTGGTAAATTTTCACCACTGCTGACCGGGTACAAACCACAAGCCTTGCCATTGTCGCCTTGTCATATCAATCTGACCCTTGTCAAAGTCACTCAGATCTTTATGCCTGCATCCAACACATTGATTACAAGAACGGATCTAATCTACCAGACCTTAATATGTGGCTTTGTAGAGCCCGACCGATAAAGGATTTTGAAGGCCGATACCGATACAAATATATTGGGGTTTTAAAATTCAATATTCCGATATATCGGCCGATATTTAATTTTTTTTTTAAACTGGACATGATAGTCACAAATTGTCATGCTTATTTGAGTTAAGAGAACTGATGGGGATGTTCTTTTAATTGTTATTCAAGCAATGTATGTATCGTGACCAACTCAACGAGTGTTGCCAACAGGAACGGTGTATTGTGCCCTCTGGTGGACAAACTATACAACTCCAACACTCATGACATGGTTCAAGGTTGTTTCGTCCGTTTTTTATTTTATTTTTGAAATATTCATTTATCGGCCATTATAACTGCCGATACCGATAGTTTGGAAAATGCCTAATATCGGCCGATAATATCGGTCTGCCGATATATCGGTCTGGCTCTACTTTGTTAGTAGATCATCACTGATATTCTGTACACCTTTAACTGGTCACAATAGTTTTGGCTCATCAGTGTATATATAGATTAATAATTTATTATAATATAATTCTGATCATATTTCATTATATTTTATCCTTTGCATATAGTGTTGGACAGTGGGGGCAAAAAGGTTCAAAAGGCAAAAAAAGGTAGAGAACCACTGTGCTAGGCTGTTTTTTACCTAAGCGAATGCAGAAACTTCCAAAAATTGATTAAAATTATGTTCCTGGTTTAGATACGGTGATAAATACTGCCTGCAAAGCTCCGTGGCTGCACAAAAGCACAACAACACCATTTGATTTTACTAAAAACAACATGTCGATAGATCGGCTTACATAGAAAACATTAAACACATATTATTTGCGATTCTCCTTTGTACCTTTTTTGTCCTTTGTTTCCTCACATAGGAGAGGCAAAACTGTGTAAAGAACAGCTGCGCATTTTCAGGTGACGACAGTGACCACAACACTACACCTGATGGACAGGTGCTACAGGTAAGACAGCATGGACAGTCTTTTATGTTTCTGCTATCCTATACAGAGACAACATGTCATGGCAGTGAAATTAAAACACAGCTTCCTGTCCCCAAACAGATAAACCCAATTCCTGACACTCATCCTCTTTTAGTGTTTGTGAATCCTAAAAGCGGCGGTAAACAGGGGGAGAGGTGAGAAAACTGCCATCCATCTATCCATCGTTATCTAATTGCCTATGTGCATTTCATTATTTTTAATCTCTAAATATGTGTTTTTACAGAATCCTTCGGAAATTCCAATACTTGTTGAATCCTCGGCAGGTTTATAATCTTTCCAGTGGTGGGCCAGGTCCAGGGTAAGGAATTCACTACCATTTTTAGCATATATAAATATTAGGGCTGTCAAATCGATTAATCGCATCTAAAATGAAAGTTTGTGTTTACATAATATATGTGGGTGCACAGTGTATAATTATTTTATATATATAAAAACACACACATGCTTGTATATATTTAAGAAATATTTTCATTTATGAAAATTTATATTATATATAAAACACAAAATGATTATACACAGTGAGTGCACCCACATATATTATGTAAACACAAACGTTTATTTTGGATGCGATTAATCGCTATTAATCGTTTGACAGCCCTAATAAATATTTATTTGTGTCCGACATCCGCTTTGGTTGAACTTGTGGAAAACAAACCTATTAAAAATGGACTAAAGATGAAAAATGCTCAATATAATCCACATTTTATACAGATGTGGATGGTCTTAAATTACCTGAAGCTTGTAGAAGCTCAAAGTGGTAATCTATATGATCTTCTGTTTCCAAACCAGGTTATGCTTCTTCAGAGATCTGCCGAACTTTAGAATATTAGTTTGTGGAGGTGATGGCACAGTGGGCTGGATCCTGGACGCTATAGGTTGGAAACTAAACCAAACATACTTCCTGTGACACTCACTGTGAATGTGTTATGCATGCTCTCATTTCACTAGTTTCAACCAACTGCTTCTTTTCAATGCCTCAAAGATAAAGCCAACCTGGCAGTGCGCCCCCCAGTGGCCGTGCTTCCTCTTGGCACAGGAAATGATCTTGCACGGTGTCTTCGATGGGGCGGAGGTGAGGAGAGAAGCTGAACTTGAAACTTGAACATGTGCCTATATGTCTATATTTAGTGTCTCTCACGGTTATGATGCTGTAGGTTACGACGGGATGGATCTGGGCCGGATTTTGAAGGACATTGAGGCCAGTTCTGTGGTGCAGATGGATCGCTGGAGCATACAGGTGATCCTGGAGGACAGTCAGGAGAGAGGTGATCCTGTTCCCTATGAAATCATCAACAACTATTTCTCCATTGGAGTGGTAAGACACATACAGTACTGCATTCATCTGAAATCATCTAATACATTACCTTTTGGGTAGTTTCAAGACCCTCATTTTCTTTCTGTGCTTTTCCAGCCAATATAATTATATTTGAAAAAAAAAAAAAAAGATTTGATCATTCTCTCTGTGTTGGCTGTGTCTGGAACAGGATGCCTCCATTGCTCACCGCTTTCACACCATGAGGGAGAAACATCCACAGAAGTTTAACAGCAGGTGAGCATGTCACACACTAAACCTGTTTCTTTACAATATTTTCTTAAAAACAATATTAATAATATACACAAAATCCATCACCTAATTTTAGTAGTTATGATATCTGAAAATAACTCTTAAGGCCTTTTATAATTATGCTGTGTTTGTAAGTTATGTCTTCATTAAAATGCACATTGGTTCTGAACCGTGGATCTGATGTAAATTTTTTAATATTTAAATCAATTCCAATTCTTTAAAACGTTAGTGAAAACATAGGTTTAAGGTTGGTATAAATCAAGTGATTTTCTAGATAAATTATATATATATATATATATATATATATATATATATATATATATATATATATTAATGCCTTTATTCAGCAAGGGCTCATTCAAATTAATCAAAAGTGACAGTAAAACTCTTTACATTGTTTGAAAACAAATCTCTTTCAACTAAATGCTGTTCTGTTAAACTTTCTTTTCATCAATTTTCATCTTTTCATCATTTTTTTTCACAATTTCCACAAAAATATTAAGTACGGATCAATTTTCAACATTAATAATAATAATAAATATTTATTGAGATGCAAATCAGCATACTAGAATGATTTCTGAAAGGATTATCTGACACTGAAGATTGGAGTAATGATGCTGAAAATTCAGCTTTATCACTGGCAAAAAAATCATTTAAAATATATATTAAAATAGAAAATTGTTATTTAAAAGTGTTATAATATTTCACAATATTACTGTTTTACTTGTAGCATAAAACACTTTTATGCAAATTCAATTCAAGTTTATTTGTATAGCGCTTTTCACAATGCATATTGTTTCAAAGCAGCTTTTGAAAAGACTGTCAAAAACATAAAAAAATCTTACTGACACATGTAATAGCCTGATTTATTATTTTTTTCTTTTTTTAATGAAAAGAAGTTTGGCTTAGCAGGATCCAATTTAATGACCATTTTTGATTTGAGTGGAACCATACGACCAAAAAAACATAAACCATAAAAAAAAACTCCAGAGAAAATGTTCTAAAAAAGGTCTGCATGAGTTTGTGGCGTCCTCTTACATATGCATCTTTCTTTCAGGATGAAGAACAAACTGTGGTATTTTGAATTTGCCACATCTGAGACAATCTCAGCATCTTGTAAAAAACTCAAGGAGTGTCTCACCATTGAGGTAAGAAAAAAAGATCACACTCCCATGAGTTATTGATCATTCCAGCTATACCCTTGTACTGAAAGCCCATCAAAAAGCATCATCTAAAAAGCAAGAGCACAGAAAGGGCATTAGAGTGATAACACCTGTTATAAACCTGCTTTTGGTATTAAGTCGTCTGTCAGAGCTCAAGCCAGGCTCTTTTTAATCTACCAGATCAAGGGCATTCATTCAGAATATGAAGCAAATGTAATTCATTACTTAAAAATCTGCTTATGCACGTATTCGCCTTGAAATAATTTGTCAAATGGAAAAAGTAACCGAACTGACCCCAGCGCCTCTGTCTGGCCTTATCCAGTGTTGCGGGACTCAGTTGGATCTCAGTTGTCTTTCTCTGGAGGGAATTGCCGTCCTCAACATTCCCAGCATGCACGGTGGCTCCAACCTGTGGGGTGAAGCCAAAAAAAGTGAAAGAGCGGATCAGGACTTGCCTGAGGTCATAGTAGACCCTGAAGTCTTAAAAGTGAGCCCGCAAGGTATGTTTCATTATATACAGGGAGAATCCTATAAAGCCTCCGGAAGCTTTTTCAGCACTTGAATAGAGAGAATGCATGTGATGTCACCGTCGGCCGGAGTGCCTGCAGTTACTCACAGTGAGTGGCAAAAAGACTGAGCGGCTGTATATGTTTTCAGCGTGAATGCCGGGAAAAACAAACACAACACATATAAAGTGGGAAAGAGCTTTGCGATTGACTGTACAACTAGATTTGACAAAAAATCTGAGGTATATTTATACAGACTGCTATAGAAAGAGAAGCAAATGGATCGCTGCAATTCACAGAAACAACTGGACTGAACAGTCAGCGAAAGGTGGATTTGCAGTTATCATTTTGTGTCAATATGCTCAATTTAACTGTAAAACCATACCCATTAGAGGCCGACCGATAAAGGATTTTGAAGGCCGATACCGATACAAATATTTTTGGTTTTAAAATCCAATATACCGATATATTGGCCGAAATTTTAATTAAAAAATTCTTTTTTCAGAAACGCGCAACAAAACATTAACAGATTTCCCTAACATTAGTTATGTGTAGTTATTCATGAGTTTAAACTAAACTAATATGATAATGCATTTTAAAAAAAAACTTGTTTCTTTTATTGTCACAGCAATATTTTATCCGCCATTATAACTGCCAGATCGATAGTTTGGAAAATGCCTAATATTGGCCGTATAATATTGGCCTGCCAATATATCGGCTGGCTCTAATACCCATATACTTTGTATTGTTATATATAACAACTCATCAATTCATTCAAAATATCATTGCATATTCTGCATTATTGGATGTTTTTTAACACTGACCAAAAAAAAACTATAACGTTTTAGGGCTGGACGATATGATAATATTTAAAGGCTATATATAACACTGATATAAGTGATTACTCGATTTAGACCTACCTATATTGTATTTATATAAAGCGTTTACAGGCAAATTCATGGATTGCTGGAGTTTTAGTGAGTTGTAAGGAACACTATATTGAGCCCAACATTTAGTTTAAATTGATAAAATTGTTCGTTTAGTTGCATTTTCACAGTTTCCCCTATTAAATCCAGTCATGCAGCAGATCTTTTGCCTGAGGGGGGTTATTCCGGCGGGAAAGTGACGTCAATGCATTCCCTCTATACACAATAATACGAACAGTAATGATTACCGTATCATTTTCTTATCCTTTGGAAGTGCACGCAATGTGGATTTGCTTTCACAGCGCAAAAAAAGTATTTTCATGACATGTTGACAACACTAACCAAACTCTTCCAGGGGCTGGCATTATGCAAAATTGTTGTAAACCTACCTTGGTTTGTGCAGGAAGTAAGACTGGAATGACTGACTTGTTTCTTTTGTGCGTCAATAACTCCATTTATTGTGCATTTTGATCTTCTGAAACTACACAAACCTTTTATATGCACAAGCAGCTATATTACATGACATAAGTAGTCATTTCCATTGGGGCACTTATCCAAAACACTAACACTAAGGTCTCCAAACAGACATGAGCGATAAACGTGTGGAGTTAGTGGGATTGGAAGGAGCCATTGAGACTGGGACAGATATACACTGGGCTGAAGAGCGCAGTCCGGCTTGCCAAAACTTCTCAGATTACCATCAGGTGAGACAAACGGTTACAAACAAAAGTTCAACTTTGGATGTCTTTAAACGAGCTCTTACTGGCACAAACAAGTCAAGGGTTCCCACTGGGTCCTTGAAGCTTTGAAAGTTTGTGAATCTGATTTTTTGTTTTCAAGGCCCTGAAAGTTCTTGAAAAATAATACATAGATACAGGTCCTTGCAAAGTGCTCTGAATTTATTTTGTTCAAGAAGTTTTCTAGAAAAAAAAATCCACATTATTCTCCTCTGGTCCGCTGAATGTGATATCTTCGCCAACGCTGAAATGTGATGCTTGGAAAATGCAAGTTTCAAGAATATTTGGTTTCAGTAAAGAAGAGTTTTCGTTCTTTGTCCCTTAATTTAAATGTAAAATGATGCGTTCCTGAATAAAATCAATCCTGGACGTCGATTTGTCCATAGACAGTGGATTTGTCCCCGTAACCTACATAGACCCAGGTCCCAGACTTTCATTTGGTGGTTAATGCATGTTTGCATCTTTTATAATTTTTTTCATAGTGACCAAGTCTAGAGAACATGCGCTGTAAACAGGTGTAATGCACGTTTTAAAAAAACAACAAAACAACATTTCTTCTAATTCTCATGTTTTCTATGTTTTATTGTCTGAGCTGTCAAGTTGTCATGTTGACATAATCAGTTCCAGGACCTTGACACATTTTCATTTTATATAATATTTATTTGATTATTATCATTATTTTTTATAGGATTAGGATGTACCAAATATTCTTCCTTTTTATGCAAAACATAAATACGACAACTGGAAAATCAGAATCTCTGTCATATGGCCAAAAATACACTACTTGGTCAAAAGTTTAAGATTGTAAGATTTTTATGTTTTAAAAGAAGTCTCTTCTGCTCACCAAGGCTGCAACTTTTTGATAAAAAATACACAAAAAACACAGTAATATTGTGAAATATTATGACAATTTAAAATGACTTTTTTATGTTAATATATATTAAAATGTAATTTATTCCTCTGAAAAAGCTGAATTTTCAGCATCATTACTCCAGTCTTCAGTGTCACATTATCCTTCACAAATCACTCTAATATGATGATTTTATGCTCCAAACATGTATGATTATTATCCATGTTGAAAACAGTTTTTTACATTTTTATTTCAGGATTCTTTGATGAATAGAAAGTTCAAAGAACAGCATTTATTTAATTAGAATCTTTTCTAACATTATAAATGTCTTTACTGTAACTTTTGATCAATGTAACTCATCCTTGATGAATAGAAGTATTGATTTCTTATTTATTTCCCCAAAAATAAAATACCAATTCTTACTGACCCCAAACTTTTTAAAGCGTAGTGTTTAATGTAACAAAAGCTTTCCATTTCAGATAAAAGCTGTTCTTTTGAACTTTCTATTCATCAAAGAATCCTGAAAATAAAAATGTAAAAAACTGTTTTCAACATGGATAATAATCATATATGTTTTTGGAGCATAAAATCATCATATTAGAGTGATTTGTGAAGGATCATGTGACACTGAAGACTGGAGTAATGATGCTGAAAATTCAGCTTTTTTTAGAGGAATAAATTACATTTTAATATATATTAACATAAGAAAAGTCATTTTAAATTGTCATAATATTTCACAATATTACTGTTTTTTGTGTATTTTTTTATCAAAAAATTGCAGCCTTGGTGAGCAGAAGAAACTTCTTTTAAAAACATAAAAAATCTTACCGATCTTAAACTTTTGACCAGTAGTGTATGTGCAAAAAAAAAAAAAGAAAAGCTTTTTGCCTAGTTGTTTGACAGATGAAAACTGTAACAAGGTATCTTTTACATACACTATTTAACCTTGCTCTCACTTGAATTGTCCCCACATTAAGTCCTTGAATTTGAAGGTGTTCTGGAAAGTCCTTGAAAGGTCCTTGAATTTGATGTTAACCAAGGTGTGGGAACCCTGACGTGCTCAGACATGTTCCTCACTGTCAGTCTGCATTCCCTGCATTTACATACTCATTCGCATTTTATTCAAAAGTCAAATATTCAATTTACATCCCATTAATTCTTTTGTCATTTTTTATTGTTAACCATTATTGAGTCTTGTGATTTGAATGTGCGTTTAGTCACCCCAAGCAATTGTGCATTACATCATTGACATTCATTTTTGTTTCTAAAGTGTTTTATTCAAAAATGCACTTATTTGTAGGACAAAGAAGCCTTTGCCAATGCAGATTGAATGGAGAACCGTGGATGCAGCCACCTTGTACCGTAAGTGTCTACCACTTTCAAAATACCACACAAGAGTCGTTCCAATCTGTTCACTGTAAAGATTCATTCAGATTCATACACTGATTTGTTCAGTGACCATTTCTGGAAATTACATTGTAAGTGTTGAGGAGTGTCTTTTGTGTTTTATTCACTCCACCAAAACAAGTCTTATTAAAAGGAGTATTTCTACAAATCTAATAAGTGACATAAACTGTTTAAGCATCATGAGTGTTGTTTCCAAATGATTAAAAAATATTGAATCATTCAACTATGAAACATCATTAAAGACTCGGTGTAAAATGAAGTGACAGATAGTCAT
Organism: Hybognathus amarus; assembly: GCA_030378365.1. Lineage (NCBI taxonomy): Eukaryota > Metazoa > Chordata > Actinopteri > Cypriniformes > Leuciscidae > Hybognathus > Hybognathus amarus. The sequence goes on along the minus strand of JAQIUQ010002663.1, from coordinate 412,384 downwards.
CCTAAATGAAACGAAGGATATTTTACTGGTTTGGACCAGTAGAAACATCATAGCATTAAATGAGATTTAACTTATTGTGATTTTAACCATTTTCTTTTACTTCCTCAGATTCACATCACACACAAGAACCAAGCTAGTATGATGATGGGCCCTCAAGCCAAATCTGGCTTTTTCAACCTGAAATAGAGTTTACCTTCGCTTGAGGAGGATCCATATTGCATTAACAAGGACTCTGAAGCCAATGAAAGTTTAAAGCAATTATGTTAATTTTGCCACAGATGTTTACTAAGGTTTTCTTACTCAAATGCTTGTGATTATCCTTACATGAGGTACAATCTTTTCATCTTAATATCAATTATGCTCTCTTTAAAGAAATGTAGTGCTCTTAAACAGTAGGTCATGCATTCATTTTTGCATGCATTTTTTGCTGTGATATACATATATTAAATGCACAGGTCATTCCAAGTACATATATTGAATGCTTGTTTTAAGGTTATGTAGATATACATAAAATATGCATCACTCCAAAGCATCTAGTGAATTAAGGTTTGATTTTGCTGTAAGATTAGAAACAGATCTGCACTGTGCTTTTTGTTTTTCCTTTAGATTTTTTTCTCAGCTAAGCCTAAATCTTCTGTTGCTACTGCGGTTACTAATCATGAATGTCAAGATTAATCCAAGGTGCCAGTGTGCTCTTTGCCAGAACAATGACTAGATTTAGCAAATCAAAATCTGAAGAGCTTGATGAGACATCTAATTTATTTGCTGTTAAATTGTACACCTAAAATAGTAGGTGTAATATTTAGATCATATATTGAAACTAAATCCATGGTATATTAATTAGGTTTGATTGTATCAAGAATGTATTGAGTCAGTTGTGTAATGTTTTTGCAACATTTCATACATTTAAAAAGTATTCTAGTTTGTTCTGATAACTCAATGGACAAAATCCTAAAGGTTTTAGATTGCACACTGCAAATGAATGGCCCTCTGGCATAGCTTTATAATTCTATGTTGTTCCTGAGAATGTAGAAGATCTATTAATTTTGTGAATTTGTCTGAATAAACATTTCAATGTTATATCTCTTCTTTTTTCGTCATTTGCCACAGTTCATAAGATGTATTACCGCATATAAGCACTAGAGGGCGCCATCAGTTTGAATAATTTTACACCAGCCTGATCAAGCATCGGGTTCAAGTTCACTTTCTTTATTATATGCCTTCCATTTCTGGGCTACTGAAAACTAGATTTTTGTATTTGTTTGTTTGTTTGTTTTTAAGTACAGGCCTACACCAAAAATACTCAACTGAAACGAGAAACCTCATACTAAACTCATATACTTTTATAAAATAACATCAATATTAAAATATTTTTTGTTAAAATATTGCAAATATTGCTTAATTATATTTGGGTTCCCTGTATTAATTCAAGGTTCACCAATTTCAATAAACTTTCACGACGTGCTCGTCTTCTCTTTAGAGTCGAAGCTTAAGAATCTGGTTCACACGTCATGTTATCCGGACTGAATTGGCCCGAGTGACTCTTGGTCTTACAACTTGATGATTCGGAGTCAAGAACCTGTCTTACAAACATGGGATTCGAATGAACCGATTGTGAGCTTTTAAACGTGAAGTTGAATGATGTGGCTATACGTAGGCTAAGTTACTTTAATATCCAAACAAAAATATTACAAAAAAAAATGTACTGGAAATATGTTTTTATCAACTTGCATACAAAACCACAGAGTATCGTTTTTAATAAATAGCTGTCTTATCAATTCAAGTCTTATCAATTCACTCTTGAAAACAATGTTTACTAAATGCTTTAAAATGTAATCGTAAATAATATAATATTTATTATTCTACCTGCAAAACCGTTTGCTGAAGTGAATCGCTTCTGTGAATGACGGCCAATCGCATCGCACCAGTTATGTGTCCCCGCCCCTAGGGTCGCTAGGTCCCTCCCCCTTTTCAAGTAGTTCCTTCACATGTGCTTTTCTTAACTCGACGAGTCTGTCCGCAGATGCTGTTGTTGCGGCTGCTGAGTTAGAAGCTGGGGATTATTGCTCAAGTCAAAGTGTAGGCTGTTGCCGAGTGGGTGTCTCCTCACCCACATACAGTACTTTTCATCTCTCGCTCTTCTTTCATCCAGTGTTATTTGCTTATTGAGTGACACGCGGACTATGAAAAATATGACTTTCCGTCGCTTAAAGAAGCTGAACTCAAACGAGCCGGACAGTGGTTCGTTGTGTCATGACAGTGGAGATATCTACTTTACCTCCTCCAAATCGGACAGCTGTACTGTGGACCGTGGACCCTCAAACTCCACTGAGGTGTATAATTATAAGACCCTCGCTTACTCTGGAGGCACCCTACCAAGGAATTTTAAAAAGGTTAGAGCATTTCAGTTTACTTTCGTGATTTAAATCCGTAACGTTATTTGAGTCCTCAAAAGTGTATGTACATTGGCAGTTTACACACAAGTGATCAGTTTATGATAATTATCTACCTTTTTAATTCCCAACGGAAAAAAAAGTTCTAATCCAGCCTTAGATGGATTTTCCGGGCTTAAACGTTAGTCAGCCTCCCTATGGTCAAACTGGTATTTTAGGTGGTTTTAGAAGAGTTCTGGACACGTTTCAGCTAAAGTATAAGGAAATCCTGCTAATACATTGTAAACTATGTTATTATTATTATTATTATTATTATTATTATTATTTTAGCTTATTATTTAATGTTCAACTGTTAAGACCACCAGCACACCAGTTTGTTTGTTTTCTTCAGTAAGGTTGAGCTGCAGTGTCCACTATGTTAATACTGAATTCACACTTCTTCAACGTATAGAGTGAAAACTTTAGAAGTAATTTCACACTTATTAGCCTCTTTATATACACTGCCCTCTATACATGAACATCTTGAATTTATTGCATTATAGTGCCTGGTCTTAATTAAGTACAGAGACAACAGAGTTTGTTTTATTAGAAGCAGCAGTGTGCATGCTCCACTCAAGTTTGATTCGTTTAAAGGCACACAAGTTGAGCTCTACCTCTCTTATTGACTTTATACGCCATCATCATTGGCTGAACATTAGCTACAACTGCTCATTTTTGGTTGTCCCACTTGGTTCATATCATCAGCACATTGTTTGATGCTCTGAACTGGGTATGAGACATTCAGAATGTGCAATGCTGGAGTGCTGCAGGGTTAACAACCACTGTTGGGAAGGAGTAGTTATAGCAACGATGTCCTTGTTTGAATCTTGTCCTGAATGGTTTAAGCAGTTGTCACATTTTACTTGGCATGTTAAGAATTTCTAGACCTGCATGCATTCACACCTGTCCATCAGTGTGCATCTGTGACCATCAGCAGCATGTGACGGTTCCTATGAAGAACCACATTTGCATGTGAATCTTTAGGAGTGACTACTTTCATTTCTGCATGACTGATTCTTTAGTGTTCTTACAACAGATCAAGCATCATATGGCTTAAAAAGTAGAGATTGCGATGCCATGATACCATTGTGCATTCAGCAGGAAACACCAGTGTTCTGTGGTAAAGAACGACACTGTAGAAGAAATATTGTTGGTTTAACTTGTATTAAAGAACCTGGTTGCCTTAATTTTAAGTGAATTGAAATGGAAAAATTGAGTTAATACAATGAAGGAGATTGATTTAATGACCATAAACTCAACATATTATGTTATCTGAACTACATAAATTATTTAAGCTGATTTGACCAAAGAAAAAATGTTGTTTTTACAGTGTAACTGATTTTATTAATTGTTTGCAAAAATTTGCTCAAGGGCAAAGGTTGTATAGTTAAGTTTTCATATCAACCATTCATTCTCAAGTGAGAAATGAGTAGCATTTTAAGCTAACAGTGACCAAAACAAGAGGAAAATATTGTCACGTGAATGATTTTATATTTAACATTTATTAATAATAATAAGAAATCACAAGTTCACACTTACATGGTACATACAATTAGAGCGAGTAAAGTTGAATGCGTATTTGGCGTGCTGTTCGGCGGGAGGAATTCAGCCCAAACTCAGAGTACTGGTTGTTGTTGTTATTACTAAAATTCATAATAGTATAGACTATAGGCCTAGGTATATATCTAGTATAAAGTCTCCCACACTTCCTTTCAAATCCAAAGAGAGACATTAATCTGCTGCTCTCCTCTACACTGTACTCGGCTTTGGCATAACCAGTTGCTCTCCTGGGCTTTGACCATGCAGATGTGAGCCTGCTTGGTTTTGGCCCTTGGGTTTAGACACAGTGAAGTGTGTTTCATGGTCACTCATGGTGTAAAGTGTTTCCCGGTGCCTTTGGACCACCCACACGCAGGTCTTACTCTCTTGAGTAACTGTAAACAGCTCGTATGTGTCCCTGCTGAATTTTGGGCCTGCTCTTTAACAGTCCACCTCCTGTGTGGCCAGCCAAGCCGTTTTATGGAACCTGACCAAGTGTCCGGGACAGAGAAGCCCCCTCCGTATTGTCTGTGACCTTTGTGGTGTGGAACCGAATTTACTGCAGAATTGAAAAAGCTTGAGTAAACGTGGCTCTGTGTGGTTTTGTTGTTGACTGTGTAATGAAATGGCTTTTGAAATTCAAATAGCTCTGATCTGATCTTGATATCTCCGGATAGTTGTCTGGTGGCAACCGTGGCATTGCAATCAAAACAACATCTATAGTCTAGTATCATGTGTTACGGCTCTGATATTCTATGGATAGCCTAGTCCACCCAAAAATGACATTTTCTCATAATTTTTTCACCCTCATGTTTTATACAAACCTGTGTGACTCTTTCTTGTTAATTCAAATCTCACCACCACAACAAACAATACAAAAAACACAACACATAACATCCGTTTTAAAACCTACAACATAAAGACGTACACAACTTCTTAAAGGAGTAGTTCACTTTAAAAAAAAACTTTTGTTGATAATTTACTAACCCTAATGTCACCCAAGATGTCCATGTGTTTCTTTCTTCAGTCGAAAATAAATTAATAAGGGTCTTATCTAGCAAAATGATCGCTCATTTAAAAAATAAATAACAAAGTTTAAGTTTTATAAGCTCAAATGCTTGCCTTGCTCTGTTCTGTGACTCCTGTTTAAACTTTTTCATCAAAATAAACGTATCTTTTTCCCCGAGTCAATTCATACGTTTCCGTTCGTTGAATGAACCAAACGACTCGGAAGAAGACTTTTTCATTTTGATGAGCGAGTTCGAACAGGAGAGTCACAAACGTACATCACAGAGCAGAGCAAGGCGAGCATTTGAGCTTATAAAACTTTGTTATTTATTAAATGAGCCATCATTTCGCTTTATAAGACCCTTTTTCATCGTCTGGAATCATTTAAAGCCCTTTGAACAGTTTGCACTAAAACTGTCTTTTGGACCTTGAACCGTTTGTTTACCAGTAATGTCCATTATATGGAGAAAAATCCTGGAATTTTTTTTTTTTTTTTCGACTGAAGAAAGAATGACATGGAGGTGAGTAAATTATCAGCAAACCTTTTTTTAAAAGTGAACTACTCCTTTAAGAATAAGCATAAGATTCATCTTAAGATTCAATTTAAAATACCATTAGCAGCAGTTTGAATAAAAGTCTTCTTATATATATATATATGTATATATATATATATCTATATCTATATCTATATATATATATATATATATATATATATATATATATATATATATATATATATATATATATATATATATATATATATAAATTTCATTTGAAATTTTCTTCTAAAATTATCATTTATCAAGCTTGTATATTTAAGTTCAGTAATTTCACTTAAATGGCAATGAAGATTACCTATTAATTGTCATTTAAGTGAAATTACTGAACTTAAATATACAAGCTTGATAAAAATGGTCATTTTAGAAGAAAATTTCAAATGGCACTTAGAGGCTTTTGCATCTGAACTCTTCATATATATATATATATATATATATATATATATTAATTTAATTATAATAATTTTTTTTTTATTATCATTTTTCCTAAGGTACTTTATACCATCTGCCAGAATCAAGTAACTGATATTATGTAACTGAGTGTTTAAAGAAGATATTTTAAAAATGTTTCTGTTTTGTTTCGGTTTGAAACAATGCTTTGTCATTCAGGTTTGAATGACAGGAGGGCGAGTAAATGATGAGTTTTCATTGTTGGATGAACTATCCATTAAAGACTGTTGCTGTGTTTTAGATGAATAGTGTGGTATGACAGCAATTTTTCAATTGCTGTTTTAGGGTCAAAAACAACAGCTCCTTTACAGCTGCTTGACTCGAACTAGCCAGCAACATATAAATGTTGTATTTTAATTTGCAGAAATGAGTCCTAAACAAGGCTTACACACAGTGGAGTACTACAGTACACAGCAAGATTGGGATTGTAGGGCAGGACAGGTTTATGAACGGCTCTCTGTATCGTGACTCCTACACTCTGCGTGAACGCCGGGCCACAACAGGGTATTGTGCGACAGAGAGCTTTGCTTCTCCATCCAACTGCCCCCGAGGGACCCTCTTAGTTGCATGGAAATCAATGAAGTCATTGAGGGGACCCTACGACAATTTTAAAAGAGTACAAAAATAAAGAAAGCCAACGTTTTACTAGCTTAGGAGGGTTCTTGCACAAAGTGCACTTTGTGGAAAGCAGAAGTTGATGGGGTTGAGGTAGAGCCCGATTGAATGGGTGTCTGTCAGAATGGGCGTAATATGAATGAATACTTATATCCGTTGTGTGTTGTTTTGTGTTGGGTTATCAGCTGGAACATCCGGGAAATTGTTGTAGAACATGGCAGAACTTGTATTCACCCATCTGGCTACATCTTAGATCATCCTTGTGATTATTTCCAAAGCCTTTCACTTAAAAGTAAACCTGTAGTCTGGAGATAAAATAAGATCAGAGCATGTACAAGACGGTTCAGAGAAGGCGTCAGATAGACGTGCATTTCAGGTTTATGTCTGCGATTGTCATCCGAGCTGTTAATCTACATGTGTGAAATGAACACATCGAACACAACCTAAAGACCTGTTGATCAAGGGGATTTCAAGGGCAGATCTTCCAAAAGTCCCAGACACTAATTTTCTTTCTCTTGTCTTTCTATATTTCCTCCTCATCAATCTGGTTTGCTGAACAGAACGGTGGGCTGCAAAAATGGAAGCCCCTATCACAGTCTCCAGAACCACAAAGGTAAGATTGCCCCTGCTTTTCTTCCACCTACACGATTTGATTGGCGTATGCATGCGTCATTGTTATTTCCCTAAAATACTCTCGTTTTATTTAGACGGTTATGAAAACGTCAGTTACGTCAGTATAGACGGTTATGAAAATCGTCACCATAGTCATAGTCATTCACGCCTTTTACAAGGTGTCATGGAATAAAAATAACCCCCTTTGAACAAACACTGTTATCGATTGAATTAAAATAACCTGTTTTAAGAGGACTGAATGAGTGAAATGGGAGTGTGTGTTGGATTGACCAAATGGTCAGATATGATCTTTCTGTATGTGTCTCTTTATTGTTGAGTATATGCAATGCATTTACATAATTCATGAGTGCTTAATAATGGAAAAACAGGGGTCTTGTCATGTCTTCATGGTTTACACGTTTCAATCCTGAGGTTGCTTAATTGTCTAGACAACTAGTATTATCAACACAGAAGTCATCTCTAGTTTAAAGTGAACCTCTGTTCTAGTAATTCATGCCATGAGATTGTTATTATTGAGAAACAAAACGCACTGTATAAGTATGAAACTGAAAGTATACTGAAAACAAAGTTTGAGAGGGAGTTGTTCAGATGTCATTTAGAATTTGGTCTTCTTTTACTTTTTTTTTCACGTTTCCTATTATGCCATAAAGACGTATCCACCAAAGTAGCAGAATCATTGGTCGATTATGCATTTCCTCTGCGATCTTTCATCATCCTTGTTCCTGTAAGCATTGACAGTTAGTCAAGGTCATGAATTGACATTGTCTCTGTACAGCAGCCCTTTCCTCTGTTCATATTAACAGAATTCCCTCTGTTTTGCTGAATTTCTTTTCAGGAAAACGGTGATCCTGGAGAAGAAAGAGGAGGAGGCTTTTGGCTTTGAAATCCAGGTAAGAGGGATTTAGACACTCTGTATGCAGTGACATATTATCGGAATTTGTTCATAGCATCTGAACTGGGGTAAAATAATACAAAATCTTTCTAAAGTGATCTAGGGTACGTTTACATGTAAACAATGTCTTAAAAAGCAGTTACGCTTTATTTTAAAGTGTCCTTGTTAAATGTTACGTGTACATATCATACACTGTAAAAAATATCCGTGATTTTAACGGTAAAATATTGTAAAAATTCTACAGTACAAAACTGTTAATTGGTAAACAAAAAGTTTCCGTACTATACACGGTAAATAACTGTGATATAATTTTACAGTAAAATACCGTTAAATTTACAGTTTTTGAAAATGAAAAAGACTAAACCATTGTATAATTTACAGTGAAAAATCGTAAATTGACATTTCCACAATTCCCTATGTGGCATTTCACATTTTATGTATTTTTGTTGAAATAACTATGGTTCCTCATAGTTTTATTGTTTTTTTTTCTAATCAGTTATGTACATTAGTAGGGCCCTATAATTTCTGTGATCACGGAATAAAAAGCACACTCTTTTTACAACTAAAATAACAGTAAAGGGTAAAAAAATGAATTCCCAAAAATTTAAACGGAAAAAACGGAATTTGCAAAAATTAAAACAGAAAAAACGGAATTTGGGAAAAAATAAAATGGAATTTGGGAAAAAATAAAATGGATTTTATAGGGCCCTACATTAGGGTTTTATGTTACATTTAATGTTGTTAAATTAATGTTTATTGCATTTTTTAATTTTATGTGTGTTACCGTGATTGTGCTTAATGTTTGTGTGAATGACATTGTGCAGTTTCTTTAAATAAGTATTGCTTTATACAAGTATTTACTTGTGATGAGCTGTGATTGCTCGTGTAATTCTCATCACTACTGTGATGATTGTTGGTTGTCAGTGTATTACAATGGTCTAAAACAGATATCAATACGTCAATAAGTTGGTAAATCCACATTTTATCAGAAAACAAAGTACGGTTTATTACCGTAAATTTTAAGTTAACTCTGTAAAACCATTGACGTTCCTACCGTATTTTTAACGGTAAAGTTCTGGCAACCACAGCTGCCGTTTTTTTACCTTAAAATTTACGGTTAATTTTTTATAGTGTAGGAATAACAGTGAATTACATGCAACTAAATTCTAATCCCTACCCTAACCCTATAGTAAGTGCAAAGTCATGCATATGTTTTCTGTTTTAAACATTATCTTGTAAACGCACCCTTAGCTTGTACATGTGGGTGGGCTGCTCAGGATTAAATAAAAGCAAGACCTTGGATGAAGGATCTCTTCATTGTTAAGTTGCTGTTATATTCAGCGTCAAGGTCTCACTTGTGATTAAACTTCAGTGGATGGCACCTCGTTTTAACAGAAACATGTATTAGCTAAGGTTTCTCCACATGTAATAAGAAAAAAAAGAAAGAAAAATAGCTTGTCTTGTAATTTATACCTCATCACAACACTCACTTTATCAAAGCCTGATTCCTCAATGTGGAACCGATTATGCTCTCTGCATTAGTAATTATTTATTATGCCTCAAAGCAGATTGTCATTTGTTATGATATATGTGCCAGATAGCTAGTTTATATTTAGTAATGTGTAATAGTTCAGATGCAGGATGGAGAACCCCTCCTTTCCTGCCTTGTTCTCCAATACAGGATATGACATCAAGTTTCTGTCACATGATAGGTCGACATATCAAGAAATGAATTGTTTTCTGGGATGGCGTTCTGTAGACAACATTGTTTGAGTCTCTTAGCAGGGGGATACGGTTGGCCGTATCTACTATGTAAATATGTCTGTACTTTGCATCTCCTGTGGCGCTTGGTGTCTCAGGAGATTCGTGTAAGGCAAGCATTTGGGGTGTGTGGGAAGAGGAAGGAAGCCGACTATTCCAAACATTTGAAACGCTTTAAATGATTCACTTTTCAGTGATGCACATTTGCACTTCTTGTCACAAATGAGTAATAGTTGAGTTTTTTTTCTCTCTAGAGTTCAGACCTTACAATAATATTCCATCAGGTATTTATAATATTCCAACTTTCCATCAGGTATTTAACACGATAGTGGCTTTTCCTAAAGGGATGTTTTCTTAAAGGGATACTTCACCATTTTTTCATATTAAACTGTTATTCCCATAAAGGAGTAGTTCACTTTTAAAAAAACCCATGTCATCCAAGATGTCCGTCTTTTTCTTTCTTCAGTCGAAAAAAATTAGGTTTTTGATAAAAACATTCCAGGATTTTTCTCCATATAATGCACTTTACTTGGCGCCAAACGGTTCAAGGTCCAAAAGACAGTTTCAGTGCAAACTGCAAACTGTTCAAAGGGCTTTGAACGATTCCAGATGATGAATAAGGGTCTTATCAAGCAAAACGATCGCTCATTTAAAAAATAAATAACAAAGTTTAAGTTTTATAAGCACAAATTGTCACTTGCTCTGTTTCTATGATGCATGTTTGTGACTCCTGATTGAACTCGTTCATCAAAATGAGCGAATCTTTTTCGAGTCATTTGGTTCAAACGAACGAAATGAACAAATTGACTCAGGAAAAAGACTGTTTTATTTTGATGAACAAGTTCGTACAGGAGAGTCACACAGAACAGAGCAAGGCGAGCATTTGAGCTTTTAAAACTTAAACGTTGTTATTTATTTATTAAATGAGCGACCGTTTAGCTTGACAAAACCCTTATCACCGTTTAAAGCCCTTTGAAATGGCGTGCACTCAATTGCTCTGGCGCGCAAGATACTTTGATCACACTTAACTTAGCCCAGTTCATTCAATAGGGGGCAAGTAGAGAAGCGACCAAACACCTCCACGCTTTCCCTATTTAAATACAGTAACGCAAGTAGTGTAACTCGACCAAAATGGCGACGCAAAATAAAACGTTGTACTTTTCTAAGCGTGTAAAGTTCTTGCTGTGTTATTCCACCGTACATTATAGTTATACACTTTACACGCTTAAAGTGCAACGTTTTATTTTGTGTCACCATTTTTGGTTGAAGTTTGTTCTGTGAGAATGAGAATGTCAAAAATGCTTGTTTCCATACAATAAAATGAATGGTGACTGACTGTCTAGCAAGAATATCGGCTGAAACTTCAGTACGCTTCACACATAAATTGGGTTGCATGAGTTTAGAAGACTTGAAATATAGCGCACAAGTCATATGGACCACTTTTATTGAGCCTTTTGGACATTAACAGCCCCAGTCCCCATTCACTTTCATTGTAATGGTAACGAGCAGTGTGAACCCTCTTTAAAACATAATCTTTTAATCCAAAGTCAGTCATAGTGGTTTGTATCATCCAGAGGGTAAGTGACAGAATCTTAGTTTTTGGGTGAACCCAACCCATCCCTTTAAGACAATCCTTATGAAGTCATCAAAAGTTTAGTCAGATTCACCTTTCTTTTGACAAAATGAGGTTTAACAGTGTCCTCTGCTCGCTAAGCTGTTAACCTCAACAACACCTTTGGGTTTCAGTTGAGGAAATGAGCACCAACATCAGTCATCCGCAAAGGCATTGAAATCACCCGTTCCTACGCATTTTACACACTTAACTAATTGTCATTCATTGTGAAAGTGAACATTGTGAGAGCGTCTTAAAGCCGCAGCGTGTCTCTTTGGTGACTGCTAAAAATGTTGCACGCTACAAAAAAAATTATGGCTCCACACGCATCAGGAAATGAACAGCACATTGAGACACTCATTTGAATCTAGACGTCAGAAAACCAAAATACCACTGATATCATGCAAATGACCCTTCCATATGGCATTAGTATATCAGTGTGTGCTTCTTGAACTGAGCTACTGATTACAGTTATGGGGGAAACTGAAGCTAGTGTTTTGCATATCGACCTCTCACTGAGTCTCTTCCTGTTTTAAACTCTTGCTGTGTAGAGTTGCGTTGTATTCTTAACTAGAATGTTTTGTAATTCTCTAAAATATCTCACACCACTATGATATGTTATAGTGACTTAAAAGAAGTGGTTCACTCTTAAAAAAATCTTTTGCTGATAATTTACTCACCCCATGTCATCCAAGATGTCCATGTCTTTCTTTCTTCAGTCGATAAGAAATGGTTTTTGATGAAAACATTCCAGGATTTTTCTCCATATAATGCACTTTACTGGAAACCAAACGGTTTAAGGTCTAAAAGACAGTTTCAGTGCAAACTGTTCAAAGGGCTTTAAACAACAGACGAAGAATAAGGGTCTTATCAAGCAAAACGATCCCTCATTTAAAAAAAATGACACAGTTTGAGTTTTATAAGCTCAAATGCTCGCCTTGCTCTGTTCTGTGATGCACGTTTGCGACTCTCCTGTTCTCACTCGTTCATCAAAATGAACAAATCTTTTTTTTCCGTGTCATTTGGTTCATTCAACGAACAAATTGACTGAATGTTTCGTTCATTTTGATGAATGAGTTCAAACTGGAGAGTTACGAATGCTCATCACAGAACAGAGCAAGGCAAGCATTTGAGCTTATAAAACTTAAACTTTTTTTTTTTTTAAAGGAGCGATTGTTTCACTTTTTAAAGTGCCTTTTGGACCTGTTTGGTTCCCACTGAAGTGCATTATATGGTGAAAAATCCTGGAATGATTTAATCAAAAACCTTAATTTCTTTCTGACAGAAGAAACTACTCCTTTAACATTTTTCACAGTTTACATAGAGATCTGGGTGCTAGTCCACTGAAGCAGACTTGAGTTGTTTTATTGCAGAATAGATGAATTGTATAAGATCTTAATGGTGCAAACTACATTTTTATTGCTACTGCAAAACTTTTTTTAACATAATTTACAGTATAAGTACGGTGGCGTATTGCATTCACTTTGAAAAAAAAAATCTACTCTGTTTTTCTGAATTAACGAGTTAATTTTTCATGAGAAATTTTTTTTTTGCTCTGTTTTTCTGAATTAACGAGTTAATTTTTCATGACAATTTTTTTTTAACTAACTCTGTTAACTCGTATTTTCAGAAAAACAGAGCAAAAAAATTTTTCTCATGAAAAATTAACTCGTTAATTCAGAAAAACAGAGCAAAAATTTAATTTTCTCATGAAAAATTAACTCGTTAATTCAGAAAAACAGAGCAAAAAAAAATTTTCTCATGAAAAATTAACTCGTTAATTCAGAAAAACAGAGTAGATTTTTTTTCTTCAAGTGAATGCAATATCGCCACCGTATAAAGCAATGGTATCCATGCATTTTGAAAAACCCTTGTCCTATGTAGGGTCGTGGGTATATTATATTTTATTGTGTTATAATATTTTGTATGTTATCCATCCAATTTGCAAAGCCGCTTTGTCGGTTAAATTATATTAGATTATATGTAACTTGCTCACTTTGGAAAAGTTTCCTTTATGACTGAATATCATTTTCACTCTGAAACGCTGACATTACAGTAACATGGAAGGAAAATTTTTACTCCAAGAAAGCATCATTTATCTCTTGCTAACACTCAGAAATGGTCATCAAATATAAAATGATGATTAGCCCAAAATAATTTTTTAGCCTCAGTCAGGTGGCTCGGAGTTCTGCTTACAGATCAAATATTGAAATGACAACACAACACAGGTGTTTCAAATGGCCTAGTTTCGGTGTGGTTTGTTTATCAAGGATGTTTGCATGTGTGTAAACAACCTGGAGCCACTCCTCACGTTCAGCTTCCTTTAAGCCATTGAGTCTGTCAGTCAGTCTTTATGAAGCTGTGCTGGTCAACATTCTAGTCATTGAGCACATGATGGTGTTAAGCCACTGTGGAAATGCTATCAGACCTGATTTAGCAATGCTACGTTGAACAATAAGTCCTAGTATTGAAGAAAATGGCACACCTTTACTAGCTAGACTATGACTCATTTTGTTTACTTTAGTATAATCTGAAAGCATATCTATAAATAACATTACTCTCTGTACAAGAGACTGCATTGTTTACAACTCTTTTTGTGTGTGTGTGCCTGCAGACATACGACTGCATCACCAGAGTGAGAACTCGGTGGAGATGTGCACCTTTGTTTGCAAAGTTCACGAAGACAGTCCTGCCCAACTTGCGGGCCTTAAAGTCGGTAAGTGTGCTCACATTAACACCACCCTTAATGTTTGCTCATTCAGTCCCGCTCTAAACCAGCATTTGACACCGAGGCTAGAATATTTAGAGTAGTCCTCGGGGTCAAAGGGAGTACATTTCATAGCAATAACAAGGATCACTTTCCTTCATCCACCTCTTGAACATCCTGTTTTGTAGTAAAATGAGTCTGTGTGAACGGGAGTAATATTTCAGAGAGCTTGCTTTCTGACTCTTAGATCTCGTCAATCTGTCAACAGCAGAACAGTTGAGTGACAGCCATACTGTGTTGCAAGAGCAAATATCACAGGTCAGCACCCACGTAGACAGTTGGTGTATTGGTCTTTCAAACTGTAAAACAGAATACAGTCATGTCACTCTGTGTTTTTTTTTTGGGCTGCATGTATATATGAAACTCTATTCAATCTGCTAGGTTATTGTTTTGAACATTTCTGTTGTTCCATTTTTGTTTGAGCCCTCTTCGCATAGTCTTTCATCCTGACATAAATTCAATGGAGCTCTACACACAGATATATATACATGGATAGATAGATATACAGATAGATCGATATACAAATACACTGCATTAAAATGTTTGTGGTTAGTAGGATTTTTTAATGTTTTCAAAAGTAGTCTTATGCTTCCCAAGGCTGCCTGTATTTGGTCAAAAAAACAGTAAGATCTGTAATGTTGTGAAATATTACAATTTAAAGGCACAATGTGTAGGAATTTTTCCATCAAGCGTTGAAATTGTATTTTGCACTGAAACGAATTGTGCTCTCTCAGCGCCTCGCTTTTTCAAATGCGAGTTGCATCTACGGTAGCCACTATGCACCAAAAAGCTATGACAGGATGTCTTCTAATAGGATTACATTGAGTGTTCCTTCGAGGTAAACGGGTTTGTTATTTAGCAACTTGACACAACGAACAAACGAATGTTACAGTATGAATTACTAACTGTGAAATACATCAACTATTGTAATAAGTAGTTATGTGTTCTTTATTTGTTATATTTTATGAAGTATGTGCATTGTTAGATATCATCATCAACTTTTAACTATAAATGTTCTATAAAATATAGAAACCAACCAAACAATTAAAAAAAGCTTGAAATTAAACATTGATTTACCTGTCTGTCAGAAGAATGCAGGACTTAAGCGTGTCTTTTGAACTCTTACTCCTGCATTAGCTCTATTCAGTTGGAAAAAGCTTTCCCGACATTAACTCTGGCGACGAGGATTTGCAATGCAGACTTTTAAACTTGCCACGGGGGTGACAAGCGCCTCTTATTGCTCTGCTCCTCCGTTTCTGCTGCGTTTACTTACGTCACATTGGCTATTAACGAAAATGCGCTGTGGAAATGCGTTGTCAGTGTTTTATCGTTGGACAGCTGGAAAAAAATTGTTCTGAAACTGATCCTAACGATTTTCGTTCCTCATATCTTTATCGTTATAGCTGTGGTGTGAACTCTGTTTCTCTGTTTTTCTTTAATATGGAGAACGAGTTTTAGAATTATACCTTCATAGTTATCGTGCTTGGTGTGAACGGGCCTTAAGTCAGATAATTGGCAGAGGTATTTGTACACCATTGGGACATATTTGTGAATAAAAATATTGATTTTCAAATAATAAAGTACATAAAGTAAAGTTTTTTTGTTTGCTTTTTTTTTACATTATGTTGTTATTGTCACTTACACATTTGATCACTTTAATGCATCCTTAATACAATCCTTGCTTTGAACTAGAGATGCATGATATATCGGCCACATTATCGGTACTCGGCCGATAAATGATTATTTTTAATGTTATTGTTATCGGCCCAACAAGAACATTTAGCCGATATCTAAAAGCCGATAAATAATGTATTATTTCCTTCAGCTGAGGCCTTTTAGATATGCACTGTTCAACATGATACTTTTAAATTGCTGAAATTGCTGATTTTAAATATGATTGAAATCACTTTAAAAAGGAAAATCCAGTTAAAGTGCAGAATGTGCAGCGCAAGTTTGTCATATCGGCTACACAACATTAAAATAAGAACATCATAATTGTGTTTGTATCTTGACTTTTAATGAGGAGACTTTTTTATAATCAGGCTCTAAAAATTTGTCTAAAAATGTGGATTTAGATTTATCGGCCAATATATCGGTTATCGGCTTTCAAATATAAAGAATTATCGGTTATCTGCCAAAATTGTCATATCGGTGCATCCTTACTTTGAACAGTAAATCTGCGGTTAACATTACTTAAAGAAACTAATATTGCTCAATGTTAAATTATTTCTATCTCAAACACTACAACAGCGGATCGTCATGCTTGTAAACTTGCATCTTTGTGGTAGTTTTAATACTTATAGAAACTTGCAAGAGAATTTATTTAGAAAATGTTGACGAGTAAAACAAGATAGTTTTCTAAAAATAAATCTTTGTCCTATAATTCCACATTCAGGCTTTTATGAAATGTTACTCCTTGAAATTTAATATACAGAATCTGCATACTTTTCTATAATCTCTATGAGAAAAAAAAAACACTTCTGCATCTAAAATATCTGTTTGCACTGTCCTAGGATCAGTTGATCTTCCCCTAGTCCAAAATATTACAATTATGATTCATAGATAAACTGATGTCAGATCCGTAGTAAATGGGAACTCCTCCGCAGAGTTGCTGTGCGTGTGTGTTGGTTTCGCTTCCTGCATTCCCTGAATGCTTTGCGCTATTGTAGCCTTTGGCCTGTCTCTCAAAAGCACGTGACCTTATCGTTCTAAGACAAGAAAACACAAAACTCTGTGGACAAAAGGAATTGTTTCATTACGTTTCATTACATAATGATGTGTGGAAGTCTGTTTGTCATGCGAGTAGAAAAAGAAAACAGAAGATGATAATTTATTCCAGTAGAACACAAAAGGAGGTGTTTAGCAGAATGGTTACGCTGGTCTTTTCTGGACAATGACATTAATTTTTAAAAAGGTTCAAATAATATCACAACTATTGGAATTGCAAATCGATCCTGAGCCATGTCTTTTCCTTTTTAACAATGCCCCCTCTGATGACTTTACGTTAAATCAAAAGCGGACTCTCTTCTCTGGGTTAACAGCTGCCAAGAAAGCCATAATTAGTTCTTGGTTCCCTCCTAATTCATTGTCAAAACAGCAATGGTTGTCCTATTTATAGATATCGTTCGTTTGGAACGATACTACTGCCTTAATTAATAGAGCAAAGATTAAAACTATTGAGCACTGGAGCCGGATTCATGACAGCCTGATTTCTATTATCAAGACTTAAGTGATATAATGGTGTAGGAGAGCTCACCAAGACGTAAATAAGGCAAATGTGACGAGGCAGATGTTTTCCTGTTGTTTTATAGATGCTTTAATCATCTTTATTTCAATAGGCACTTTCAACAAAATTTTTATTTTTTATTTATTCTTTTTTCTTTTTTTTTTTCTTTTTTTATAATTATTAATGCTTTTGAATATCTGTCTTTATTGTGTATATATTGTTTATCGGTTATCAGTTATGTCTTCCACACTGAAACAATTCAGAGAAAATGCTATGCTGGTAATCTTGTTTGTAAGTAAAACAATAAAGTATTGGTAAAAAAAAAAGGTTCAAATAAAGCACCATCCACTTTTGCACTATTTTAAGTGTTTTTAGCTTTCTGTGAGTAACCAAATAAAACCGTATGTGTTCACTGAAACTCTTGCGTAGCACTTGTGGTCACCATTCGCCTTTATTGTGTTGAAATTTCACACTCCGCAATAAGTGTTGTCTTTTGTGTTCCTTAAAGGAGTAGTTCACTTTTGAAAACTTTTGCTGATCATTTACTCACCCCCATGTCATCCAAGATGTCCATGTCTTTCTTTCTTCAGTCGATAAGAAATTAAGGTTTTTGATGAAAACATTCCAGGATTTTTCTCCATATAATGGACTTCCATGGGAACCAGATGGTCCAAGCTCCAAAAGATCGTTAATAACAGTTTCAGATGCAGCTTCAAATGTCTTTAAACGACACCAGATGATGAATAAGGGTCTTATCATGCGAAACGATGGGTTATTTCAAAACTTATTCCAAAACTGTAACTTTTCTAAGGACAAATGGTAGCCTAGCTCTGTTCTGGAGGCGCGTTTGTAACGTCACGTAATACGTAATTACGTTCAAAAGGTCACGGGCGACGTAGCTGGAAGTACAGAGTCAGTAAGTTGAACACATAGGTTGAACGTGCAAACTAACTCAAACGCCGTTTACAAAAAAAAAAAAAGGAATTAAAAGGTAAAATAACGATGTCGGACGATTTTGATTCTGTACTTCCGACTACGTCGCCCGTGACCTTTTGAACGTAATTACGTATTACGTGACGTTACAAACGCGCCTCCAGAATAGAGCTAGGCTACCATTTGTCCTTAGAAAAGTTACAGTTTTGGAATAAGTTTTGAAATAACCCATCGTTTCGCATGATAAGACCCTTATTCATCGTCTGGTGTCGTTTAAAGACATTTGAAGCTGGATCTGAAACTGTTATTAACGATCTTTTGGAGCTTGGACCGTCTGGTTCCCATGGAAGTCCATTATATGGAGAAAAATCCTGGAATGTTTTCATCAAAAACCTTAATTTCTTTTCGACTGAGGAAAGAAAGACATGGATATCTTGGATGACATGGGGGTGAGTAAATTATCAGCAAAAGTTTTTTTAAAAGTGAACTAATCCTTTAAAGTGATAGTTCAACCAAAAATGTAAATTCTGTCAGGATTATATTAACTCACCCTCATGTGTTTGAAAAAACCTTTATTAACTGACTTCTAAGCCAGTACAGCACACAAAATACAGTTTTGTTTACTGTTTCCTATAAAAACAGTTCTCAGTTAAACGCTCTTCTCTTGGCTTTGTAGGAGACACGATTGCCAGCGTGAACGACACTTCTGTGGAAGGCTTTCGCCATAAAGAAATCGTCCAGCTCATAAAATCATCAGGCAACGACATTAGGTATGTAGATGTTCAGTGTTATTCCATGTCTGATTAGCAAAAGAGTCACATTTTCCCCAAAATAGAACTGTTTTAAAAGTTTAAATTGAAACTAAATAGTTTCAAGTGTACCTGTGGTCTTTTCTGATTATCTTGAAGAAATACTTGATTGGAACCACACTTTCCTTCCCCACGTTTATTTTCTGTTTAATAAAAGATGAAAGGCCCGTGAAAATGAACCTCCATTTATAAAGTGTAGATGTGAACCACATGAATGCATAGCAGTTCATGCCTTCCCTCTCCACGGCTTTTAGCTCAAATTATTTCCACTTTTAAACATGGGGGTTATGCTGTAAATGAGAGTTTACAGCAGCCCAGTAAAAAGAGGTTCCTGCTTCATATCCATATCACCAATGCTGCTTTTGAAATCATATACATTTGGGGGAAAGGGGAGTTTTAAATTTCCACTAAGCTCATATTCAGACACGTTGTGGGCTGAAGTCTGTTTTAAAGACCTATTTGACTTTAATTGGTTTGTTCATTAGATTGAATGTTTAAAGACATTTAATACTGCACAGTATAGGAAGTGACTTGTCATGCAACACTGTCGTTTTGTTCCTGTGTCTAGGCTAGAAACGGTCTACAGCAACTCCATTAGAAAAGCAGAATTGGAAGCCCGATTGCAGTATCTAAAGGTAAGTCACACGAACCACATCCACACCGACATGCACGTATCAAGCAGCGCGTCGTCTCGTATACCGAGACGTTTACAAGTGTTGTAATGTAAGCCCAGCTTTAACACAGCTGTCCTGGCACCAAACACTAGCGCTGATCACACCTGTTTCCTCTCACACCCCACCTGTTCCAATGACAGTCCAGTCTTAATCCTCACATACCGCAGTACAGCTGAAAAGAAGCACGACACAGTTTTACATTCCTCTGGGACATTCTCAAGATGCATAGGCTGTAAAGTTTAAGTACATAAGGAATACGGTTTAATTGTGGTACTCGCTTCTGCAGTTTTTGAGAGTTGCTGTGAACATATGTGTTCATGTCATATTTGCTACACTGCTCTTTTGAATTCACCGTTGTTTATGAGGCATGCACAAACTCACTTTTATAAATACTATAATATTAACTGAACTGATGTAACTAGATGGGTAGAGTTGTTGGTTAGAGAACTTTAAACTTACATGTTTTGACGCACACCTTTGCAATTAAATAAATTATTTTCTTTCAACCATGACAAACTAAAAAAAAAACTTTAAAGTCAACCAGTGGAGTAGTAAACTGAAATGTCTAACATCTACCAATGAATCAAATGGCTTATGGGAAAATAATATTGGCTATATTGGTAATCAGACATAAATAGTTTTTTATTTTTTTAATTGTTTAATTGCTTATGTTTTACATTTGGAGTACATGTGTAATCATGTAATGCTCACACTTCAGTGATTGCTTTTGTTTGCTTCACAGCTGTTGTTAACTGGATTAAAACTTCATAATTTCTATTTAAGTTGAAATATTAAAATGACTAAAACTAATAAATAAGTAAAATAAAATAAAAAATATATTTTAAATATTTAAAAAAATTAAAAATAAAAAATTTATTAAATCTTATTTAAAAAAACAAAAATGGCACCATCACATAATTTCTATAAATGAAAGAAAAATTCAAACCAACTGAAAAAGTAAAATCAAAACTATAATAGTAGATAAATAACACTTAATATTTAAAAACACTAATTTAAACACTGTTGAATGCAATCTTTTGCAAACCCTAAAATTAATTTTTCACACTTTACATTATGTTGTGCTGGTTAAATGTAATTTTCTTGTACCATTTAAAACAATTGATTTTAGTTTTAATGTTTTATCTAAATAAAATGGTATATAACTATAATCGCCATTTAACTGTTATCTCCCAAATGAAAATAATTATCGTCTCTTGACTTTGAATATCGTCAAATAGTTACAAAAAGTTAAATCATGACAGACCATCTTTTCATTTATTACTTAACAACAAATGAGCTTTACGAAAAGAATTATGATTTAAAATAAATTGACCTAAACAACACAGAACTCTGCATTTCGTTCTAATTTGATGGCTTGTTGATTTGAGAAGTAGCGATAGAGAACTGAGAGCTAAGTCTGACCTCACTGACCACACTTCCCTATTCTCTATGATGATGATGGGAAAAAAGTAAATGAACAGACCAGCCAAATGACACGTGGAATGACTCTTACTGTGTCTTTTGTCTCTCCAGCAAACCCTGCATGAGAAATGGGATGAATACAGATCTCTAATGGTGCAAGAACAGCGGCTTGTGCATGGTGAGTTTTAGCACGTGATTGCAATCTTGCTTACCCAGGCCTTTGAATAAGCCACCAGTTGGTTATAAGGTTGTTTTCATAGCTTGTCAAGTGCCATCTGAGCTCTTTTGCATGTATTTATGTCCCACAAAACACTTCCTGTAAGCACAAGGTTGCATTAATCACTTTAAGAGTGTGATAAACATATTTAGAAGCATATGCTAGTATTTTTCCAGTATGACTAAAGATCAAACTAAATGACTTTTACTGCAACTCATCTATTTGTGCACTAAGCCAGAAATTGCCATTTCAGTAGCTCTTAACATACACCAAACCTTCAACGGTTTTATTTTTCTATCTATGTTCTGAAGGTTCTTTACAGAGGGGTTTGTTTACATATAATTTCCCTGATTTTCAATCCTAACATGGTAAAAAAATGTTTACAGCATATTCTCATTTATGGAATGAGAGAGGTATCAAACATCCCTCTGACTCTATAGGGCTTTTCACACTTATAATTAACCCTGGGTCATCGTAAACCCTGGGTAAACGGAAATATTGCTTCACGTTTCACATTGCTTATAAATGACTTGGGGTTAACAATTAATCCTTGGCATTCATACGCTGCCGTTTCACACTGTACATTCCTAATCCCTGTGTTAACGTCCATACACACAATATGTTTGCATAAGGCTCTAGCATTGCACGTCCTCATATTATATGTCGCCGAATGTACTATCAAGTTTTTTTTTTTTATCTGAATGGACTTTTCGGACTATAGACCATTTCACAAGAAAACAAAACAACACTGGTCCAGAAACACTTCCTGTTTCAGTTTGTAACTGTCTTAAAAACATCTTAAAGATGTTTGTTTAACTTTTTGATCCAGTTTTATATGTTCTGTTGGTTGTATTTTATCCCAGATTTTATGTAGTGTTAAAAAACTGGAACAGGAAGTGCTTCTGGACCATTGTTGTTTACATCTTGTGAAATGGTCTATAAGAATGAAACGGTTTCTTCACTCCAATTGTGTTTTCAGTCACTATTTTTTATTTTTGCCGGGGTCACTCTCAGTGGCTATGTTTACATTCACAACTTTTGTTTCAATCTGACTGAATTCATTCCGATTGATGAATCTGAATGCAGTGTTTACATGAACGCGAAACATGTGATCAGGTTGATTGTCACAAGCTTCAAATCGGAATAGATTTTTTTGACATGCGTACACTGCACGAATATACAATTTCCTGCTGTTTGCGCATACTAACTATTCTCCTACATTGGTTCTTTGTTTTAAAAAGCAGACTTTGGTTATAATTTGGAGTAAATGAGCATATTAACCGTTGTGCCTTGCTGCTTATATTTATCACACTGTAAAAATGCCCAAAACCAGTCTTCTGTGGATGAGAATCCCTAACAAGGACTGAAATCCATAACAAGTCAAGGAGTGAAAGGAGAATTTTAGAATGACGGGACACTCATTTATACGACACTTTATTCACTCTATTGACCATGCATAGTCCTTTGAGTTTCGGTTTTCAATCTGATCAAGTGTTAACATGTCCTCTCGATCGGATTAAAAGAAATAAACGATCCCTTTCAGTCCAATCAGATTTCCATTCGGAATTGGATCGATTAAGGTGTTTACATGAAGGCTTTTCAGTCCGATTTAGCCGGCAATCCAATACTATCAGATAATTTGGTTGCATGTTAACATAGCCAGTGTGAAAAGCCTAACCCGAAAATGAAACAAGATTTTTGAACCTGGCTTTATCCAATTTTCTGATTTCTGTGCAAATTTGTACATAGATTAGAAATGGTATTAGTATTTGCATATTTAAACTAGCCTGGATGCCAGCCCGAACTCCACCCACAACATTTTTTGGTCTGGAAGTTCGGTCTGGAACTGAATCCATTGAGTTCAGGCAAAAAACATTCGGGCCAATCAAATTGCCAGGCGGGCTTTATATGATGGACAGGTGATCTTCAGGGACGTAATCATCACGTTATCAAAGAGCGCTAACTGTCTTCCCTCAGAGATGACTGCAGCTGGAGAATTGAGATGTATAGATTCTGCTGTCGCGTCTGTTGTGAAAAAAATCGACAGCACATTAATTTTAATAGACAAACAGAAAACTCCAATCAAGGCTTTCGTCGATCGGAAAGATATTTTTGCCGTCCTTCCTACATGATTCGGCAAAAGTGTAACTCATCAGCTGGCTCTGACCGTCATCAAGAAGATGGGAGGTTATGAAATGCCTGTGGTCGTTGTGGTTTCTACTTTGGTCGCACTCATGGAGGACCAAGTAACAGAAGCAACACTCGTTATTTAACTTCTAAAATAAGTAAGTTCTGTAGTTGAAAACTGTATGCAAAGTTGTTCACTTACTGCGTTGCTCTGATTGGTTGTAGGTTTACCGACTATCCAATTGTTGTTGTTTTTTTCCTGGTTCGGTTAAGACACGCCCCATAATCAAAGCCCTATGGAGCAGTTTCACACTCATATTCCGACAATAATATGAGTATGACGAAGTCAGGCTATATTTAAATGTGACATTTCAGAAAACTTGTTTTTTTTTATTTGTTTTTTTTGCAATTCTTAATATAATCAGTAAACTGGGGAATTATGGTGATTTATCTATTAGTTAATACATAAAACATTTCCAGAGGTTAATTTAGCTATCTGTTTTCACTCAAACAGGCATCGTGATGAGTGACGTGGCTGTGTACGAGTCTCTAGAGTCAGCCGGCGTGTACGGTAGTCTGGGAGCACCGAGCCCGGCGGCCATGCGCGCGTTACTCGGCACCGGTAGCACGAGCAGCAGCGTGAGCCACCTCAGTGCCGCCACGGCCGAGGACGATCCGCTCTACCAAACCTGCATTTACCAGGGGGAATGCGGCAACAACACCAGCAACGACAATCTCGACACAAACCAAGAGAAGACTCAAAGTGGCCGCCCACGGATCATCCGACCCCGCCAGCGAGCTCTTCGCTACTGCCAAGACAACCCTGACCCGCAGCGCCAGCACACGCAGCCACATGAGGGGCCCAGCATCGTCCTCGGTGCCTAATGGAGAAAAACAGCAGTGCGGAGGGTTCAGCACACTGCAGCGCAAACCCAAACAGAAGAGCTTCAGGCGGAGGCTGCTGAAGTACATTCCCGGACTTAACCGACCCCTGGAAGAGGAGGAAAGCAAACTCTGAGAAACTAAAACAGACTAAAATTCAAAGACTCACTTAGCCAAAGACTAAATGTTTAAAATGTGAAATGCATCCAAAAAAGCAAACTGAAGACCAAAATGGGAGGCCAAGACAAACCAAAGAAACTAGTGATTTAATAAAAAAAAAAAGATTTTTCAAAAATCGAGAGCCTCGTTCATTCCAAAGTTTGGACAGATTAGAAGTAATTTAGTTGGAGTGTGCCAAAAGTTTCAAAGCATTTGAATGCAAAACATTCACACAAGATTGGTTGGGCAACTTAAATGTTTGTCTAAAATGCTGAGTAGATGATGCATTTTTATTTGTTGCTGGAATATTGTTTAAAATTCTATAACCAGTAATATAACCGTTAACAAGACAAAAATATGGTGAAAATGTTGACGAGAAAACAACCAAATAATTACGTTTTCAACTCCTTAAACGTTATTAACATTGTTTAACTTTATTTTCTGGTGCACATTTAAATCAAGAAGTAAGTGTTTGTACATATTTTGTTAATGTTTAAGTTATTTATTTAATTTTTTTTCTTCAGTTGTGAATTTTTTTTATTTTTTATTTGTAGATGTACAAAATGAAGGATTTTTTCTTATTTGATCATTTATATTTGAAAATACTTTGGCCCTGAAGGATATTTAATAAGTGCCTGTTGGCATGTATGTGTAAATAACTTTTCTATTTGTTTTTTTTTTGAAAAATAAAAGGATTTTTCCCTTATAATTTCTCTAGTATGCTTTGCTCTCTCTCTCTCTCTCTCTTTTGTATGTTGAATTCATATTGTCATTTCTTAGGTTATTTTTCCAGACGTCCACTTGACAAATACACCGCCAAGTGTTCTTATTGTGTTGGACGTCTTTGATTTCTTACTAAAATATTTTTCTTTGCACTTACGATACCAGCAAATCATACAAAAGATTACAGTCTAATGTGCTTTCCTAACCTCAAAAACAACAGCTTCCTCTGGGGCAGAGACTGTGTGTTTTGTAGTATGAAGGGACTGGTTGCATTCCTCTAATGCTTGGCTCTATGAGACCTTCAGTGATGTCAAACAAATTCATTGTAGGGTCGCAGTTAGGAATATGCATTGGAATGTGCATCTAAAGAGTGACCCCAGGATTCCAGACCACAAGCCTTGATTCTTTTCCTATAGGTCAGAGCTGAACCCTTGCCCTCTCCCTGGACACACAAACACGTTCCCCACAGTGCTTTGACAGGACAAACCGCATCATCATCCCAGTGTAGCACCTGACCTTCCAGGTCACAAAATAACCCCCCTCTATTTTCTATGGCTCTCTTTTACGTTGTTTCCCTTTTGTCTGCCTTCACAGCCGGAGCCCGTTACGTCAGAGCCTCTTTGGATGGTCGCTGGTGTCAGTTCTGCGTAACTCCCTGTGTCTTGATTAGCTATTGTTTCGTCTTCAGTTATAGAGAAGGGTGTGTGGGTAACTTGTCAGCTTAAGACATAATTGGGTTTTTGAGCAGATTTCGAAAACTGTAGTCATTTTAAGTTGTGACGAGTGTTAAGAAAAACAAAGTGAATGGGTAATTAGTTTGAAGACAAGGGGACCTAAAGCAAAGACATGAATGGGCCATTTAATGGTTGGGCAAAACAATAGGCTGACAGTGGGTTGCAAGTAATTAGCACAGCAAGAGAGATGGGAGCTTGGTACTGACGGGACGCTAGAGTTTGTTTATACACGTTTATCTTTTTATTATTTAGTGAATTTTACTTAAAGTAAGTATCAGTTTATTGCTTTTACTTGGGTTTGTTTTAAACCACTATCAAAAAATTTACACATTGATGTCTAACTTGTTTTGCATCATGTGTGCTATGGACTGATACTTAAAATTGATTTTAAAAAAATCTCATACAGTATTTGCATTAAAGAAGCAACCTGAGGCACATACTGGCCAGAATATTAATGTCAGAGAGACTTGATAGTGGATTTTTTGGTGGACCACCAAGCAACCACCAAACAAACACAAAAGGACGTGCTAAAAACCCATGCTTAGCAACCACATAGCAACCGCCCAACCAACCAACACCCTTGTAACATTGCAATCTATTTTGCATAGGAATTTACCCGGGATCTTTTGCACGTATTTGTGCGTAATGTTTGTGCATAAAAACATATTCAAATTCGTACTATTGTATTATGTTTTGTTTTTTTTCATAATAGGAATGAAAATCTAAATCTGAATAAACTAATCTACACTGCGAAAACAAGCAAGAGTGAGATCGATTAATTTGTGCAGAAGGCCCTTATATGGATATGTTTAGACTTGTTTTATGCAAATTACTGCAGGCACAGACAAAACCCCCTTATTTGAGTTCATTAAAGGAGTAGTTCACTTTAAAAAAAAAAAAAACTTTTGCTGATGATTTACTCACCCCTTGTCATCCAAGATATCCATGTCATTCTTTCTTCAGTCGAAAAAGAAATTAAGGTTTTTGATGAAAACATTCAAGGATTTTTCTCCATATAATGCACTTTACTGGTAACCAAATGGTTCAAGGTCCAAAAGACAAAAGAGTTTCAGTGCAAACTGCAAACTGTTCAAAGGGCTTTAAACGATTCCAGACGATGAATAAGGGTCTTATTAAGCAAAACGATCGCTCATTTAAAAATAAAATAACAAAAAAGTTTAAGTTTTATAAGCTCAAATGGTCGCCTTGCTCTGTTCTATGATGCGCGTTCGTGACTCTCCTGTTCGAACTCATTCATCAAAATGAACGAATCTTTTCCCGAGTCATATCTTTCATTTCGTTCGTTGAATGAACCAAATGATGTGAAAAAAGATTTGTTCATTTTGATGAACAGAGAATCTGTTCATGAGAATCACGAACGCCTTGGAAATCTGCTCAAATCTTGCATCACAGAACAGAGCAAGGCGACCATTTGAGCTTATAAAACTTAAACTTTGTTATTATTTTTAAATTAGTGATTGTTTTGCTTGATAAGACCCTTATTCATCGTCTGGAATCGTTTGAACAGTTTGCAATTTGTGTCTTTTGGACCTTGAACCATTTGGTTTTAATTTCTTTTCGACTGAAGACAGAAAGACATGGACATCTTGGATGACATGGGGGTGAGTAAATTATCGGCAAAAGTTTTTTTTTTAATTGAACTACTCCTTTAAACCATGCATTCAACAAGGGTAGGAAAATGGCCACTATGATTCCGGTAGAAGTTTTTTACGAAAACGTAAGTCTGTGCACATAAATACGCAATTTGTTTGCAGTCATTAACGAATGAGGCCAATAGTCTTCATAAAGTCTTAAGTGTGTGGTTGTTAACATGGGAAAGTCGGTAAACAATAGCAAAAGTCAAGAGGCTATTACATGTTCAGCACCAACAACATGGGGAGAACGTTTTGGAGAAAATCATGCAAAACTCAAGAGACTTTGCCAGTGACGATAGTCCAGTTTTCTGAAGCGACTGTTTCCAACATTCACACAAAACAGTCTGTGTCTGTGGTCTATGTGCATGTTTTTAATTAGAGCGTGTTATATAATAACTTGAGAAGTAGTCCAGAATGCACTGAGCTTCTTATGCATTGAATTATCCTGGTGAAATTAACTTTTTCTTTATATGTTATTGGAGTTTCAATTAAATCTGTTTGAACTTAAACTACATAGACTTCAAATAAATTGAGAATGTTTTGCTGCTGCCTAATTTGGAAAAGGAACTATTGGCCCTGATTTTCAAAGCATAAAACTGCAATTAAAAATAAGAAATGGAAGTCTGTCTGCCAACATCTCATGCAGCCATGTTCTTTCATTGCTATTTTGTTTTCTTAGCAACGTTTTCTTTCACGTTTTGTGGGTTTGACTTTGAATTAAATAGCTCATATCTTCACTGTATGCTGTATCACCTTTTTTCACACTGATATTATAAAAACAAAGCTTAATTATAATCTATTGTTCAATTATTTATTTTTGTAAAAAAAAACAATAATCGAATGATCAATATTAAAATTCAAATAATATTAAACATGAATTGAGAAACAGTAACAGTCATTAAAACTTTTTGCTGTCAAAAAGTGCAAAAGAACCACTCTTGTGTCTTGCATGTTGCTAAGGAAGTTGAATGGATTGATGAATGTGGCTTGGCGTGCTCACATGAACGAGATACTCAAGTCACATGTGCAGACAGGATGTGGCAGAGAGATTGTGAAAGGAAATGCATCACAATGCAAAGCTGTCTGGTGAAAGACACTGCAACTTTCCAGAGAAAGAAAAGTTTTTGTTATCTAGTAGTCCCGTTTAAAGGGGATTCACAGGACATTATTTACATAATGTTTCGAGACTGAAATCAATGTAAAACTTCTTTTCCACCTGAAAAGTTCCCTAGATTAAAACAAGACATATTTAGTCAGTAGTGCATCACTTGAATCTTTTTTTTACCTCAGTAATTACCAACAATGTCATTGGTGTTTTTCCCCAATTTATTTCAGTAATACCTACAGTATGCTGATCCTTCTATTGCATTTATATAATGGAATGGAATCTAATTTAAAAGTTAAATACTTAAAGTCACCATAAAATCACTGTTGACATATTTTTATGGAATAGTGCATATATAAATGATTTATCTGTGCACATACTTTTTTCATTTTTACATGTGCCCTTGTTATCTTTAATCAAAATAATGTCTCTTCCCTCTTGCATCATCATCATCATCTGTTCTCTTCTCTGATGATGTGCTCACACTGGCATTATAGTGGGGCAACACAATAAATTCTAGATGGACAAGGAATAAAAGTCAACTTCTTGATTTACAGCAATATCTGTATATTCCCAACTTTATACAAAATAATAATACAACACAGTGGCAACATATTTAAATCAGTGGATCTCAACCTTTTTGACATCAAGGCCAGTGCAGCACTACAACCACAATAAAATGACCTGTTAGAGAGCTACATATGGCAGTTTATCTGTTCATTAAAGATCGAGCCCCTATCATGGATTTTTGAAAATGACTGTTCATATGGTGTGGACTATAGCTCTAAGGGAATGAAAACATCCTGCAAAGATTTATATCTGAAAGTGCACCGTATATAAAGTTATTGTGTTTCAAATGTGAGAGTCGACTCTGAGTCTATGAAATTAATTGTTTTTGAAACGAGTCATTAGCTGTTACATCGTGACGTAGATACATACTGGCCACGCCCAGTTACTGCGCGCGCAGACGGAAGTGTACACATTCATATACTTCATCATAGCATCATGTCGAGAAGACGCTGTGTTCTACAATGCAAAGATAGTTCAGCCACTTTGTTTTCATTTACCAGGGACGAGCATGTGAAGAATCGGTGGTTAGAGTTCATATTTACAACAGTATAGCCCGATTGTGTTCTTATCATTTTAATTACGAATCGTTAAAAAACGTAAATGAATTCAAATGAAGTCAAATGTGGATTCGCAAGCCGTTGTTCCTGAAGGATGAATCACAACCTGTAAGTATTATTAATAATTGTTGCTTTTATGGGTTTTGAACGGTTTTGTAGCGTCGGTACCCGGGGCGCGAGGAGGGAATATGTGTGTGCGCGCGTGCGTGTGTGTGTAAGTTAAGCTCAGCGCAGCTTCTAGGTCTCCAGTGTCAATTTTTTTATAAATATGTGAAATGTTTGTCGCTGTTATTGGAGTTGTCATAAAGAATAGATTGTCTTGTAGTACTGCAGTGCTTTATCAATATGTTTATGCGTTATGCTAACAAACAATAACTGACTGGGTCTGTCATCTGACCAATCACCCGATTAGCGTCACGCAAAGGAGTGGTTTGGAAAAAGAGTCGTCGAATCATTTGGGAGTCGGTGAGCAAATCAGTTAAACATAAATGCATATTATAAGACAAATAAAGTGTTTTTTATGCTTGCATGCATGTTAAACTGTTTTTGGGAACTCCTAAAACAAAAATAGGAACATTTTAAATGCTATGATAGGGGCTCTTTAAAATACCTTGCACCTGTTGAGTATTAAAAACTGCACCTCCGCGTTCCTCAGTTCTCGCCATCTCTGAACAGCCATGTCGATGTCGAGTTCGTGCGTATTATACGCCAAAAAGTGCGTATCAAATGCACGCGAAAAACGTGTACCATATACACGTAAAAACGTATAAATGCCACGAGAAATGACATTCGTGCTATAAATACGAACTTTCATGAGATCGGGCTCAAAAAAACATGTTATATAGTGCACCTTTAACCCCGCATTAATTTATTTTCAGTTTGCAAAAATAAATGTGTATGAACATCACTGAGCACATTATCCTGTAAAGTAGGTGTTGTTGAAAGCCTCTGTCATGCCCGAGGACTCAAAAACAACATAAAGCACTTTCCTAACTACTGCCCAAGCTCTGCAGCGACTCACTCTTTCCACACACGGTTAGGGTACTACTTCCAGCTTATTGCCTAGTTGAGACAATATTCCCTCTGTCTACAGGGTTTAATATGACTTTGCCTTCCATAGCAGGTGAGTAAATAATGGCCTCATAACAAATGAACACATTCAAAACTAGCATCTGTGCAGCTTTGTTATTTATGCCAATAGAGAATAGACCATCTCTGTTGTTGTTTTTGTTGTTGTTGACTGATGGACAATAATGTAGTTTTATCGTGTGGTGATTTGGAAATTTAATTTATTGCTTGATTGGTAATGTTCCTCATACACTTATTCAGGTTAACACACTCATTCATTCCAGTGCCTCAGGCTGTAACAGATGTGTAAATGTTTGTTAATGAGCGTTACTCCATCTCTCCGGCCTCTCTGTCTGTCTTTCCTCTTGGAACAGTGAAGCAAAAGGGCAGTTTGACTATATCGTGTCTGCTGATAGGGGAGATTAAGAACTGGAGAAGTATAGACAGCTGCATTTTAGCCGCTCTCAGTGGAGTGAATTAAGAGCAACCTGCTAACAAAATGGGAAGCTCTTCCATCCACATTAAACCCTATGGCTGTGAGCCAATACACTTATTAAGATTGTGTGCCTGTGTGTGTGCTCTGTACAGGTGAAATAACTGAAGCCAGGATATGGAGGCCGTTGTCAAGCATTTAAACAGCAGACTATAAAAACAGAATCTAAATTGCACTTCATCCTGTATTTTTGCCTCAGTCTTAGTTCCTCATTTCCAGTGGTTTTATGATGACAGAACCTCTCTGATAGTGGTTATCTGCATAGACGTCAGCTCTCGAGCGGACACCATCTGCCCGCCATTACAACCGTTTTTCCTCTCATCTTGTGACTAATGTTTGTCTGGTGCTGGTAAATCAGTGTGCACCTGGTTAAAAGATTATATTGATTGCCATGACAGCCTTTGAGACCGGAAACCCATCTGACCAGTGGATATACAGTATAATAATTATATGGCCTATTATGTGGAAAATATGTGTGTCAATACTTGGGTTACGTAGATGAAAAATGGGAATTTCACAACAACTCTTAGAGCTTTTTATAGAAAGTCCCAAAAGAAATGGCAGGAAGGGAAAGCAGGTTGTTGCAGGAAGCTGGTGAGTCTATTTTACATAACAAGCACTGATAAGTAGGTAACTTAAGTTCAGTTAAAAAAAAACACTAAAGATTTCCTTATTGTCATGACCCCCTAAATAATGAATCTGACCCCTAAATAAAACAAAATGAAATTTATTTAAACAGTTTTTAAATACAAACATTTCAGAAACCACAATCATTTGAATTGAAAGTTTTTTTTTTAAAATATGCTTTAAAATAAATTTTTGTTTACGTTCAATTTCAAAACTACTGCTGTCATTATGATTTTCTATATTTACATACCATAAATGCCTCTCGTGAAACTTTTAGTTTTTTGCTTAAAAGTCTTAAAGATAGAAGACTGTTAACTGAATGTGAGACGGGTGCCAAAAAAACAATTTGCGTTACGCAGATCAACAGATTGCACACTGAAAATGAAATTAAATACTATTGAAAGTCTAGTAAAACTTTATTTTAATGTCTGATTCTCCCTATTAAAGGTGCAATGTGTAAAAAAGTTGAGTATCTATTAACAGAAATGCAATATGACATCCATAACTATGTTTTCAGTGGTGTATAAAGAACTTACTTAAACCGTAATGTTTTTATTACCAGAATGAGACATTTATATCTCCATAACCACAGGAATCGGGAATCCCCTTTTATGAAGGTCGCCATATTGTGACGCCATGTTTCTACCGTAGCTGAACGCGAACAAACAATGCTACATAACGCGTTTCATCACAACCTTGATAGAGAAGCAGGAGAAAACTGGGAGCTAGCGATAAACACCATGAGTAGTGACTTTTCCCTTGTGAGTGTCATGTAACTTAGTTCTCCCTTGCCAGACTGATCTCATGAAGTAGCGTGTGTATGACACGCCAATTCGTATTTCCATTTTTGGCGTGCTATCAAGTACGCATATTTACGTTTCAGCGTGTTTATGAACGCCGTTGACTTAACGTTATTATTAGAGCCCGACCGATAAAGGATTTTGAAGGCCGATACCGATACAAATATTTTTGGGTTTTAAAATCCGATATTCCGATATATCAGCCGATATTTTTTTTCATTTAATTTTTTTTCAGAAATGCGCAACAAAACATTAACAGATTTCCCTAACATGGTTCTTTGTAGTTATTTATGAGTTTTAACTAAAATAATATGATAATGCATTTTAAAAAGAAACGTGCTTCTTTTATTGTCACAATACAACAGAGGAACATCAAAATATATTAAAGTTCTGATAAATAAAATAATTAGTCAATGTCAATAATAATTACAATGTCAGCTTTTAAATTCTTTCCATCAAGCTACATCAAACCATTTTTAATCATCAGTTGCTGCCTACCTTCTAAAACCTACTATTTAGCGATTCTAATCTAAATCCATTACAGAACGACAGTCTGCAACGCACACTTGGCGTCATTAGATTTCACACCCGTGTAAAAGAAAAGCTAACTTTTATGCACACGATACGTTTGATCCTTTTTCTCTATGTCTAAATGTTCACTCCTCGCAAGTCTAACTTACATTTTACAATGCAGGGACAGTAACTAGAGATGCTAGTTATAAATACTTTATTTAGGCAGAAAAAGTTCATTGTGGTTCGTTAACGTTAGCGGTCTTCCACTGATGATAGTGGTATTAGCTAGCTTTGTGGTTAGCTAGTCTATGATGAGCCATAATTTAGCAATAGATAACATCACACTGCAAATTGTAAAACATACATTTTCAATATACCGTAACAGGTCAAGGAGAGATGATTGAAGTGTGTTTCGTCCGTTTTTATTATTTTTTTTAAATATTCGTTTATCGGCCATTATAACTGCCGATACCGATATTTTGGAAATTGCCTAATATCAGCCGATAATATCGGCCGGCCGATATATCGGTCTGGCTCTAGTTATTACTGTATATTTAAAAATATGACTCACCTCAACCCGTCCCTAAACCTACCCGTCACTGGGGTTAATGGCATGGACATTAATGGCATAGACATACACGCATACACGCGGATACACGCAGATAGCTCAAAATGCGTAGAGATAAACACGCCTCTTGACTCGAAAGTGGTGTGTATGTTTACGCAAAAGTCATGATGTCATGTTGCCCTCGCTGTGTTATCGTTTTGTTATGTGGGGATAAATGTGCTGGTTACGTTCGTGAGACAGCTGATTAGTACTCCGTAAAACATTAACGTTACAGGAATCACTAACCCGTCGATCTTGTAAGAGATCTAAATCGATCGCGTAGAGTTTTCAAAATCTCTCAAAGCCTATTGTGTGTAGTAAATGGTGTCTATGGGATGGATGCGGAGGCACGCGCGCTGTTGTCATTTTTGGGCTCATGCGGACGTGTCGAGATATAAACAAGGCTTTACGCTTTAACCAGTTCAGCCACAGTAATAGCTCATATTAGCCAAACTCGCAACCAAACCGCTAGACGTCGCTAAAAATCCCACACTGCACCTTTAACTAGTTGCTTAGCCTCCATATTATCAGATATTGGCTGTTTATTAGTACTTATAAAGCACATATTAATGCCTTATTCTTCTTCACCATTTTCTGCATCCCTTATCCTACCCAATACCTAAAGTTAACAACTACCTAACTATTAATAAGCCGTAATTAGGAGTATATTGAAGCAAAAGTTGTAGTTAATAGTTAGTTAATAGTGAGAATTGTTTCCTAATCTAAAGTGTGACCGCAAGTCTTTACACATAGACATTGCACATAATGTGGGTTTATTTTTGTGACTCTGAATTGTCCCTGTGTATTGTTTCTTCTCGAAGAGATCAAAGATACATATCGCCCCGTGGAGATCAGAGGGAAGACACTGTGTACTTGTGCACGTCTGTTTGTGCCTCATGATTCGAAGAAATGAACACATGCATTAGTAGTAAAAGCTTTCCATCTCACATTAAAAGGAAATGTCTTGCTAAAACTAAGGCACACATAAAGAAAGGATACTTCAACATAAAATGGCCTTGCCTTGCAGTAAAAATGGATTTTATAACTGTACACTGAGAGATTATTTTATGCTTTGCTGTTACTACTGTTGTCCAAAAACACCACAAGTGGAACATAATGTCCAGCCAGGTCTCACGACTAACTGAATGTTGTTGTTTTGTGTGTTTGAACAGCTTGGCTCTGCTGGTCCATTCTGTAACACTGGTGAGCGTGTTTATCAGGGGGTCGGGATGTGTTGATTCATCAGGGTTTTCCTAGAGGACAAGCCATCGTTGCGTTCCAAGACTGAGAGGAAGAGAGCTGAAAGCACGGAACTTGGAGATACTGTACATCGTTCCCGCGTGTTTCCCAGTGTGAATTCCAGATGAAGTAGGTCATCTTGACCAGCTGCCTTTAATCACACTACTTACTGAACAATCACTGTCACCCAATATTAATGAACAGATGCTTCAACCAGCCAATCAGAAACGGAAAATTGTTATAAACATGTAAAAAAAAATTTGACTTTATTTGGAATGTTCATGTTCAGGGATTTTATCCGCAGTTGATAAGATGGATAAAAATCCCATGGACTTAAATTGATGAACATACCCAAGCAGTGAGAAAGTTTCAATGAAGAGTTTCTAATTTAAATAAATATTCAACAAGCACACTTAAAAATGAATAAAAGTAAAGACGATTTTCTTGAGCAGAAAATCAGCATGTTAGAATCATTTCGGAATGATCATGTGACACTCGAAGACTGGTGAAAATTCAGCTTTGTCCTTTTAAATTATAAAACTATTTTATAATATTAATGTTTTAATGTATTTCTGATCAATTGAATGCAGTCTTGCTGAACAGAGACTTCTTTCGTAAACATCAAAAATCTCATTAACTTATAATGCCAAAAGGGACACACACATTGATCCACTGTCTGTCTCATGTGACAGTTGGTCATACATGATTCAAAAAGAGACAAATATGACCTCTGAGGTAAAGATATTTATAAAGAGCAAGAGCATAAGGTCACATAAGGCAACTGAGAGGTAGGCCTGACTAATATCAGAAAGTAGACGTCCACTATGTTTGGATCTGACAGAGAAATGAAATGCCTGTTCCAGCAACTGGTGATGTATTAGTGAATATTATTAGTAAATGTGTGAGATATGAAAAGCATAAATGATCAGGTTGAATAAGTAATAATGACGAACGAAAGAGGCAGATGGACGGATGCGAGCAGCAGCGTCGCGCTGTTATCACGTGGGCGTTGGGTTCTATCAAGCAAGAGGAAGCTCTGTGGTTTCTGATTGGTTGCCTCAAGTTTTCCGTTTGCTGACAGATCTCCATGATCTCTGCAGCCAGTCTGATTTAGACATGGAGCGGTTTGTCACTTCAGCATTGGTTAGTTACATCAGAATGTCTTGAGGCCTGGGAGGACATACTGAACGGCTAAAACACTCAGTCATTCAGTCTGACATCTGAAGTCTGAAGTTCCCTATCCTTCTCCCATTTCTTCTTCCACTATTAAAATATTCTTGAGTGAATCAAGGAAACTCTGAGACAGTATCACTGTTGTGCTGTTCCTTGGAGCATTGGACTATGCAAGAAAAAAAAAACAGAGAAATTTATAAAGACTGCTTGAATCTACATAAATGAGTCATAGATGGCGTTGATCCTGGTTTGGAACGAAATCAGACGCAACAAGGTGTTGGCTGAGGCAGCGTCCCTCTTAGCACTTGCCGCCTCTCCCTTTCCTGGCTGAGCCTTTAGCTTGAGCCTCAGCGCAGCTTCCTGACTGTTTTCCTGTTCAGCTCTGGGAATGCAAACAACGTGTGCACCCCCACCCTTCACTGCTTCCCTGCATTTGGAAGTCCATAGTGACACCCAGTGTCCCATATTAAAAGTTAACCCTGTAAAGCCTGTTGTTTCATATTTGATCTTTAAGGCCTCTAAATTATCGACGTGATCACTTTACACAATCGACTGCATGCTTTGTTGTCGGAAAGTTTATCGTATTTTTGCTTCGTCTTCAGGTGTCTTTTTGCTTTGAAATCCTTACTGATTTTAGACACAATGTCACAACTTTAGAGTAAACATAAGAATAGCCTTTTGTCAGTGATATTATTAGTTAATATTTTAACATGAACATGCTGGATTGAAGCAACATTTATTTAAAATATCATGTTAAAATTTATCTAATTTGATACATCAGGCTTTTGAGCAACGTTTATTTACATCACCTACTTTACATATTTTAAACACATAGGCAATTTTTTAAAAAAAAAGATAAAATTTAAATTTTACTCAGGTAGGCCATGGCATTTAAACAATGCCCATTTGGCACTAAGGGGCCTAAAGTGTGCCAAGAAAACATCCCCCACACCATTACACCACCACCACCAGCCTGCACAGTGGTAACAAGGCATGATGGATCCATGTTCTCATTCTGTTTACGCCAAATTCTGACTCTACCATCTGAATGTCTCAACAGTAATCGAGACTCATCAGACCAGGCAACATTTTTCCAGTCTTCAACTGTCCAATTTTGGTGAGCTCTTGCAAATTGTAGCATCTTTTTCCTATTTGTAGTGGAGATGAGTGGTACCCGGTGGGGTCTTCTGCTGTTGTGGCCCATCCGCCTCAAGGTTGTGTGTGTTGTGGCTTCACAAATGCTTTGCTGCATACCTCGGTTGTAACTGAGCGGTTATTTCAGTCAAAGTTGCTCTTCTATGAGTCTTGAATTCTCCTCTGACCTCTAGCTTCAACAAGGCATTTTTGCCCACAGGACTGCCGCATACCGGATGTTTTTCCCTTTTCACACCATTCTTTGTAAACCCTAGAAATGGTTGTGCGTGAAAATCCCAGTAACTGAGCAGATTTTGAAATACTCAAAAAGACAAATGAGAGTCAAATGAGAAAAGAGAGATCAGAATGAAATCTCACACACTTGGACAGCCATTACACATGTCAGAGAGTGGGTCGTTTACCAGCCCAGAGAATGTGAGAGTGGGCACAATCAAAAGAGGTCTTTCAGAGGGACAATGATGTTGGTGTTAGAGCCAGAAAACAGGCAACAGCAAGAATCAAGAAGTCTTACTCTTAGTCTCATACAGAAAATGCCAAGTATTATTAACATGTTAAAGATCTCTTCATAGTCTGTGACGTATTTAGGAAATGCGATCTGGAACAATGGCCTTCTCTTTCCAACAATGAGCAGTATTGTTGAGAGGCTTTGCTAATTTCCACATTTCAATAGGGGAAACAGTTGACCTATGTTTTCTAGGACTCATTCAGCATAGGCCAGCAATAATGTATAGCTGAAGGATTGTAAAGCATGTTGCATGTAAGACTGGCCTATAAGGAAAGATAGTCTATACTCAGTTGTTGAAATAGTTGTTGTCATATATATATATATATATATATATATATATATATATATATATATATATATATATATATATATTGTATATATATAAAAGAGGACATACAATCACAGATATGTTGCAACAGGGTCAGTAGACAACAGCACTGTAAACTTGAATAGAATTGTGAGAGTGAATTTCATGCACTTGATCACAGACTGCCCTCTGAGTGGATCAAATAAATCGTGCAGTTACACTTGAGAGAGGTACAGACAGACTCCAGCTAACATTATCATTATCTTATTTATTTTTATGATATTATATGGAAGAGCTCAAGACAATCTGCTAAACTTTTAATTTTGTGTTCCACAGAAAAAAGAAAGTCATACAAGTAAGAGTTGAGTTAGTAAATGACAGAATTATGGTTTCTTACTTGAAGTGTGATTTTAGAGTTTGCAGGTAGATGCTCGAAAATGCATGAAAATGATATGGAAAGTTCTTCATAACTAAAGTGCTTCATTATATTTGCTGTTTGTGTGTGTATGCATTCACTCTGTCGAATCATATGGCGGTATGATGAATGCGGTTCTGTTTATAGTGTAGCAGGCCTATGGTTTCCAGCTCCTGATCTTTCCACTTGGATGCATCCTGGCAAGTGTGCTAGGGAGTATTAGCAGCAGTAGCTGTGTAACTTGAGGACTAGTTCTTCTCCCACAGCTTCACACAACTGAGAACGCCTGACCTTGTGCTGCCAACAGCAGAAATTCAACACAGCAAAATAAACCAGTGTTCTTGATGGGAAATTTAGCCAGTTGAACACCACCTAACTCAAGAGCCAAGCTCTTAACACTATTCCAACATGGAAGTGTGTGTGCTCATGTAGCACAGTGGTCATCCATAGATGGATGATATTAACCTAGGGGACTATAGATTACATAAAAGTGCATAAACATTCAACTATTATATGTATTTACAGATTTGATGTAATGAGGAAAAATAAAGGGAAATCCTGCCGTGCTAAGCCTAAATACATACAAAGGTTTTGATTTTTTTGTTGTTGTTGACATCGTTAAATGGACAGTTTTTTTTACGATTGTAGCCTCGATGTTCAGTCTCTCTCTCTCTCTGCTCTCTCTCTGCGCTCCAGATGTAATTTGGTTTCACCCGAGTAGGACATTTTCAGGCACTAGAAAACTATAGAGGTTTCAAAAAGGTCACACTGGGGTCTAATATGGTTATGAACTATCACACGAACGTTGCTAAACCATGTGCTAAATGTCCACACGAATCAAGTGTCAGAAGGTTTTGGAAAGACATCCTTCTCATTTGAGAGCTGTGTGTGAGAATTCAGTTTGTGCATCCAAAGGGTTGTATCCTTTACTTGATGACAGACCAGATATCACAGCACTACAATCGACATAATTTTGTCTAATGCAAACAATGTTTTTTTTTTTTTTTTTTTAAGAATTTACTGCATAAGTCACCAGCAGAGGGCGTGTAAGATCTACGGCTCTAACGTCCTGTGGAAGTAGCTTAATTTGAAATGATAAATTAATAGCAAATAAGTGCAAAAGAAAACATGTTTAATGCTAAACCTTTCAACAGATACAACAGGTGGACTATATGGAAAATGCCTATAGACAAACCTAAGTTTTTTTTTAATTATTACTTTAATAGAATATCTTATATAAAACATAATTCATTTTCTAAATTTTTGATATCCCAAATTAACCTCAAAAATATTGAAAGTCAGTGTCTACTGCGCCACCTTCCCCCTATATGATACTGTTTATGTCATCTTGGTGCCTCATGAGAAATCATCGTATCTTCAGCCGAAACTGGAATTCACAGTGGACTACAGCGCTAAAACTCAGTATCTTGTGGTCCCCTTAAACTCACAGGAGTAATTTATGTGATGTAGTCTATATTTTAAATATGGCCTCCTATCGTATTTTCTGGAGATGCCAGGAGTGGAACTGGATAAGGTGAATGGTGAATTAAGACTGCTGGAGGAATATCTGAACTCTAGGAAGCACCAGGCCAGTGGCATAGGTTTGATTTTGAAAATGGACAAAAATATACAAAATACATTTTAAGTTTTGATCGAAATTATTGCTAGGGACAGATCAGTGTCAGGGATTTTGGCATGGACACGTCCCATTACTAAATTTTACACCCCTGCACCAGGCAATGGGCTCACTTCCAGAGAATCCTTAACGGCAAAAATGTTCGTCATCATTAAATGTCTTAAATGATTTTTTTCCCCACTACATTTTCTCTAGCCATCAAGTATGTTTTTGAGCAGTTTCATTTATAGATTTTTAATGCAATTAAAAAATTTATTAAAACAAAACTAATTAAAACTAATCCATAAAATGATTCCATTTGGGAACCCCTAAAATATTCTATATATGAAGCCCCTCGCAGAACCCTTAATGATTCTTTACAGAACCTTTTATTCTAAGAAGGAAGTTTCTATTGAATGGAAGAAGACTAGAGTTGACAAATTCCCCCAGAAAAGCAAAAGTTGTGCATGTGATCTGTGATATTATATACAACTTCTGAAGCCATTTGGTAAATTTGTATGAGGAAAGAACAAAGACGTTAGCTGTTTCTAAATTGTTCCTACCAATGGGCTGTCAGTCAGTGAGTTCAATGCAAGAAGATTCTTATGTGTTGCATCCGAAATCATAAATTGTATTGGCACTTTTGATTTAAAACTTCTCGATTGCATGT
This sequence comes from Hybognathus amarus, assembly GCA_030378365.1. Lineage (NCBI taxonomy): Eukaryota > Metazoa > Chordata > Actinopteri > Cypriniformes > Leuciscidae > Hybognathus > Hybognathus amarus. The sequence goes on along the minus strand of JAQIUQ010002663.1, from coordinate 371,138 downwards.
TTAGTATGAATGTGTGTTTATCTTTCTATTACCATTTCAGTCATATTCCACTGTTATATCTCTCTGCCATATGCGAGAGACTGTTCATGAATTTTCTTGGCAATGATTTTTCCAGGGTAGGTAGGCTTGGGACCCCTACAACACACACATTCACACCTATGGACAATTGAGCCTCTCTGATTCACCTACTACATGTTTTCAGATAGTGGGGGAAACTAGAGCATCTGGAGGAAACCCAAGCAGAGACAGGGAGAAGGTGATGCGGAAATCCGGATCAGACGCCCCAGGCCTCACTCCTCTTTTCCCCTCCTTCCATCGCCTTGGGACAGCTAGCAGCCCAACGGCCCAGAGAGAGATGGGACTTCCCTGCTGCTTGCCCCCTGGTGGAAGTAGGTAGGTGTTGCCCCGCACACCCAGACCCCTCTCTCGGCCGCAGTAATGCCTCCGGAGTCCAGTCCCTGCTTTCCACCTCACTGCCCCTCCACGAATACGCCGGTGGTCCAGGTCAGCTCGTTGGCATAGCCTCTCAAAGCCTGGCTACTGCTTCCGAGGCTGTCCCGTTGGCTCATCGTACCGTGTACCCTCTTGGGACTTAACTCTAGTGCTAAGAGCACTCCAGAGGGCCCCTTTTGAGCCCTTAAATACAACAGAGTTAAATATCTTGTCTATGAAGACAGCCCTCCTGTTAGCTCTGGCCTCTTTCAAGAGTATAGGGGATCTTCAGACATTTTCGATTGACGAATAGTGCCTGGACTGGGTCTTTCTCATGTTGTTCTGAGACCCTGGTTCAGATATGTGCCCAAGGTTTCTACCACTCTGTTTGTAGATCAAGTGGTGAACCTGCAAGCACTGCCCCTGGAGGAGGCAGACCCAGCCCTAGCATTTTTGCTCCGTTGGTTCCCCAACAAACGAGTTCCTCCATCACCCCTCCGGTACCAGGCGAGGTAGATCCCTGGGCACCTGGGGCCTCATTTATAAAACTGTGCATAGGATCCTTACTAAAATTGTACGTACGATCGAAAGCCAAAAATGTCGTACACAAAAAATATTCAGACTTATAAAACCGTGCGTACGCCAGAACCTGCGCAAAATTCACTTTATAAATCCCAATCAGCGGAAGATTGTGCGCACATGCATCTCCTCCCCGAAATAACCATATATGGAGATTATAACACCTAGTTTTACTATGCATATCCTCATCTGCATATGATTATTCATCCACATGATAACATGTTTAACGGTACAAGACATTAGGAAAATATGAAATACGAGTGCTGTCACATTACATTAATAAAACGCATTTAGTAGCCCATCCTTCCCTTGTTTTTTTAATAAATAAAATAAAATAGTGCAAAATACATTTCAGAGAAAGTTTTTTTTTCTCAATCTTTTTAATTTAATGAATTAATGAATTAATTAAAATTAACAATTTATATTTTTAATGGAAACAAATAGACCTTGTTGTGCATTATTTGCACAAAACCATTTTCTCAGACAATCTGCTATCATGATAAGCAATTATCTATGTAGTTAACACAGACAGCATGCGAGAGGAAGTGTTCACAACAAATATTTATATTTATTGAATATAAAAATGTTGTAACTTCTCAGTAATTATTTCATGATTAAGTGTTTAACACCATTAATGAGTGGCATATTTAATCTAAATGCTTATATCAGAAAGTAAAACATAGTTTAAATAATTCATTTTTAAACTGTTATTGTGAACATGCACTGTATTTATGATGGACTCATAATGAAGATTTATGGTTTTACTTCTTCTGCCGTTAGATTATAGGCTATGAGCAGCGGTTTCACTAAACGGCCCAATGCGCTCGCTGGCGCAGATATTTAAGAAGGGATGGATATTTGCTTCAAGTGATAGGTTTGGTGAGAGAAATTATATTTGTATTATCTTTCTGTATATGTATAATTTCCATAGATTTTCTGTCTAAAAGTGATCAAAAAGACATTTAACCCGAGCTCACCATCAGTGTCGCCAAACTGCTCCATCTCCAAAACATTCGTACACATGGGTCAGAGTTTGCGTGCAGGTGCACACATTTTCCCATCAAGTTTGTTTTTATAAATCACAACTTATGCGTCAGAAGTGGCGTACGCCTCTTTCAGGGCCTGTTTTGTGCATACGCAACGGTTATAAATGAGCCACCAGGTCTATTACCTTTCGTAGGAGTTGTTATTAGACTGGATGGCCTTAACAGTGATCCCTACGGGGAACCATTTCTTCCACGTTCCAGCTACCATCTGAGTTAGCACCGTGTCTTCTCCGCGACAGACCCGTTCTGTCGTCCTTGCTGAATACGCTTCTACCCCTCGGGCTGGGACTACCTCATGGACTGCCATATGTTTCACTACCCTACAGGTTAGTATATACGTGTATTCCAGTGTCTCCCTTTGGGTGGGCAGGGACTCCGCAATGTTCCTTCCTACAGGTTGGGCACATTTTCCCAGTGTTATACAAATCCACTGAGTGGGTCTTGCAGTGTGCAAGAAACAGTGTGATTCTTCCTAGCTAGCTCTCGCCATTAAGAAACTGCTTTGGCAGGAGGCACTGGAAGGAGCCAGTCGCCATGCTTGTTGTACTTTTGTGGAGGACTGAACACCGTCCGGCTCCTCAGCTTAAAGCACACGTGTGTGCGCTTCTCAGTTGGCAGTTGGTCTCCCTCGCATGATCCCAGTTCATTGGAAACTCTGTGACATCTCCGTGACATCTACGAGATGTCTCCGTTCCCTCCTCAGGGAACGGGGTTACCATATGTAACGGAGATGTTTTATGAACAATTTTTTGTTCTGAAATTAGACTTAGATCAGAGTCGTCGTCGTATCGTTTTTGAAGCTGAAATTGTATATGCTTTAATAGGTAGTGCGGATGACAAGATTTTCTGTAAATAAAGACGTAGGCCTACTGAATATTGTTTGTAAAAAAGAAATTACTTGAACAATAATGCAAGAGCAGCACATGTCCTCATTATAAGGTTGAAATAGAAATACTGTGATCAAGTTGGAGGTTCACATTTGATCGCTTTAGCTTTGAGGTATAAGGCAGCTGCCTGGCTTTGGCTAAGCCTTTTGGGACTTGTGCTCAGTCAATATCCTGACAAGGGCAAGTTTCAAAACCAGCCTCAAGAGACCTTATCTTAGCACATTTGCATATCATTACATAATCAGTGTGCTAAGCAACAAAGTTACTCGAGACAACTATTCAGGGGATGATATGCACTTGATTTGATTCAAAAGCCAGGCTGCGTTCAAGGCTCTCCAAGCATGCTGGATTGTGGAGAGCCACATGATTCTGTTACTGACATACAGACAGGGAGAGCTCGCTCTGTCCAGCAAGCTAACAGCTGTACGTAAATCACTTTGATTCAACAACAGGTGCCCGAATGAATGCAGAAACCGGGTATGTACGTGGCTACGTGCTATATATTTCAATGACCAGTGCAGATGTTCCATAATCATAATGTGGCTTAAAACTAAATGGTATGTGCTCATCCAAAAGCAGCTGCATGACCAGAAACCAAGAAGCCGTTAAAAAAAATTGTGGTGTTTAATATATCCATTTCACACTGCAGCTTTTTGGTGGCCTAGAAAAGGCTGTTTAATTTACTGGTCCCCCCTCAAGGTGACTGCCATGTTAAGATCACATGACCAGTAGTGTCATGTTTGTAGCCTATCTATAGTGGAGTGTGTATCTATCATTTTTTACAGATATTTATTCTAAAGTGTGGTTTATTTGTGCAAAACTACTTTTGTGTAAAAGTTTTATTTATGTAGTACCTTTCCAGGGCTTGGACGTTTTACAATGAACAAGCAACAAAAGTGGCCATGGACAATGATAATATAGAAAAGGTGTGAGTAAGAGGTATTAAGGAGAATTATGTAGACTGGGCAGCATACCTACTGAGTGCACCTTTAAAACAGAATGGTCTTGAATGTTTTCGACTTTGCCAAACTATGTGGAGTAAATATAGTGACTTGCCTGCCCTGCTGAGTTGTGAATACTCTTTTCTTACAACTGTAAAGTAGGTAGGTTGTATTTTTTTCTCGTAACATCTGTTCCGTTTTGATCGCTTACTGCGTGTCAGCAGCACAATGTTTTTCTCATGGTCTTGTGACCACTTCCTCGTCGTCTTTTTCCTATCCGCCCCTCGTGACAAGTTCAGCTCAACCTATGTGCCAACAGCTCAGCAGCTGTAAGATAATTGAACAGTAACTGTCCCTCGGTACTCGTTTACCTTATCATCAGTTCGTAAAAGGTTTATTTTAAAAGTAATTAAGCTCGTGATCCGGCTTACGGCACGATGTAAATGGACGCAGTAATGGAAAACTGTCGCGTCATTTAGCAACAAGCTCTTCGGCTGTATTCGGCTGGGCTTCCCCATATGGCAGCGCGCGCGGAAGGGATTCCTTGTACGTCAGCCAACGCGCTTCATTGCGTCATTGGCGGAGCTTCCTCTTTTTGGTCTCAGTGACAGAGACAAACACATCCTTTCTTTTCTCCAACCGCGTGGTCAAAAGAGGAAAAGCGAATCTCCACAAACACCGATGCGCGCGCGCGCTCGGCTCCCGGTCCTGTCTGCGCATCACAGGTGGAAGAAAGAAGGAGATTCCGCGGCTGCCTTAAGAAATAACAATCTCGTGAGCAAAAGTCTTTGATCAGGAAAAGATGCCATCTCGTGATAACGGGGGAAAGAAGCGGTAAAGCCAATTCTGAGTATTAAGACTGAGTGATGGAAATAGGCAAAAACACCAAGAATTATCAGGAAAGATCGATTAAAGAAAGACCTCACTTCCATAAAGTGTGTTTTAGGGTGAAACCCCTTCACGAGCATGTCATATTTAACCCCAAAATCATAAGAAGGAAATAATTTATGGTTACACTTTATTTTAAGGTGTCATTGTTACTTTGTTACAGTGTAATTATGAGTAATATTAAGTAACTGCATGTACTATACATTTAGGTTAGGATTAGGATTTGGTTGAGGGGTAGTTGCATTTAGTTACATTTTAATGTTATTATATGGTAAGTACATTTAACATAGCCATATGTAACAAGGGCACTGTAAAATAAGGTGTTATATACATTTCTTATAGAATCATTTATAAAAAGACTATATTATAATTTGTATCATATATATATTTTGCATTTGCATAATAAATGTAGCTCATGCATGTGAATGTGTACATCATGATTTGTCGTATAGCCTATATTTCTCCTATAGGCTTAATTTTATGGATATTTCTTATATTTATTTTGGTATATAATGTTATAAATGAGTGTATAAATGAGAATAAAGGCTATTCTCTGTGGTCCACTGCTAGTCAATTTGGCATCCTGCTCAATGTTGGCCTGCTCTGAATTCCTCTGAAGGCTTGCTGTCCTTGTTTTTAAATATGTGTTAGCACTCAGGAGCCTGTATTTCATGTTACTTGGCCTACACTTGAATCAACCCATTTAGCAAGAATGGGTCACTCGCTCACTGTGTTCTCCTGAAAGGTTATTGACAGATAAAAATTGATTATTACATGGAAACTGTGTGTCTTATGTGTGAAAGTATGGTGAGAAACAACTGATATGGCCATGGTGACTATATATCACATTCAGAAAGCACAGAATGCCAATCTGGATCAGGACATGCTCTTTAAAATGGCAGCGCAAGCATCTCGCCTTCAGAAACGCGTGGCTGGCTGTTGATTTATTGTAGCCCGGTTGCCAGCTAGACTCCCATTGTTTACTAATATGAAAATGTACACCTGCCCTACTACATGCAGAGGCAGGATATTTTTAGACTTGTCAATGTCTTTCATCTTATGAGTTATATCTGCAAGTTAAAGTGAAATTGAGTTAGGCCGATTGCACACATAAAGTTTAGATGTCTGTATGGCAGACAGGGCCATATTAAAAAAAAATTTTAATGTCAGATTCTTAAAATTTCACATTTGGTCCCCCCTCAGATTGAATATTTTGTTACAATCTTTTTATTTGTGCTCAAGAGTGCATTTTTAATGTGTTCCGAAAAAAATCAGTTTTATTTTTTTTTAAACCTTACTGAGGACTAGTAGTTCAAGAGTAGTGGTTGCAGACTGCAGGACTCACTAAAATAGTATTCGTGACTTGAACTCATGCTTGCTTTTTTATTCTTACTTAAAAGGAAAACATTTAAGCTTGAAAATCACCGCATGGCACACGAAACGTAGCATTTACTGGCATTGTCAGTCCCACCCTCGCTCACACACCCTGCATTGTAGTACTTCAGGCATCACTGACTTCCGGGTTAATTTTTTTCTTGATACACTTTCATGTTTTGACACGTTCCTCTTGTGCAGTGCAGGTGTAGCCTAACCCTCTCCTCGTGGGCTCTTTGTGGTTTTCTTGGGGAGGAAATGTCTTATTCAGTATAGCAGTAACTCAGAATTTAAGAGGAAATATTAACAAAGAAATATAAAGTAACCTATATAGATTTTATTAACACACACACACACACACACACACATATATAGGCTACTTCAAATTTTATTACAAAAAATAAGAAACCGTTTACATCTTTCTCAATCCGTGAATTCTGTTTAAAAGATTAAATGTTATTTATGTGTTTCTTTTTTTACTCTTTCTGTTTCTCATCTTTGCTTATCTGCTAGTTATTTGTGACTTCTCCTCACTATTTTTAACTAAATTCAGCGTGTTGCACATCAGTACGATGCTATAATTAGAACAATAAACGTGCGGACTGCTTGCGTCAATGGAATCCCGTGTGTGCGTCATGTCTCTTAACAGCGCGCGCTCTGATTGGTCGGCAGCCGGAAAGATTTGCTGAGGATCTCCGCCCCTGCATGGCCATATTTGCCAGTGGAACGCCTCGAGAGGATGCACCTCTGACGTAACGGCACAATAAAGCACTTGCTTATATATCTGCTCGCTCACAGAAATACGAGAAAACCGTCTTGTCGTTGCCGGGGACGTTATACATGATTATCCATTAGTTGGAATACGGACGCTGACAAGTCCCTCACCACAGTACATTTTTAGGTAAGTAAGTATTTTTGCTTTTAAAATTCGGAAGTCAGTTATACTCTTTCTGTTTGTATGCCTCTTTTATATCCTATACAAAACACAAATGTGTAACCCAAATTATGTGTATGTGTTGAAGAATTGAAATAATTAAGGCTGAGGTCTAATTTATGAATGGTTTAGCCTACTATGATGCGCGCGAGTTATTCCGAAAATACTACCACAGTGCGTATCCGCCACAGTTAAATGTGCAAACTCAGTTGGTTTCTGGCATTTCAAACGTGGACCAATTTGGATATTCATACGCATTAAGAAATCGTACGAAATTAAAAAAGACCAGATTAAAAGGGGTGTGTGTGTGGTACAGTGGTGCGCTTCTGCACGCGCAGTGTCACAATGCAACAGGTGCTAGCGCAACTTAGCTGCGCGCATTCTCCTTTTAAACCTGACTGTACTTTGGCTATTTAAATCATAGCCTACATATATATTACACGGTTCACATCACACACCTTCATTTGCTGTAGGTACACACAAAAATAATGAAAAGCAACGTGTCAAGCTAATCTTGTTTTACCTTGAGTCATGAACATAAAGAAGTTTTCTTAGAATTAATCTTACCCGAAGAGAGTCATTTTATTAAAAGGTCAAAATATGTGATATTTATAATAAAAATAATAATGACACTGACACTCAGGGTCTTAAGGGGTCCTGTCTGTCCTTATTTGTTTACTTAAGAAAAACTTTACTCAGGCTTATATTTATTGTCAACAAACTGACTTGGCTTCCTGCATTTTGGTTATGCCACACAGACTCATTTGGCAGAGAAACATTTGATTATTTTTTTTTGTACAACTTCCAGACAGTTACACCGCTCTAAGAAAATCATATCTATTGCAAATGCATTTGCATGTTAATTCAATATAAGAAAGGTTTATGATCAGTAGTTGTCATGTTCTCACCTTGCTCTGTGTGCAAGGTCATGAATGTATGTCATACTGCTAAGCCATAACTATCTTTCACATGTAGACAGTGCTTTAAAAATACTTTCTGCAGAATGACTCTTCTAAAATAGAAAAGTATTTAGAATTTTTTTTTAGAAATGTTTTAATTGCCAGTCTAAAGATTTAACCCATGTGGAGCAGTAATGTTAAAAATGTAATATGATTGTATGAGCATTTCTTCATGGCAAACAGTTATTTTAGCAAACCCTTATTTCATCTTATCATGTACGATATGGAACACTAGCCTATGTCTGATTTAACTGGGGAATTTTGAGTCTATCTAAAAAAGTTCCATATACTTACACCACCCACTCACATGCGCCCTCACAAACACACACGCCCTCTCAGTGAGGCAACACATGCCATGTTCGTCTGACGTTCTTAATGTGGTAACACAATAAGCATGGCTGCTCTTTCCAGCTAGACGGCTGTCTAAGTTTTCTCAGAAATCTCAAGGGACTTCAGAGAACTCTGTCTATACACCTTTTGGCCAGCTAGTAAGTCTGTCTAGGTACAGGTTAGAAAGCGGTGTGTTCAGCTCTCTAGGCATTAGACTTTTCCACGGCAATATCTACGGTATTGAAAAGTAGATGTTGTGGTTCTGTTCTACAGAAATGACCTGTGTTCAAAGTCAACATGGAGTCCAGACCTATGAGAGCTCCCTCTTCAGCTCAGAGTTTTTGAATCCTGACTTCACCTCCAGGTTGGCCATGGATGTGACTGACCAGCTGGACCAGCTCTCTGCACCCTCCCTGCCCAGCATCACCTCTCTGGTCGGAGGCTACGTTGGCGAGTTTGATACCTACTCATGCCAGATCGCAACGGGCGCTCCTTCTTCCTTTGCTGGTGGCACCTCTGGGCAAGACTCGTTCAAGTTGGATGACCTCCAGGTGTACGGCTGTTACCCAGGCACATTCGCTTTGAGTTACCTAGATGAGACGTTGTCTTCCTCAGGTGGGTCAAACTGCTTTGGGAGTCCGGCGTCTGCGCCGTCACCCTCAACCCCGGGGTTCCAGCACATGTCTGCATGGGACAGCACATTTAGTCCCTGCTCCCCCGACGAGGGATGCTGGGGTTCGGAGAAGCCTCTGAACCAGACTGGCTCTTTCTTCACGTTCGGGCACGTCACAGTCGACGAGCTTTCTCATCGCAGCTCGCTGCCGCCACAACTTCCAGATCAGGATCTCTTCTCTCAGACCCAGCAACACGGTTCTCCACTTCCCTACAGCCCACTCGGCCTGGAGCAGGGCAGTCGGGATGGCTCTGGACTGATGGATGGACAACTGTCTCCAAAAATAAGGAGCCCCACAGGAAACGAGGGACGCTGCGCAGTGTGTGGAGATAACGCTTCCTGTCAGCATTACGGAGTGCGAACCTGCGAAGGATGCAAAGGATTTTTTAAGGTAAGAGAGAGTGATAAAAAATTTATTCACATCAGCATTTTGTATTTGACATTAAGCTCATTTTGATGATGAGATTTAAGGTTTTCTTTCCGTTTTTTTTAGCGCACAGTACAGAAAAACGCTAAATATGTTTGCCTCGCCAACAAGGACTGCCCAGTGGACAAAAGGCGGCGAAACAGGTGCCAGTTCTGCCGCTTCCAAAAGTGCCTAGGTGTGGGGATGGTGAAAGAAGGTGAGAATATATACATATACTTTTTTTAATTAAAGTACCCACTTGCCATCAAAGCAATTTTAATAAGTGTGCTTATTTTCCCTCAAGTTGTGAGAACAGACAGCCTGAAAGGTAGAAGAGGTCGTCTTCCGTCCAAGCCAAAAGCAGTTCAGGACTCATTGTCTGTCTCTTCACCTGTGAACATCATTGCCTCTCTCTGTAACTGCCCATATGGACTCAAACCCTTCCAGTGGAAGTCTAGACTATTCAAAGGTGAGGACCGAACAAGCTTCACAACAAGCTTAGTGTTTTAACCCTCATAAATCTGAAATAAAATCATTCTGTACACTTGCAATGTTAATTCATGTATTGTATTTTTGGTCATTGTCTAGTATCAGGAATCAGTATCTGGATTGTCTGAGAAGGAGGATGCCAATGACATACAACAATTTTATGACCTGCTAACAGGGTCAATGGATGTGATAAGGAAGTGGGCTGGAAGATCCCCGGATTCAATGCCTTCTGTAAGGAGGACCAAGAGCTTCTTCTTGAGTCAGCATTTGTCGAGCTCTTCATACTTCGGCTAGCCTACAGGTACAAGTCAGTTCATATGACAAGAAATTCAGTATTTTAATATCACTATGTGAGGTGACTAAGAATTCATTTATCTCATTTAGGTCAACCCCTGAGACAGATAAACTTATTTTCTGCAACGGTGTGGTTTTGCACCGGACGCAGTGCGTGCGAAGCTTCGGTGACTGGATTGACTCCATTATGGACTTCTCTCAGAGTTTACATCGCTTGAACTTGGATTTGTCGTCTTTCTCCTGTCTTGCCACACTGGTCATAATCACAGGTAAATTATTGTCTTTTAGTCTGTTTCTATTTTTTCTTCACAAGATATAGAAATAAGTTTTATCCCAAACAAATCTCTAACCCTGATTGTGACCAACAGATCGACACGGCCTGAAAGAGCCCAGACGGATCGAAGACCTCCAAAACCGCCTGGTCACGTGTCTCAGAGACCACGTCTCCACAAGTGCCCCTGAGGCCACCCGGCCCAACTACCTGTCCCGAGCTCCTGGGCAAGCTTCCGGAGCTGAGAACTCTGTGCACCCAGGGCCTCCAGCGAATCTTCTATCTTAAAACTGGAAGACTTGGTCCCACCTCCACCAATTGTGGATAAAATCTTCATGGACACATTGCCATTCTGAATGCGCCAAAGAGATTTTATAAATGGACAAACTGATGAAAGAAATGGATATGAGATGTTTGGGGAATTCTTGATGGTTTGACTAGTCAAAGGACTGTATCACTTACTGTTCTCTGCTTTCTTGGAATGGAATCAGAGAAAGATAACTGCCTGCGTTTGGGAACCTTCATTACATATTATTCAACATTGAACTAACAGACACAGTTGCAGTTAGTGGAACATTTTGGTAACTCTAAACAGACGAGTAGTTTCAAATCCTCATATAAATTGGTGGCTTGAGTTGGTAGCATTTCATGTCAATGGTGCAAATCATATGCTCTAGATGTAACCTCTGAATTAAAAAGAAACGAAATTCCCATCAGTATTACAGCAATGTTCCGAGGGCATATTCCAAATAGAAAGCATCCAAGAATCCAGTAAAACATCAAGTTCGAAAGGCCATGGACCAAAACAGGGAGCAGAAATAGCATTTACTTGGATGTTTAAATGATCATACAAAGCCTTAATTATTCTTAAGTGCCCAAGCATTATCTCCCTTGAACATGTTCCTAAACATGCACCTTCACTGAAAACAGAGATACACTGATACACTTGAGTACAGGACTTATGTGACTGCATTCAAGGACTGTGGTACACACTTTTCTAATATTTCTAAAAAGCGTATTTTAAGAGTTGGTAGTTTATATAAATATAATATATACAGCTCATGAATATTTTCTAAAAGGTCACAAGAGATCCAGTGCAGCTACTGTACCACGTACAGCCTCTTTCATGCAAATACTTTTGAGTATTATTACAGATGCCTGACTTACTTTAGTGTGCCAGTCAAACCTTAGAGTAATTATATTTGTATGTATGTATTTTAAGGATGTATAGGTAGGCTATGCGCAGAGCTCCTACAGACTGTAACTCTTTTTCTCACAATGACAAAATCAGGACATTCTGAATTTTTTACATACAAATGAAAGGTATTGCTTATCTTTCATTGATTTTGTGCAGCTCTCTACATAAAATAAAATGTGAAAAAAAAAATCCTCTTGGGTGCTTCAGAACATTTCTTTACATCATATGGTAGCTTTTGAAACAAAAATGGTTTATCGATGAAAAAGTTAAAGCAAGATTTGCATGGGTTTCTTCTTTAATGGTTAAAAGGTGTGTCATAATTTACTCACCCTTATGCCATTGCAACCCATGCTTTTCTTTCTTCTATGAAATATAAAACAAGCCTTTATTTATAACTTTTATATTGTATTTTAATTATTCAGAAGTAATTTCTCTGACATACCACTAGAAGTTTATGTTGTCAGAGTGCGTCTGATTTGTGAACAAATCATGTTTTGTGAAAATATCTGATTCAAAAGAATTTTTAATTTTAATGAACATATGCCAAAGAAACCTAGTACAAGACAATATGAATAATGACTTAAAATTCAGTCTGTTTAAGTTATCATGGAAAGAGGACTTCAAATAAAACAGTCATGACTTTTATTTATTTGTAATTTGGGGAGTGGCCAAATTGAACCACTTCAGTTCTACGGAAGAAAGAAAGTCAGAGAACAAGTTTAGAACAACATGAGAGTAAGTGATTTTTATTTTGTTATTAACTATTTAATAATAGCCCAACTAGCCTAACGCCGAAATTCTCACAATATCAATGAAAAACAAAACAAAGTAAAGGGCTGTCAGTTAAACGCGTTATTAACGGCGTCAGTTTTTTTATCGCGCAATTAACGTCTTTTTGGCCTAGCACACTTTGTCAATTTTTTTCCAAAGCTTTTGCAACAGGAAACCCATTCATTTCAACGAGAAATGAAACCCATTCATTTCAATGGCTTGCGCCGTGCGAGTACGTTTTGTTGCTTCGTCTACCTAGTAGCTAGCTAGACCGGAAGCAAAACAACAGGCACACCGCTCACATTTGTTTGGGCTTGCGAGACGGTCAAATAGTTACGTTTTAAGTGGATAACGAGCGCGAGACGCCGAAATGGATGCCAATGAGATTCTGAGTGGAAAGGTTAGTTTGACCAAAGTGATCTCTGTGTTTTGTCGTTGTGAACTGAGCTATCATCATCGCAGCACGTCCAGAATGAAAAGCATTTGATTGATGGCCAAATGCTGCGTTCAAGTCTCGTATCTCGTAATTACAAGTTGAACGCCCCGATCTGTACGAGTTGGGGGCGTGTCAGTGAGAAACGTTCATTCAAGGTCTGTTGACGGTAAATTTTAATTGAATTTCAATGTTTACTCATTGACATGGTAAGGCTTTTTCATTAAACAAAACAAGCTCTCTGCACAAAATATGATATGATTATAAAATAAAAATTATATGATAGAGTTTACATTGGCTTCATAAGCTAATAAAAAACATAAAAAGAAAAACACACCTGATGCGCATTCCTTGTTTTCAATAAAAAACATTTGCACAAAGCAAGCCGATCCACTTTTCCATGTTGATAAGAGCATTAAGTTGAGAAAAAACAAGAGACATTTAGGACCGATTAAAATGTGCGATTAATCGCGAGTCAACTGTGACATTAATGCGATTAATCGCGATTCAATATTTTAATCGTTTGACAGCACTAAAACAAACAAAAAAGAATATGAATAAATTGCAAATATTTGATTTTATATAGGGTTTCAAAATTGCTTTCATAACAGCTGTAATCTGAGTAATCATGATGTCATCTGGATTACTTCAAAGTGAAGAGCTTTCCCCTTTAGGAACAAGCTATGGTTTTGAACAGTGGTGGAGGAAGTACTGAATCTCAGTACTTAAGTAAAAGTACAAATAACCAGATAAATATTTACTTTAGTAAAAGTAGAAGTAACACAATGACAACCATACTTAAGTAAAAAGTACCTAATTTTAAATGTACTTTAAGTATTAAAAGTAAAAATACTTGCATAACAATTTATTCTCTTAATGTCTATTTTCTAATGATTAATAAAACATTTAATTTCAACTCATTTAACCTAATACTCCTATAATGATGTTCAATAATGATGGAAAAAATTGTTGTCACCATTTCTGAAACAAGCATTGCAATTAGGCAATATACACATCATGCTTATCCTCACTATATGTGAATAACTATGTTTGGCAGTAAACGCGATTCATTTATTTATGGTGTAATTCTGAACCTCTTGGCTTGCCATAATCATAACCAAACGTATATTACACACAGTGTGTTTCCTATGCACGTAAAAACAAATTTTCGGGTATAAATTGCACGATGAACACACTGCATGCGAAACGCATTTAGTGTGACCGGGTTGATGTATCCATGGCAACCAAATGTCACTGGTGGATGTGAATGATAAGTCAGACTTTCAGGATTGCTGAGAAAATGTATGCACATTTTGGGGATTTTAAGATTGGCGTATTTGAAATGCATATACAATTTCCATCCATTAGATGACAGTTTTAACACAAATACTAATTGATTAATAAACTTCATGTGATGCATGTTTGTCAGACTTACATACACTCACCTAAAGGATTATTAGGAACACCACACTAATAGTGTGTTTGTCCCCCTTATGCCTTCAGAACTGGCTTAATTCTATGTGGCGTTGATTCAACAAGGTCCTGAAAGCATTCTTTAGAAATGTTGGCCCATATTGATAGGATAGCATCTTGCAGTTGATGGAGATTTGTGGGATGCACATCAAGGGCACAAAGCTCTTGTTCCATCACATCCCAAAGATGCTCAATTGGGTTGAGATCTGGTGACTGTGGGGGCCATTTTAGTACAGTGAACTCATTGTCATGTTCAAGAAACCAAGTTTAAATGATTCAAGCTTTGTGAGATAGTGCATTATTCTGCTGGAGGTAGCCATCAGAGGATGGGTACATGATGGCCATAAAGGGATGGACATGGTCAGAAACAATGCTCAGGTAGACCACACCCCTAAATGCATTGAAGCAACTGCCATTTGATTGGTTGACCCTAGATAATTACATTAATGAGAAATTGAATTGGAGTTCCTAATAATCCTTTAGGTGAGTGTAAATAAAACAGGCATGAATATAAAATTGCAGTTTCTTGTTAACTCTTTGCATATATTTTATTTTATTTAAATAATACAATACAATAAAATACATCTAATCAAAGTGCCTATCAGTATAAATCTTGTGAAAACAATTAAATTTGTTCAGTTAAAAGGTATGAGCATGGTTAAAATATGTCTACCTGTGGTAATATATAAACTTGGCAATTTTGTATTTAAAACACATTCAGTTATTTCAGAAATATTACCTTTTTCTTACTATTTTCAATTGTGTGTCTTACAAAATTGCATCACATTGAGTGTATTAGTGTTAAAACTGTTTAATCCAAATGGATGGGCATATTATATGCATTTCAAATACATCAATCTTCAATTTAGGCCCTTTTTTAAATGTGGTGAATGATAAAGCAAGCAAAAAAAATCACATAGACTTGCATTGAATGAGGGACCTGGACCATATCTAATGACCAGACATTGTTAGAAACCATCGCAAAACCCCTAGTAACCACCTATAAAAGCCTATACACATAGCAAAAAATTATAGCAACTCCCTATCAACCCTCATGATAGACTAGTGGAACACAGAGACCCTCTCTGTCTTTTAAAAGGTATTTTTAAATAATTTTGTGCGGTAGCTTCAAAACACTAAGCCTGTCTGTCACGTTACACACCACAAGGCTTGCAGGGTATCACATATCCCCTGCAGAGAACACCGAATTCTGTGGCCTAATTTTGGGCCACTGTAATTTATTCTGACACATGCTTGCCAAGTTATGTGGCCGATGGTACCACCAAGGAAAGTACAACTGAGTAGACAGAGCAAGTGCTAGGGACTTTGTGTGACACCTTCCTTTAGCAGTCCAGACCAACAGATGCATTCTGGGGCTTAAATTGAGAAGGACCCTCAACATCAGTGACCCTGGGCAGAAATGTTATGTAATATCCCAGGCCGTTCTAAATGTAACTAATACATACTATCTGGGCGGTGGCAATGAAATTACCTTACAGTATGCCTCATGAAGTGAGTCATTACAGAAAAGGGATATCCCAAGAAACAATGAGTTTTCTGACACCTGGCCATTGAAACACATTATATTATATAATTATTTGCATAGTTTGTTGTTAAAACTCTCTTCTTCAGTGAATTATAGTCTGTATAAACCACTTGTCTGGAGTAAATGTTTATATTTTTGTAAAGAATTCAAACAGCTCCTTTTGAGCACCTTGCACAGACAGTGATGCAGAGAGGGAACCCTGTGGTAAATACATTTAGCTCTTTATTGTGGCATGTAACTCAATCTGCTCCATTGTCAATTTGACAATGATTAATGGGAGGGGAAGAGACACATTTTTCTGGTTTATGTAGTTATTATGAAATTAGTAAATTAAAACTACAGACAAACAGCCAGAGAGACAGACAGACAGACACATTTTTCTGGTTTATGTAGTATAATGAATTTAGTGAATTAAAACTGAAGACAGACAGAGAGAGGTAGAGACAGAGAGAGGTAGAGACAGAGAGAGGTAGAGACAGAGAGAGGTACAGACAGAGAGAGGTACAGACAGAGAGAGGTAGAGACAGAGAGGTACAGACAGAGAGAGGTAGAGACAGAGAGAGGTAGAGACAGAGAGGTAGAGACAGAGAGAGGTAGAGACAGAGAGAGGTAGAGACAGAGAGAGGTACAGACAGAGAGAGGTAGAGACAGAGAGAGGTACAGACAGAGAGAGGTAGAGACAGAGAGAGGTAGAGACAGAGAGAGGTAGAGACAGAGAGAGGTAGAGACAGAGAGAGGTAGAGACAGAGAGAGGTAGAGACAGAGAGAGGTAGAGACAGAGAGAGGTACAGACAGAGAGAGGTACAGACAGAGAGAGGTACAGACAGAGAGAGGTACAGACAGAGAGAGGTACAGACAGAGAGAGGTACAGACAGAGAGAGGTACAGACAGAGAGAGGTAGAGACAGAGAGAGGTACAGACAGAGAGAGGTAGAGACAGAGAGAGGTACAGACAGAGAGAGGTAGAGACAGAGAGAGGTACAGACAGAGAGAGGTACAGACAGAGAGAGGTAGAGACAGAGAGAGGTACAGACAGAGAGAGGTAGAGACAGAGAGAGGTACAGACAGAGAGAGGTAGAGACAGAGAGAGGTAGAGACAGAGAGAGGTAGAGACAGAGAGAGGTAGAGACAGAGAGAGGTACAGACAGAGAGAGGTAGAGACAGAGAGAGGTACAGACAGAGAGAGGTAGAGACAGAGAGAGGTAGAGACAGAGAGAGGTAGAGACAGAGAGAGGTACAGACAGAGAGAGGTAGAGACAGAGAGAGGTAGAGACAGAGAGAGGTAGAGACAGAGAGAGGTAGAGACAGAGAGAGGTAGAGACAGAGAGAGGTAGAGACAGAGAGAGGTAGAGACAGAGAGAGGTAGAGACAGAGAGAGGTAGAGACAGAGAGAGGTACAGACAGAGTAGACAGACAGTACAGACAGATAGACAGATAGACAGACAGACAGACAGACAGACAGACAGACAGACAGACAGACAGACAGACAGACAGACAGACAGACAGACAGACAGACAGACAGATAGATAGATAGATAGATATATTGATATTGATAGATATTATGTAGTATAATGAATTTAGTGAATTAAAACTGAAGACAGTCAGAGAGATAGATAGATAGATGATAATAGATAGATAGATAGATAGATAGATAGATAGATAGATAGATAGATAGATAGATAGACAGAGCGACACATTTTTCTGGTTTATGTAGAATTTAGTGAATTAACTGAAGACAGACAGACAGACAGACAGACAGACAGACAGATAGATAGATAGACAGACAAACAGAGAGACACATTTTTCTGGTTTATGTAGTATTATGAATTTAGTGAATTAACTGAAGACAGACAGACAGTCAGAGATACAGACAGAGATAGATAGATAGACAGACAGACAGACAGACAGATATATAGACACAAATGAAGACAGACAGACAGACAGACAGACAGACAGACAGACAGACAGACAGACAGACAGACAGACAGACAGACAACAGACAGACAACAGACAGACAGACAGACAGACAGACAGACAACGACAGACAGATAGATAGATAGACAGATAGATATATAGACAGACAGAGCGACACATTTTTCTGGTTTATGTAGTATTATGAATTTAGTTAATTAAAACTGAAGACAAACAGACAGTCCGAGATACAGACAGAAAGATAGACCGACAGACAGTCAGAGAAGACAGACAGAAAGATAGACAGACAGACAGTCAGAGAGACAGACAGACAGACAAACAGAGAGACACATTTTTCTGGTTTATGTAGTATTATGAATTTAGTGAATTAACTGAAGACAGACAGTCAGAGATACAGACAGAGATAGATATATAGATATATATATAGATAGACAGACAGAGAGACAGACAGAAAGACAGACAGACAGTCAGAGAGACAGACAGACAGACAGTCAGACAGACAGACAGACAGACAGACAGACAGAAAGAACTATATAACTGTTATGAAAATGTCTGGCAACCTTGTAGGAACATCTGAAGGACATGGCAGCACAGTAATAAAGAATACCAGAGCTCATCCACAAGATGTAACTGGATAAAGTCACTATCACTCCGATTACAACAGCTATGTGGGCAGGGCCATGGACAACATACAAAAATATCCACAGTTTCCATGTTTCTCTTACTCTGTTAAAGTTTTCTGGTGTAGCGTCAAAACAAGGTGTTGAAAAGCACATTTCCATGGTGACAATTTAACAACACTGCTTACAAAGTATACAGTTAGTGTATGTATATATATATATATAAACCTCTGCCGAATCTTCTGTGGTCACAGATAGCCTTGAGAACATGAGAATACTGGAATATAAAACAAGACCGACAGGGCGGCTCAAGTTTCGATGGAGAGTTGCAAGTTTTGGAAAAGATCCCAAAGGTTGTTCTAGGTTATTCCACAACCCAAGAACAAGGAGGCACAGAATGCACATGCAAGACCCTAATAACCACATAACAGGTGTGAATAATATAAGAAAGTCATTGATATCCTATCAAGTTGTGAGCTACGCTGCTTTGGTGCAAATAAATTTGACAAATCCACATCCAAGAGCACTGTGTACAGGTCACTACCAAGTAACACACATCCCTTTAAGTGCAAATCCTCCTCCTGGATTTAGCCTAAAACATGCATTAGCAACTGTATTATTTGTAATGTGATTCTTTTCCGATTCATTCCCAATGTCTGCAGCCTTTCTCACTTGGGGACAGACAGCAAGGCTATTTTTATAAACTGTGAGCCCATGAAGATTCAGTGAAAGAGTTGACAGTGTTGTTGATGACTTGTCATGCACTAAACAGGTGCAGTGGAGCGGAGCATAAAGCAGAGGGAACATTTACTGTACACACTGAACTCATGACTCAGTCTAAACATGCTAAAGCAATCCAGATTGAGCATCATGTGGTGTATCATGCAGTGTGAAAATGTGTCATGTTTCATCTATGTTAATATGGCCTTGTAAATTAGGGGTGTTGAGAGGGCGAGAGAGAGATAGAATACTTATAATGGAGTTAGGTAGGATAAAAGGATATAGATACAGATAGATGAATGTTGAATGACTCAAGTGTTAAAAATGAGGATGTCTTGTAATTTCCATCTAGCACTAGTTTCAAATCAACACTCAATCGTTCCATTGGAATGAATGCTTGGACAGATAATAAAAGAAATCACAGAACAGCTCCCGGACATGAGCCTTCCCACTCAACAGAGAAAGCCTTATTCTCGAGAATAATCACAAGAATTCTTGATTCCAAACACCACAATTCAGCTCTGACAAGTCTACACTATCCGTTCATTCTCCTGCCTGAAATGGCAGACAATTCGCCAAATATTCCTGCAAAATATTGTAGTGTGATTCTAGTGAGACTGAATGAGAACGTGTTTATTAGTGTTTATCAAATTAACTTACAAACATGCACAGTTTGCCATGCATTAGCAAAAAATGTCATAAGGGTACATAAAAATCCCCCCCCCCTAAAATTTTACATCAAATAATAATAATTAAAAAATGTTGTTGTTGTTAAATATTGTTTTAAAGTTATTCAGTGTTTTTATTTTAATAATAATATTTTTTCTTATTAAATGTTAAGTTTTTAATTTGTGCAGTGTTTTGTTATTTTATTAATAACAATTAGTATAATTAGTATTATAAAAATAATCAGCACATATTTAATGGAATTAACATTAAATAAATCTAATAGGCAAGGGAAGTTTATTAGTACATTTCATACACAATGGTAATTCAAAGTGCTTTAAAAGAAATAAGAACAGTTTAGAATTAAAAGGTAATCAAATATAGAGCAGTGGAACACTGCTCATTTGCAGCTAAACCAGCCTGTTCTCACGTAAATGCGTCTTTATAACACGCATGTGTATTGTCGTGTAATATATACGCGAAAATGAGTTTTTACGTGCATATGAAATGCAGGTTTTCGCGTGCAATTGATACGCAGTTCATTTGCGTATAATACACACGCACCCAAACCACTAATTCTAGCCAAACGTATGATGACACGCGCACCCACACCTAAACTTAACCTAACCAACCAATGCGTATCATATGCACGTAAAAACTCAATTTAGCGTATATATTACACGACAATACACATGCGTGCTATAAAGACGCATTTAGTGTGATCGGGTTGGCTAAACAGTGTTTTGAGTCTGGATTTGAATGTGACTACTGTAGGAGCATATCTGATTCTCCTCTGGAAGCTGGATCCAGCTACGACTGGGATAGTAGCTAAAAGTGGACTCTTCGTGCTTAGAGTGAAGAGTATTTCTAACTGATGTGATCCTTATGATCTGAGTGATCTGTTCAGTGAGCATTTCTACAGTCTATTGAGGTCCTATAGGCTATTGATTGATTTATACACCAGGAATAATACTTTAAAATCCTTCCTAAATGTAACTGGGAGCCAGTGTAAAGACCTGAGGACAGATGTGATATGTTCATTCATATTTCCTGGTTCTGCTCTGAATCCTGGCAGCAGCGATCTGTATGAGCTGCAACTGTCTTATGGTCTATTTTTGAAGGCCAGTGAGGAGTCCATTACAATAATCCACCCTGCTGGTGATGAAAGCATGCACAAGTTTCTCAAACAAACTATCTAATTCTTGCAATATTTTTCAGTTGTCGTGCTGGTCCACTGGGGAGACCACACTGTAGTTGCAGCAGCCAGGGCCGGTGATTGCTATAGGCGAACTCAGCAGCCCGTTCTCATCCCAAGGCGCCATATACAACGCTTTTGCAAAAGCGCAAATATCCAACGCACATGGCACCCTTTAGCGCCAAATGAGACGTAAAAATAAATCGGGCAGAAGGCGCCTCCTAGTGGTCTAACCCTAACACTACCCCATACCTAAACCTACCCATAATGGAAGCGTCATCTATTGTTGATTTAGACACACGGTCAAAAGCGTAAGTTAGATGACACCCTAGGATGAGAATCCGTGGAAAAAAATCACCTATCATATCACACAAAACCGAGCAAATTATACTTTGTTCTCTAAAAGTTAATGTTAACAACGTTAGCATTGAATGATTAACGTTTCATGTAATGTCCTTCCGATATGTAGCCTTGTTTTCGCATAGGTTCGGTTGCAGTCTCTTTTTTCTGTAGCCACGAAGTCCGAACGAAGTCTTTCGCATTTTACAGCGGGTGAATCTGCAGTTGTCTTAATTTAGTTTAGTTTAGTGCAGTTTAGTTTAATTATCTCAAGTGCAGTGAGAAAAGGCTATAAATCTCCACCTCCAACATCCTCACACGCAATATATTTATGTGGCGTAATGACGCAAAGACATGCTCGAATCTCCTGCAGAAATCCAGAACCACTGGAATTAAAAACATTATTACAAGCTTACTGCTTTGAATCGAGCCAAGGCAAGCAGATAGTTTTGAACAATGGCTGGTTATGAATTTTGGATCATTTATAACCCAAAAAAAGCTAAGGAATGCAGCTTTAATTGTTGGTTATTGTTAACTAAAGTGGTTAATTAATGTGTTGGGTAAATTTACCTTTAAAAGGAATGCATTATAATATTGCGTTACTCCCTTAAATACTTATTTAATTATGTTAGTTAGTTACTTTCTATGGTGATGTGTTACTTTTTCTCACCTGGTCTGAGATTGCTTGTTTTTAATAATGGAAAAAAACGTGAAAGTGAAATGAATAGAATCAGGCTGAAGGAAATTTAATTCTGATATATTCTGTGGAAAAAATAGACAATTATTTTCTGCAACATATTAGAAGTGAGAACCTGGAATATTGGTAACTGGTAAAAGTAGTCGCCACCATGTTGTAAGCAACTTGTTTCCGCTTTACCTTGGTGCAGGATTTTCCTCATGTCCAGGTGAGACTGATGGTGTCACTTACACTTGCCAAGTAGTGTGATAATCCCAGAGGGGCATGACTTCGCAAACACGCACTCCGTTTTATCTAAGTGCTATTATTGATTTCATGTGATGAGAGGTTATTTTTAAACTCAAGGCTAAAGTTAGGGACCGGCAATCCCCACCCATGACACCCCTCTGAAACCCTAAACTATTCCTCTAGGGAACAACTTGTACACTGAGCAATCTATGTCTGCTGGAGTGTGTGGAAGAGATATGTATTAGCAGGTTAGAATGTGGTCACATGTTTCTGTAAGATACAAAATACATGAATGGAAAAAGTTCGGAATAAACAAACTAATATTATTTAGTATTTCTTTCAAATAAATAAAATTTGAACATTTCAGGTCAAATATATTTACGGTGGCATATTGTAGATGTTTTACTTTTCATTAATTTGCATTTTGTAAAAGAATAAACCTGCTCAGCCAGTTTCATTGAAGTCCTGAGACAAGACCCTGCCTGACAAAACATGTGAAATGCCATGTTAAAGGGGGGGTTGACTGCGATTTCACTTTTTTCATTTTAAATAGTGTGTAATGTTGCTGTTGGTGCATGAACAGTATCTGCAAAGTTGCAGCACTGAAAGTTTAGTGTAAGCATAGATATTGTCTATTAAAAATCAGGAAGTATAATTGCCTACAAAAACGACTCGATTGGGACTACAGCTAGGTTATGGTAGGTCACTAACCCACACATTTGCATCAACCACTCCCTCGGGAAAATGCAAAAAAGTGCATGCGCATTTTTCAGCAGCTCCAGCCTCCAGTTCGTCAGAGTGTGTTGTTCACGCAGCTGTCAGGTCTTCTGTGTTCGAACTTCCCACGGACGCTATTCTTCCTCAACAATGGATACAATTTACGTTTGATTATATTCCTGAAAGTGTCGATCGTAATCTAGCTCTCTGTGCTGCGCATTTTACGGAAGACAGCTTCTAGAATCTCCATGAGTTCAACGAGTTCAACAAGAAACTGTTACTAAACATGAAGCAGATCCAATGTTAAAACCAGAGGCAGCAGTTGTTGGGCCACAATCTGTAAGTAGGCTAAGACTTAATCATTTTAAATGTATTTGCATGTAAAATGTATCAAATGCCAGCGCTGTTTGCTATTTCTACTTATGCTATTTCGTGTCTATGACAACTGCGTACAAACATGAATTTTGTATAAGTACTAATGTTGTAAATGTATTTGTCATGTATATATGCTTTATGACTTTATTTTCGATTTTGATCAAGAATGTAAACTTGCCAACGCTGTTTGAGTATAACATTAGTAGCCAGTCAGTTGCTATTGTTGCCAGTCAGATGCTATTGTGTAAAACAAACGTGTTTAAAGTAAAAAAAATGTAGCAAATTATCATTCAGAAACGTTTAGTAAGAGCCAGGTGTGGTGAGGTTCTGCTTGACTCTCTTCATTGCGGCTTTCTCCGTCTGATTCTGCCTGAAACTGATACTGCAGTTCGACACATATTTACATCTGGACCGGAGCTCTTGATATGCCCGTAAAGGTAATGGGCGTTAATCTTCCGGACAACGTGAGCGACAGTTTAGCCAATCACAACACACCGGCCCAAACTAACCAATCTGAGCCCACCGAACGTTTCTGAGGGAGTGTTTTCATAGACTCAGGAAGTGATCCGCTCGTTCAGGGGACAGGGGAGAGCGCGGCTGACAATAAAGGTTAAGTTTATGAAAAATAAGACTTTTAAAAAAAGAAAAACCATGAATACATGTTATATTGCACCCCATAAACACAATCATGCAAAGAAAAAAAGCAGTAAACCCCCCCTTTAATACAAACAGAGAAAGTTTTACTATACATCACATGAAATTTGCAACATTCCTTTCTGTTCTCACTATCTCTCGTGGTCAAGCTGGTTTCTAACAGCTGTGTTGTAACAATGCCGTTGCTGGGTTAACAGTCCTCACTTGTACATATAGTGGCATTCCCTGTGGGTCATGCGGCTCTGAGAGGGGTTCCCTACGTGACCAGCTGAGCATTATTATCTCCATTTATTTTTGTTATGCATGTATGCCATTAACTAAAGAATTACATTTTCCTTAAAGGGACACTTCACCCATTTGCATTAAGCTTTGTATCTTTATGAACCCAGTCATATTTCTGAATGGTCATGGTTTATTTCCTTATTTTCCCCTGGGATGGGAGAAATAAGGAAATAAGGACGGCTGCAACCAGGGCCGGCTATCCCTTTGGTTGCCCTAGGCGAAATTGATTTTTAGCGCATTTTTATCATCCAACATAGTTTTTTATCTGTGATAATGAAATATAACTTGAAGTAGATAAATTACAATATGGCTGCTACAAGGCTAAGGGGGTTTCGGTGTCCCTGTAAGAAAATGTTGTGCATTTTAATGTTTAATTCATGTTTAAATCAAATTTAAATGTTAAATTCATAGATCTTGTGCAATTCAGTGCGCAAATTGAACAAAGAAAAATTCAAACCTCTTTTAGTTACAGTGTCTGTCCACATTACACTACTACATAATAGGCTATATTGTAAAACAAATGCAATGAAAAATAAAAGAAACTTTCATAATTAGTTTTGTACAAATTTCTATACTTGTAAGTAAGCTAGCTATATATGCATGGAAGCAACTCAACGCCGCCAATTAAGCAAAACAAAATGAATGGGCTGCCGATGTACGAGTTTTATGCGCGCCGGTCACCGGGAAACTCAAGTTGGCTACACACCGGAAGTTCATTTATTGCGTTTGACACTTTAATGCCTGAGATGAGAAGGCTTACCTTTATACTGGGCTTTCTTTTTATTTTGTTGCTGTCTCTGTGTTCGCCCCTGTGCACCACAGTGTTTAAACTGCTTCCGATCAACGAGTAGCCTACTTGCCTAAAGTAACATAACGCAACCCCCTCGGAAAAAAGATCGACAATAATCATCAATTCAATCTAATAATCAGTCATTAAGTAAGTAATTAAACGTGTGTTTGAGGGGCGCCTTAGGATGATCATGTTTAATAAACATTTATTTTTTCGCTTCTCATTCAAACTCTGTGATTTCTCGATTAATGGGGAGTAGCAGAGAATGTGAAGTAGGTCAGAGGGCGACACTAGAGCGTGCCCGTGGCGCCCCCATCACATTTGGTGCCTGGGCAACCGTCTCAGTTCCAGCGCATTCTCATCCCAAGGCGCCATATTTTGACACTTTTGCAAAAGCGTAAATATCCAGCGCACATGGCACCCTTTAGCGCCAAATGAGACGGTTAAGTTTAGGTATGGGGTAGGGGTAGAGTTAGACCACTAGGGGGCACCTTCTGGCCCATATATATCTGGGTCTCATATTGACGCTAAAGGGTGCCATGTGAGTTGGATGTTGATGCATGGTCAAAAGCGTCAGTTAGATGATGCCTTGGGAGGAGAACGGGCTCTTTTTTTATTTATTTTTTTTAGATTTAATCAGCGCAATTTACTGCAATGTCAGAACCAGTATAAAAGTGGATGTACTTGTTCAGATGACATTTTCCGGTAAAAATCTTATGTTGGTCCAACGCATTCTCATCCTAGGGCTTCATATAGTGACGCTTTTGACAATGCGTATACATCCAACGCACATGGCACCCTTTAGCATCAATATAACACACTTCGGTCATGGGTATGTTTAGGTCTGGGGTAGGGTTTGGGTTAGACCACTAGGAGGCGCCTTCTGGCCCATATATATCTGCATCTCATATGGACGCTAAAGGGTGCCATGTTTGTATACGCATTGTCAAAAACGTCAGTATGACATCTTGGGATGAGAACGGGCTGGTTGGTCATACTTCCAAAAAGAATAATCTGTGAATCTAAATGCCAGTATCCCCATCGGTGCGACGACTGACAGCCTCACAGTCTCTTCAAACAATGTGTTCATCCGTGCTGTGCCATGTCGAGGGTGTTGAAGTACAACACACAGTAAACTTGATAATTCCGTGAATAAATGCAATTGCAGATTTCGAGCAGAGATGGCGACAAAGAGGAGAAACAGCAGACTATTCTAAAACACATTCTTAGTTAATGTTAGTTTCTACCTAATGCAGGTATAACTAATATAATACTTTACTAATACATTATTTTAATTATTAATAGCGGTATCTATCAATATTAATTGGGCATGAGCTAACATGAACTAACAATGAACATTTGCATTTTTATTTACTAATATTGACACATTAACTAAGATGGAAAAGTTTTGCTTTCAGCACTGTTGGCACAACGCTCTCCCAATCTTTTTGAAGGATATGAGCAAAGTGTTGTATAATATTATTTAGCCTATAATGTCAAAAGGCTGTGTCACGAATAGGGGAAGATCATTACCTCTTCTCAGAGAGTAACTGAACACCAGCAAGTACATGTTGCTCTAGAAAGCAAAAGGCTGAAGGAGCATTCTCGGCACTGCAGGCATGAGGATGTGTACCATCAGATTACATGGCTGATGAAAGAAATGTAGTCATCAGTGCAATTAAAGTATAACATGATTGTTGTTTAAATATTCAAATAGTTCAATGACATAACTTTCTTTATGAATAATATATATATATATAAATGCTTATTCATAAATAAAGTTATGTCATTGGAACTATTAAGTTATGTCATTGGAACTATTACTTTTACCCTGCATGCATGCATTAAAAACATCAATGTTTATTTGATGGTGTCTCCCTCTGTACAATAAAGCACATCTGAAGTTCATCGCAAGCATATATATATATATATATATATATATATATATATATATATATATATATATATATATATATATGTGTGTGTGTGTGTGTGTGTGTTTGCGATGAAACTTCAGATGTGCTTTATTGTACAGAGGGAGACACCATCAAATAAACATTGTTTGATGTTTTCAATGCATGCATGTATGCAGGGTAAAAGGGCATACAATTGAAAATCACATCTGTGCATAGCCTATATTTTCCTGATACTTTGGTATTCAAATAAGTTATGCAGGGATTTAAATGCAATATATAACAAAAAACACGAAGAAATGTATGTACATATAACAGCCAATTTCACTGGCAAAGCATGGTAATATACTGCCATCTAGCGTTCCGATATATATATATATACACCACTTTTACAGCCCACGTGATTAAATAGTTGCGTGCGCACTTTGGAAATCTCAAAACAGAGGGGACACATAAAAGTTACTCGACCTCCTCGGAAAACCACAACACACTAGTTTCACAAAAGATAAACCTTATAGAAAAAAAGAATACAAGCACTATATATTCACTGCCAAACCGCATAAACAGTAAACAATAAAGATTGTGAAGAAAAATTATATAGTGTGAAAACATCTTAAATTCTTGTGTTTGTTTGTATGATTTGTGCAATTTCACTCTAAAGACTTCCTAGTCATATACAGTTTTTTTCTGAATTGCTAAAACACATTCTTGAAACCATCACTCACTTTTTCAAACCCTTTAACACAAAACCACACTTCACACCAAGAACCTCTGACTCTTCTGGCAAAATCAAACAATTGCCTCAAACCCATTTTACCTGTGCTCAAAATCACACAATGACAGATCGTACACACTTATAGAACACTACAGATCATTCATTAGACACTACATTAAAAATGGTAAACACAGACTTCAAAGCATGCAGTTACAGAAAAAAAGTTATTTTTTTGTAAACAAATTTTGCAATTAGGTAAAAAAATTATAATGACAATACAGTATTAAGGTGAATACATTGTATTATAAAACGGTTACATTCGAATCCTCGATTCTGATTGGTCAAGAGCTGTGCTTTATTCACGATAAAACACAGCTATGACCGCTTCACCCAACGGTTATTGATCGCTGCGCAACACTGCAGTTCGATGTTGTTTTTATTTGAGCTTTCATGCATTTTACACATTGGAACGTTGTTGCTGTTTACGCTCAGGGACTATTTTTTTCTAGCGGAAGGAAGGCTTTTAGTGATTTTACTTCAAGAAAGTTGCACTAATGCATTGTTTTTTACTTTAACATTGTGTGGCAACCGTTTTATAAAAGCAATAGGGCACTCGAGGCTGTGCTGTATCGTGAATAAGTAGCGGCTGAAGAGCGTTGTTAGGCACGACGCGAAGCGGAGTATCCACTGCAAGTATTAGTATTGTACTGAATATTGAATAGTAGGCCTATCAATGTTATATACTGTAGGCCTGTCTGTATGCGGTATTCACCACTTGCGTACTATAAAAATACAGCAACCCGACTACAAAAGCCAAAAATGTTACAGTAAAAAACTCTCAATGAAAAGCATGTTACAGTTACAGTAAGTACACTCAGAAGAGTTGTGCAACTGCAGAATCAAAGTCAGTGAGAGAGACTGATTCTGCTTCAGCATCATGTCTTCTTGTTGGTATGGCCGGAGGAGTTTCTCCACATCACACACACCGTCATCTCTGAGGGAAAGGGAAAAACCCGAATGCAGAGTCAGCATTATACAAACCTTGCTCTTCCTCATTCTCTTCCTCGTTGTTCACCACCTATTACACACATACTCTTCCTTCTCTCTCCTCTTATATTGTTTCCATCCATTGTTGGTACTCATTGCAACATTTTGAGTAAATTATGGGGCTCTGAACTGACTTGTATTACAGTATGTACAGTTGGTTTGGTCACATCATTAGAAATAAGTGTGAACAATTTTGAGTCGTTGTGTGTAAACGGTGACAACTGTGTTGTAGTTGTGTTAAACTTTCGCCTACCTGTGTTGAGCATTTTGAAACATAAGTGCATCACTGTGCGAAATGTGTTTTAGTGAGTGAGAATGTGTTTAGAGTTTTGAAAAAGAGTGGATGAGATTTGCAAACAGTGCTTGTTTAATGTTTCACGGAAAGAGTGATTTATTCCACAAATTGGTTTAGGCTATTGAGAATTTGGTTCAGAAAATGAGGTTTAGTGTTTTAGCAATTCAGAACATGCTGAGCTAGATTATCATTAATTCTCTGTACCTCTGACTGCATTTACGAAAAAAAAACACCTTTAATATTGCTAAAGAACTAAAGGTAACACCAGTGACAAAAAATGGTGTATGGGGTTTCTAAATACAATAATAATTAAAAAAATCATTAAGCTCTCATTTATGTGTACTCAAAGTCAAAGGGTAATCTAATAATGTGGTATAAGTTTAAATATTAGAAAGAAATACATTTTAAGACATCTTGCCATTCCAAAAGTGGACGTTCCTGTAGAATGACCTATTTCTTGTTTTGCTGCATTTGTGCATACCGTTTACTGTAATTAAGCCTAAACAATAAACCAGGTAATCTGGCTTTCATAACTCAGTGCCTATCCTCTTTAAGACATCACTGTACATCATGGTGGCACCGGCACACCCTGGCACACCCGTGACTACACCAGTGCTTTCAGGTGTGTCATGTGACTGTATGTCATTACTCATTAGTCCTTGTGGATACATATAGGGCATCATGTTTCCGTAGTCTTTTGTCAAGCTTTGTTCTCTACTGCTGTTTGGTGAGTCTCGTATTCTTGTTTCTTAAATCATAGTCATGTTTTGTTGATTGATTTTTAATAAATAAATTGTACTTGGATTCAAGTGTGCTCCTATCAGTGGGCTAACTACAACAGTATAATGGTGCTGTAATGGAATTCAGTCCTTTACTGCAAAAATAGTTGGAGAGTGAATTTTTATTTTTATTTTAGAATCTTGTTGTTCAAAACTTCAGAGCATCTCAACTCCAATTTTGCTTTTGAGTCTGTTTTTGATAAAAATAATGTGTTCACGTGTCCCCTTAAAATAATTCCAGGGCTTTAATCCTTCTGTTCCACATTCAACATGCTGGTGCAAAAGCTAAACTGGATCACTTGTAAGTACTGATTTAGAACCCATTCAATTTGCATGATTTTGCATGTTTTAACTAGTTGTTTTGGACTTTCAGTGTTGCTGTTTCTGTATCATCATGGTAAGGCAATACTGACTAATACATGTGCAGTCTCATTAAAGACTTTCAGGTGAAGAATGTTTAAGTAACTTTACTTGTTTCCTCTCTTCAGGAGCTGAAGCAAATAAAAGAGCGGTGGCTTGTGAAGGAGAATCTGTGGGTCTTAACTGTGGTGAGTTGTTCTTAAAGTTATGCGTTTGGCTTTTGTTGAGTGTAGGGAACAGAATCCATGAGTGTGTCTTGAGCCTTTGTGTCCTAACAACATGGAATGTGCTTAAACTGCCACAATTCTCTTTTTCTTTGAACCTCAGAGTTGGATTCATAAAGGTCATTAAAGCCAACTATGGGCGAACTGATCGCAAAACCTGCGGAAGTGGGAAACCAGCTAGTCAGCTCTCAAATAAACAATGCAGCACAGAAGCGTCCCCTCTGATAGTGTCCGCTTGGTAGGTTTAACCAGCAAAGAAAATGTGAAGAGTTCAGATGCAAAAGCCTCTAAATGCCATTTGAAATTTCTTCTAAAATGACCATTTTTATCAAGCTTGTATATTTAAGTTCAGTAATTTCACTTAAATGACAATTAATAGGTAATCGTCATTGCCATTTAAGTGAAATTACTGAACTTTAATATACAAGCTTGATAAAATGATCATTTTAGAAGTTCAAATGGCACTTAGAGGCTTTTGCATCTGAACTCTTCATGTATAATTTTAGTTTATGCATTAGGCACAAGATGCATATTGTCTATAGTATTATAACGCTAAGCTCTTGTCATTTGTTCTGTCCATGAATCAGGTGTGATGGAAGAGAGAGCTGTACTGTTCCTGCAGTAAACTCGGTTTTCTCTGATCCTTGTTATGGGACTTATAAATATCTGGACGTATCTTACCTGACTGTATCCCAGCAAGTAATTAATTTCCATTATTCACTTTGAAGTTTAAAATTGAATAAAGGCATGGCAAATTAGTAAAATGTTTTACTAATATTTACCCCATCCAAAAAAACCTGT
The DNA here is from genome assembly GCA_030378365.1 of Hybognathus amarus. NCBI lineage: Eukaryota > Metazoa > Chordata > Actinopteri > Cypriniformes > Leuciscidae > Hybognathus > Hybognathus amarus. The sequence continues at coordinate 339,866 of JAQIUQ010002663.1, read as the reverse complement.
AGAAAGAAGTGTAACGTGTGAAAGTAGTCAAAGCGTCATTAAGTGTGGTAAGTTCTTTTCTTTCTATGTGTTCTTTACAATGCTGATATCAGAGTGTGTTGTCTCATGTCTACATTGCTTTGAGTGGATCAGTCCTGCTGCAGTACACAGCTTTTTTTTCTTCTAAAAAAAAACAAAAACTCTTTAATTGACATTTTTACTCATTGGCAAACAATCACTAAAGAAATCTCATCAGTGTCTGTGTGTATCAAAAGTTAAAGGGGTTATTCATGTTCATCATGCCAATTATGGACGACGGGATCTTGTAACCTGCCCTCATGAATTCGCAACCAGGCCAGACTGTTATTTTCCTCAGACCGGCAGCCTGCGTTCCAGGTACATCAACTACACACTTTAGGTCACACTTCAGCTATTTAAAACGAGTACAAAAAAGTTAACATTTGAAGCGGATCGAATACGTTTCAAATTTATACATCCATTTTGAACAATACATGTTCTTGTCTCAGGGCAACTTTTTTTTTTGATCCACTTCAAATGTTGACTACAGTAAATCAAAGGGACAATGTACATTTGAGAATCATTATCCTGTGTATAGCTACTTAATGTGGAAATGAAAGAAATTGACTTTAAGTTGTTCGATTTTGTAGAATGATACAAGAGCTAATAGTCATTTCTAATTTTTCTCTCTTAAGGTGCGACGGAAGAAGTCTTGTCAACTAAGTGCTTCAAATTCTGTCTTCTCTGATCCATGTGTGAACGTTTTTAAGTACCTGGAAGTGACATACAGCTGTGAATAATATGACTCACCATACTGCTAAAGATTTCCTTTATGTCTGTCATGTTCATGTCAACAAATGACAATGGAAAGCAAAATAAAGCAAGTTTAAAAGTATAATCAATCCAGATGCTTTACAAATTTCTAAATGCTTTTTCTGTTTGCATAAATGTATATTTTTTGTTAAACTAAAAATAGTTTTCAAAATGGGGCTTCCTGAGTGATGACATGCTATTACCATTTTTGGCTTGTAAAACAACCTTTCAGTCAACTTAAAAGAACCAAAATAATCGATTCCATAAAACACGATTTGTCAATATCTGTAAAGCTTTTCTTTTGTAGGAATTTGAATTGCAAAAAGTACTCGAACTCACATTGTCAAAAGCATCTTCGTAACATTTTTAAATGCACTATACAATCTTATCTGATTTAAAGTGCTGGAGTAATAACCCTCACTTTTTAAAAGAAAAGGTTCTATCAGCGCTACATATATTTGGAACCCCTAAAAGGTTCTAAACAGAATCCTTTTTAAGGGTTCAATAATAAGAACATTTTAGGGTTCTTTGTAACCAGGAAAAGGTTCTATATGGAACCTTTTGGGTTTATTCATCATCATTTGTTTTTGTCCTTTCCGGATTAAATATTTCATATTATTGACAAACATCAAGACCCTAAAATGTATTTATGAATGTGTATATGTATATAGTATGTATAGAAATGTATATATTTCTATCATTTTATGTTATCACATGAAGAGTGCCATTTCAGTTTTTCTCCTCCAAAAATCAGCATGATCAAAATAAGTTACTAAAACAGTTCAATAAACAATAAATTAATTACAACTACAAAATGTTGCAGAATAATGTCATATATGAATGAATAAAGTAACCTTTCTGACAAAATGGTTCTTCTTGTCATGATAGAACCTTTTTATAGCATAAAAGGTTCTTTGAAGTACAAGTAAAGAACCCTATGCTTCATATATAGAACCCCAATGAACCCTTTTTTCCAAGAGTGCTCTGTCCCATCACGAAGCCACCATCACTGCCCCACTCTGAATTTGTATAGCCAACCATTAGAGATTTTTATTGTCTCTATCACTGTTACGCTTATCTGATTGTAGTGCTGTGCTACAACAAAAGTGGATAATTTGGATTTGTTTTTTAAGAGATGTGCCTTAAAATAATGCGACAACGCAATTTGTGCAATTCAATTCAATTCCGATTAATTTCTTTTTTCTTTATGCCTTTTTTTGTCTGTGTCTTTGCTTGGCACCACAAGCATGTCTGTACGCGCCACTGCTAGATGACAAGAGACAGTCTACAATACATTTGGATTAGCAGTGTGTTGCTCTTGTCTTATGACAACAATTTCAACTGTTATCACACATCTTCCAAAATCCGAAAAAAAATGGAAGTTGGCTGTCTGTTTATTTAATAACATTTTCAAATTTTGTGTGGCTTTAAAAAGCTTATATTTAGCCTGATGGTGGACCGTTACTCAGAAGACACACTGTTGTTATTCAAGCCTATCAGTAGGCTATCCATACTCCTCCTAAGGCCCAGAACGTTTTTTTTTTTTCAAAAGTTTTTTTTCCTTCTTCACATAATCACATTGTTATGAGAATAAGAAACAAATGGACAAAAGAGAGAAAATTAAGAGTTCAGATGCAAAAGCCTCTAAGTGCCATTTGAAATTTTCCTCTAAAACGACCATTTTTATCAAGCTTGTATATTTAAGTTCAGTAATTTCACTTAAAGGGCAATGAAGATTACCTATTAATTGTCATTTAAGTGAAATTACTGAACTTAAATATACAAGCTTGATAAAAATGGTCATTTTAGGAGAAAATTTCAAATGGCACTTAGAGGCTTTTGCATCTGAACTCTTCAAATATATATTTATGTTATGGTATGACCTCTGTAGTGTACACCAGGACTCAATTGTTTAAAAAATAAAAATAATGGCAATATTTGAAAACTGATTATTATTATTATTATTTGTTTAAATTGCATTGATATCTGAATGTGTCAAAACCTAGACTTTCAAACATCAACATTCATATGTATTCGTGTACAAAATGACATATAAACATTATTTATTTATTTTTTGCCTGGAAACGCTTCCAACACGCTTGCATGTCGCAGAAAAATAGGCGTCGGTTCTAAAAAAAATCTAAGATTCTGGTCATAGCGCCCACTTGTCGTCCCCATAGACGGTCGTCCCCAATAGGCCTAACGTTTCACAAGATGGCGACCGAGACCGGAAGTAGGGTAAATGGTTTTCCGTTGAAAGTGTTTCGGTGGACAAATATGCGAAGACTAGCGGTCCGTCCTGTTGCTTAGCTTTTTATTATGAGTATGTCAACCCAAAGAAGAAACAGCCTAATTTATCACTTCACAGCTTTCTGTGTTTTCATGGAACAACTGGGGAAGTTAAATCACGTCAGACACCGACAACAACAAGACGACCAGCTAACTTACGATTGACATTCATTCTCAAAATGGACTGTGAGTAAACAGCTTTGTTTTCTCTCAATCATTCATATATCTGACAAAAGTAAGAATAGCAGATGTTTTCAGTTTTGTTGATATTCTTGACGTTTGCTTACATAAAGTTCCATTCATAAATGGCATGACACTTCTCACATTCAAAGTAAATATATCGAAAAACAATAAATACATTGAAATGTCTGATTGTAGGCTTTGAGTGAAATCTAGTGGCTTTTGTTAAAAAATTATATATATAGATGGAATTATATGTTCTTTTCATAACAGTTAAAATCTTTCAGACAGTTAAATATTGTGTAACATCATGATTTAAAAAACAAAACATGTAATATCACTCACTTCAATCATGCAATCTCCTGGACTAATTAGTGATAAAAAAAAAAATCATTTTGTTACACATTATTAACTGTCTGGGGTTCCCAAATGAAAATAAATTGGTAAATGGTTTAACAGTATATTTGAAAACATACAGAATTATATGGTGTTAATACGTATATTGCATATTACATAAGCAATTTTCATATATTTAAAAATGTGAGACAATATATTTACTAATATATAAGGTAAGTTATCCGTCGTTATGGGAGTACAACGGATTTCTGTCAATATCCTTATGTCTTACATTACCCTTTTCATTATTTTAAGGCCTTCAAATAGGGTAATAAATCTTAATTTTGGTTTAAATGGGGTCGGAAGGTTCACCCTGCTTATGGAGATGTAAATCTAAGCCTGGACTGGAGCAAAAGCACTTTCCTCTCTCTCACTCTTACCGTTCTGTTGTCACTCTCTCTACTAATCCACTCCTGCTTGTTCACACAACTTTAAAAGTTATTCTAATATGTTTATTTTTTATATCACAAACGTCAGAATTCTATAAGACTATATGTAACGAATTGTAAAGTATTCTACACGTAAAAGATTAAAAGGTAACAACACCAGTTCTCGGCGCCCATTTTTGTGAAATAGGCCTATTCTAATCATCAATGTTCTGTTTTATCTGGAAAGTATGCACTTTTCATTTATTCCTACATGGTTGCAAAAACATTTAGGCCTATCTTAAATATTGAAGTGCCATTATTTTTTCTTTTTTTGGCTGTATTTCAAAGATGCTTTAAAATTGAATGCCATCTATGTATCTTCCTGACAAAAAAACTTTTGTTTATCATTTTGAATAGAGGTTGATGATACAGTTATATACATTGGTGTAGCTATATTGAAAATGGGTCAGGTTTATGGGTCATAAAACAGTTCAAATGAACTAGCCTACTGTAATGGATGTAGGCCAGTGAGAGTTGTGCATGTAAACCAACCACAATCCCCAGGGCCTGGTTTTCAAAAGGTTAAATCCAGATAAAATGTATCCGGATTTAGTAATCATTTTTTTGGCGATCACGTGATCACGTAATCCAGCTAACTTTTGAGCCAGTTTTTTCAAAGCAACATCGGATTGGATCAATCTGATCTGGATAGGAACTTTTCAGGATCACCAAATCTGGATAACCAGTGCTCAAACAGGATAGGAAATCACAACGTAGAACTATGTTGACATTACTACGTTGACATTGTACAGTTATGCTGCCGGAAATTGAGCAGTCAATGTCCCAATTTTTTTTCCAAATATTTCTGACCGAAGTGGCCATTTGCTCAAAAGCCATTATAAAGTGCGTTTTGTCAGAATTTAGGAATACTTTAGCATAACCCACTAATGTGTTTGTCTGTAAAGGCAATGGTGAGTTTTGGATTCATCATGCCCTGATAAATTAGCTACGCCAGACTGTTACTTTCCTCAAACAAGCTGCCTGCGTTCCAGGTACAGCAGATCTAGTCTCTGAAAACATTAGATTACACATCAACAAAGTTCAGCTATTTCTGAGTACAATATGGAAAAAAAATAATAATCATAAGGGACAGTGAAAGTTAGCCAGACATTATTTTTATTTTCATGTGAGTAAAAAAGAGATAAAACAACCACAGCTATAGACTATTAAACATAATAAATGTAACATAATAAAATTTAAAACATTAGCAGCATAAATGTTTTATTTATTTTTTACCTTATCAGCTGCAATGGGAAGAAGTCTTCTAGAAGATCCGTGTCCGGATGTCCACTTAGAAATGAGGAATCTGCCACTTAAATCTATTTTATAGGTTTATGTGTGTTGTAAATGAAGACGGACTATTATACATTTTTAGATACTTAATTTTTGTCTGAAGAAAGTTCACTTCCCTAGTAGAACTGTTTAGATCTGTGTAAAAATGACAAAAGCATGACAAATTATTTACAACTATGTGCAAATTGGAAATGAAGCATCACCTACTCGGATGCTAGTTTCATTTCATTCTTGGTATAATAATGCGTCTAACTAACCACAAATAATAAGCAAGCATGCCACCTAGTGGTACTTTATGGTATTGTAGACTGTGAGACTTTGAAACCACTGGAAAAAGTCACTTTTTTTGTGTTTGACTGTAACGTTTATGTTGTATAGCATTACTTATCATCTGTTTTGTATATAATTTGTACTCAGTGTAAGACCATGAAACATTCTGTTAAATATAGATAATAGAAAATAGAGGTGTTTTTTTTTGTTTTTTGCTCCAGCGTTGTCATCTGTCCTTCATTGTAACCGATTTCAAATGGTGCTAGAAACCCCAAAAGACTCTGAACACCAAAAGAAATCGGTCAACCTTGGGTAAAGGACATTGGTCTTGAAGTCAAATTTGATATAAGATGTATACAAAGTTTAAAGCATGAATGTTGTCAGTCTTCCAGATAAAAAGTGAAGCATTTCCCACCCCAAGAACACTGATTTCAAATGGTGCTAGATTAATTTTATCAGCACTCTAAGCCACCACTTGAAACCAGCTTCCAAGAGGAGACACGGTCAGACTCCTTCATAGGCCTTCCTTTGACGTCAGGTGCCGAAACATAACGCAACAGCATCACAGATGGCAGGGCTTCAGACAAAAAGAAAGAAAACAGAATATTAAGTCACATTCAGTATATTTTGTGATAATTTCTAGCTCTTGTTGTTGCTAAATAAACTGGTAGTATTTTCACAGAGCAAAAATCAATGTAAGAAAGAAACTTCTTTTACTTCTCCATTAATATCACACAAACGGCTGTTGCAGCTTTTTGGATTTAAGAGAGCCGTCACTGGATCATGTGTCTGGAAACCAAAACAACAAAATGCAAAGGTTTTCTGGTCTGTAAATGCTATGTGACGGATCCCTCTAAAGCTGCAGGAAAATATGATGGCATCCTGCAGTTATGTGAGCTGTTATATGAGTGGCTGCAGGAAGGCAAAATATACGCACATTTTATGGTTTAAAAGGCTTCAAAAAATAGTATTTATTAATTAAATAAAATTAATATGATTTAACTAAATAAAATATGAATATTTAATAATACAATAAGTATTATTCATAATAAATGTAATAACATTTAACATAAATAATTGTAATAATGTTTATAATTAATACATTTAATAATATTTCATAAAATAAAATGTTAATGGTTTAATTATTTTAATAATATTTATATGAAATGTAATAATATTTAGGTAGATGACAAACCATTAACAAAAACATGCAAGACTATGGGCCCTATCAGTCCGACGCAGTTATCATTTTCACATCCTGTGCCATGTTTAAATAGCAAATGCATTTGCGTGCCCATGTGCATGTTTAAATAGCAAATAGCATGTGCATGCCGGTCTGAAAACGAGGTGTGTTCAGGCGCATTGTTATTTTGAGGCAACTAAAATAGACTGTGCCATTTACCAGCAACATTTTATTATTTTATTTTTTTATATTTAACGAGCATTAGTAATATGCACCTATAGACGGGTCCACAACCCGCGTACACTCTTATTACACACACAGGGACAACTTTTTATTACACACACAGGGACAGCAGCAGCACACAAACATGCCAATGTTAAAAATAAAAGGATTACAATGTAAAATATAAATATTGTGAACATAAAAATATGGTGGAGTCAGACTTGTCCTGTAGATGGTCTGCTCGCGTGCTTCCTATCTGTTTCCACACAGGAGAAGCATTCAGTTTTTCTGCTTGCAAATTCCGCCATGCAAATAGTAATCTGCCATGGTGCGAGGCTGCGAGCGCAACTGTTTTTTAAAGGGAATAGGAGATAAGACACTGATTGGTTTATCGCACGTTATGCCCAAAACACACCCATTACTCATTAAGAGAATTGGGACAAACCTTTTAGACAAAGCGCCGTGTGTGTAGTGACCATTTTTCCTTTCGTTAAACTAGCAAAAATGGATCGTTAAAATTGGGCCCTATGGGTTCACTTGCAACAAAGATCAACATAGTTTGTGCCAAATGCAATTTGTCCATTAAATTATTAATTCAGTATACATGTGATAAAAATGTAAACAAACAATTTATTTATAATTAATTCTACAAATTATATAATTTTAATATAAATCCTATTTAATAAAAATGGTAGCCTAATACTTTTTATAATAAACATATTACTATTTATTCCAGTGAAATAAGCGTTGTTAAAACATCTACATCTACACAGATGTCAAAGGAACGGTGTAGTTCAGTATATGTACATGTAGGAGTAAACTGCCCTTGCTAACCAGCTAAACCTTCATCACATAATCTCCATTTACTCTCTATTCTGAGCATTTATTTGAGAGCGGAAACACAAAATTCAAGCCTCTCTGACAGATTCACACCTCAAACCACAAAACAAGACAAGAAAGCCCACACCTCCTGTTCTGGCAGGACACTGCTAGACTCCTTTTTCAGAGGATAACCAAGATTTTTAGTTTGCAGAACCTACTAAAGAATATCAAGAAAGAGCACAGACAGGCTACTGTAATACTGCACATCTTCTTCCACCTGGTCACTCGCTTTAAACATTAAATGCACAGAAGGAAATGTTACGTGACGTTAAGCAATAGAATCAGAAGAATTATCGATCGGAGGATAAAAGATAACATGGTTTTATAAACTCTAGATAAGGTATCCAATGCAGAGGCATAATGCCAGTGAATAAGGAATAAACACAAGACAATGCTGATTTGCTCCCTCTCAATGTGGCTTGAGGGCATTGAGCTAAATGCAAATAATAAAATGTTATACAAATAATAAAATCTAAACAAATAAAATTGTATATATATAATAATTATTATAATGAATTGTAACATGATAAATTAAATATTTTATCTACACGAGTAAAATAGTATAATACATTTATTTATAAATATACTAATATTTTGGCAAAACTTTACAATAAGGTCTCAATAATTTACATTGGTTAATGCAATAAACTAACAATGAAAAATATATTCTTACAGCATGCATTAGCCTTTGTTAATGTTAGTTAATAAAAATGTAGTTAATGTAATTTAGTTCACATAATGTTTTTAATTTCAGTGGTACTGGTGAATTTTCATGGGAAATTTGAGCATGTTTTGCGTCACATCTGTACACACAAAGAAGAGTCTTGGCTAGTATAAGCTATATTGGTAACACATTACAATAGGTTCATTAGTTAAACATTAACAAAGAATGAACAATACTTCTTCAGCATTTGTTAATCTTTGTTAATGTTAATTTCAACATTTACTAATACTTTATTAAAATCTTGTTAACATTAGTTAATGCAATGTGAACTAACATGAACAAACAATGAACAGCTAGATTTGTATTAACTAACGTTAACAAAGAATAACAAATACAGCAACAAATGGTTAGTTCATGTTAGTTAATGCATGAACTAATGTTTAATAAATGAACCTTATTGTAAAGTGTTACCGCTATATTGAGTCATTTCGTCACATCTGTACACATAAAGAAAAGTCTCGGCTAGTATAAGCTATATTGAGTCATTACGTCACATCTGTACGTGACACAAAGAAGAGTCTTGGCTAGTATAAGTTATATTGAGTCATTTCGTCACATCTGTACACATAAAGAAGAGTCTCGGCTAGTATAAGCTATATTGAGTCATTACGTCACATCTGTACACATAAAGAAGAGTCTCGGCTAGTATAAGCTATATTGAGTCATTACGTCACATTTGTACACAAAGAAGAGTCTCGGCTAGTATAAGCTATATTGAGTCATTACGTCACATCTGTACACATAAAGAAGAGTCTCGGCTAGTATAAGCTATATTGAGTCATTACGTCACATCTGTACACATAAAGAAGAGTCTCGGCTAGTATAAGCTATATTGAGTCATTACGTCACATCTGTACACATAAAGAAGAGTCTCGGCTAGTATAAGCTATATTGAGTCATTACGTCACATCTGTACACATAAAGAAGAGTCTCGGCTAGTATAAGCTATATTGAGTCATTACGTCACATCTGTACACATAAAGAAGAGTCTCGGCTAGTATAAGCTATATTGAGTCATTACGTCACATCTGTACACATAAAGAAGAGTCTTGGCTAGTATAAGCTATATTGAGTCATTACGTCACATCTGTACACATAAAGAAGAGTCTCGGCTAGTATAAGCTATATTGAGTCATTACGTCACATCTGTACACATAAAGAAGAGTCTCGGCTAGTATAAGCTATATTGAGTCATTACGTCACATCTGTACACATAAAGAAGAGTCTCGGCTAGTATAAGCTATATTGAGTCATTACGTCACATCTGTACACAAAAGAAGAGTCTCGGCTAGTATAAGCTATATTGAGTCATTACGTCACATCTGTACACATAAAGAAGAGTCTCGGCTAGTATAAGCTATATTGAGTCATTATGTCACATCTGTACACATAAAGAAGAGTCTCGGCTAGTATAAGCTATATTGAGTCATTACGTCACATCTGTACACAAAGAAGAGTCTCGGCTAGTATAAGCTGTATTGAGTCATTACGTCACATCTGTACACATAAAGAAGAGTCTTGGCTAGTATAAGCTATATTGAGTCATTACGTCACATCTGTACACATAAAGAAGAGTCTCGGCTAGTATAAGCTATATTGAGTCATTACGTCACATCTGTACACATAAAGAAGAGTCTCGGCTGAGTATAAGCTATATTGAGTCATTACGTCACATCTGTACACATAAAAAGAGTCTCGGCTAGTATAAGCTATATTGAGTCATTACGTCACATTTGTACACAAAGAAAGAGTCTCGGCTAGTATAAGCTATATTGAGTCATTACGTTCACATCTGTACACATAAAGAGAGTCTTGGCTAGTATAAGCTATATTGAGTCATTACGTCACATCTGTACACATAAAGAAGAGTCTCGGCTAGTATAAGCTGTATTGAGTCATTACGTCACATCTGTACACACATAAAGAAGAGTCTCGGCTAGTATAAGCTATATTGAGTCATTACGTCACATCTGTACACATAAAGAAGAGTCTCGGCTAGTAGAAGCTATATTGAGTCATTACGTCACATCTGTACACATAAAGAAGAGTCTCGGCTAGTATAAGCTATATTGAGTCATTACGTCACATCTGTACACATAAAGAAGAGTATCGGCTAGTATAAGCTATATTGAGTCATTACGTCATATCTGAACAAAGTAGAACAAAGTTGCACAGTTTGACGTGTATACGACAAGCGACAGTTACATTTAATCAGTGCGATTTACTGCAATGACTTTTTCCCTTAGTTGGTCAGAACAAAAGTGGATGTTTCTTACATGTTCAGATGACATTTTCTGGTGAAAATTCTTATGTTGGTCATTCTTCCAAAACGTAGAATTTGTGATTATGATTGACAGTATCCACACCACACAGTCACAGACAGCCTCACATCACAGTCTCCTCGAAAACATTGAATTCATCCGGCTATATGCTGTGTCGAGGCACAACCCACGTAAAGTTGCATAATTCCGCGAATGACTGCAATTGCAGATTTCTAACAGAGATGGCGACAAAGAAGAAAAGTAAAATATAAGCTTATAAATATAAGCAACGTTTTTCTAGCTAACTAATGAGTTTGAGCTAATGACCATGTGAACAATTGAACTGTATTAGGTTGTAAACTTTTGGTCCTGATGCAAAACCAGTTGAGCACCACGGCTCTAGAGAACTATGCTTACAGCAGTTTCATCTGTCACTCAATGGCACACGCACACAGCCCTGGAATGTGAGGCAGCGCTCTACGCAAGCAAACCAGGAAAGATTTAAGAGCAAAAGCAAGTCAGCAATACAGTATATGACCAAAGATCAATACATTCAACCATGTCAAAACGTAATTTGCTTGGCTTTTACAATCGATAGAAAAACGTATCGAATTATGTAAAAAAACGGTTTTAAACCTCAAACGACAAGTACTCACTAGACATGTGGCATATAGGGTCGAGCTTCTCATAAAGGAGATGTTCATTTAGGGTGTTTTGTGTTTTGCTGCCTCCACCACCGCAGTCTCTTCAAAATGAAGTGAGCGCAGGAAATGGAGCAATCTGGAAGGGAGATTCCTGACGCCAGCACTCGGCGAGGGTGTGGCCGGCAGGTACTGCCCTGTAGACTGACGCTTTGCCAAGGTTTTTTTGTTCTTTACTTATCTGCGTCCTCAGTGCCAAACCCTTTGCCAGATAAACATCCCACTCATGCGACATATAAGGTGTCAACTTTATTACAACTTCCTTCTAAATCTTGTTTTAAGTCCTAAATCTTTTCAAGTGTCTCTTCCCACAGACTGATTAAGAGAGATTCAGTAAAGCAATTCATGGATGTCAAAATATATTTTTTTCTGCCTTCTTCAGTTTACTCAAAGCCTGGAGTCTGTGTTTGCTTTGAGCCGTGTGGGCAGAGCTGAAACATGCCCCTGGAGCTCGGTAACCCTTATCTGGCTGATAGGACAGAACTCGTGGGAGTTTCCCGACTGAGCGGAGAGCATGGCGACAGTTGCTGTTTAGAGGTATCTGGTTGCCCCTCTCACTTTCTTCTGCCTGTTTGTTTGCCTTCGACCTGTTGTGCAATATTTACAAAATACTTAAAGGGGTAGCTTTGTTTTTCTGGTAAATGAAAAAAGAAATAAATGAGTAAATATATAATTAATATTTTTTTTTAATTTAAAACAAATAATAAGGCAAATAATAATTTAAAAATAATAATTAAAAAAAATAATATTATAAGAAATAATAATATCTATCTATCACATTAAAAAAGAAAAAAAAAAGAAAAAAAATGTAGACCAAAATATTTGGACACAAAGTGTTACATTTAAAACCAATGATTGTAATTGCAAAAAATAACAGAAGCATGTGCTTTGATAATTTAATGCAATTAAATTCATGCATCTAAAATTACCAAATTCTTTTTATGGTCCAAAATTCTACAGGTCAAAAATGCAATTTACGCAATTTAAAAGTGAAACTATTTGTGATTCGAGACAAGTACAGCTTTTAAAAAAGTTAAAGCTTAATTACAAATAACTCACCAGGTTTTTTTTTTTTTGAATACGCATTCACTTACGCATGACTTTACTTAACATTCACTTCACAAACATATTTGTTTTCCATCACAATATCACCAAAAAATAACATATATAAAAGTAAAGATGAGTTCTTGGAAGAAATAGCCTTCTCTGACTCCGATATCACAGGGTGCAACAATACAAGGCGAAAATCAGGAAAGAACAGCACAAGTTACAATCTGCGTCACAACATGATCCTAAACCCAGACGCGCATGGGTTAACTCGTGGTCAGATTCATCCATAAATAAGCCCCTCCCTCGTGATAGGAGAATGAGGTAGACGAGGATGCAGTCCCTCTGGCCCTCTGGTGCCACCAATGTTTGCCAGCGCTCGGCTCTGTGGCGTCTAATGCAGCATTAACAGCTGCAGTGCAGGCCTCTGCCTCACACACAAACACACACTCGCACGTAACCCAGGGACAGCGCCGCTCTCGACACGGCAACAGGTTTCAGGACAGGACCGTCTCCCTAATTGAACAAATCGCATACACGAAACAAACTTCAATCACAAGACACTGTTTTGATACTGCCTGTATCAAATACTAAACAAGAAGATCAGTGGTCAAATAGCAAAGAAAGAAGCAAACTGATCGATGTAAGAAATCAGGAGGGATTAAAAAAAGTCAAATATTTAAAAATTCAGATGACAATTCTAGTCATACAATCATTCCAATATAATGAAACCGCATGTGCTTAACTAGACCATACTGTGTGACATGATAATGTGCTGAAAATTAATCTTAACTATTACTTATATAAAAAAGCAACCCATTTTACTTTTTAGTCCACCTTAAATTAAGATTCTGACATAATTTATTCACCTACATGTTGCTCCAAACCTGTATGAATTTCTCTTCTGTGGAACACAAAAGAAGATAGTTTGAAAAATGTTGGTAACTGCAAACAGTTTTGGTAGGTTTTGACCATACAATGGAAATGAATGGGAACTGAAACTGTTTGGTTACCAGCATTCACAAAAAATATCTTCTTTTTACGGGTTTTTGAAAAGACTTTATACAGCATTAAAATCATTTTCTCACCCTCATGTTGTTACAAGATATTTTGAAGAATGTTGAAGTCCAAATAACATTGGACCCCATTGACTTTCATTATATGTGCAAACAACATCGACATTCTTCAAAATATCTCCTTTTGTGTTCCACAAAAAAGAAAACAAGTCATAAAGGTTCACATATTGTTAACTTTTGGGTGGATAATTCTTTTAAATAACACACTTTCGAACATTTTCCATAGTGCGGATCTACCAAGTAACAGCTCTTTAAAATAACAACACTTTGACGCAACAATGAATTAGAACCAACTTGTTGTTTGAGTACTCACAAATGTTAACATTATCTTCCAGCCAATTAGATTATTCTCTCCTGCTATTTTCCAGGGCTAATCCAATGGGATTTGGAGCTTCAAAAAGTCGGAAGCAACAACCGGCGCCTGATAGGAGCACAGCTCTATCACTCATCTCTCTGATGCGGCTGCATTGGGAAGTCTAGCGCATGTGAACTGAACGCCTGCCAGTGCACAGTCACCAAGAGAGCAAGGTAAACAATTTCCCTCTCTCTTCTCTCATTCTAGTACTTTCCCAAGATCCCTCCCATGGCATTTCTGATCCTTTTCATCAACATGACCCTCCTCAGGACACAATTTAACCCCCAAATCAAAGGTAAGATGCAGAGAGAGAGAGAACCAGAGGTTAAAACAGTCATGCTCTGAAAATATGACTGCTGTCACAACTTGTGTTTCTGTGAGCTCTGCAGAAACAAATGTTGTTGATTGAGGGGTGACATCTGCCCTCCTCCCTGCCAAAAGATCACAAATTTAGTGATTTAGTCCACCTGCTCTTCTATCATCCTACCCAATATATGGGCATAAAATACATGAAGTAAGCCACCTATTATGATGTCTTATGGAGCCAAAGACTGGTCCCAGGTCAGCCTAACAGTAAATAGCTCGTTATAAATCACTTACCTGATACGAGGAGCCAGAAAAGATGTTGTAATGTATATCGGTATCAGTATCAACCATAAATATGCGTATTGCAATTACGGTACTGACATTTGTGGTATCCGATGGATTGGCTTGAATAAAAGGTAAACAACTGCATTTATGTCAACATCTACAACTATTCTTGTATCTCTCAGGAACGTTAGAGAGCAGCGTTTGTTTTGTTATTGCGTTTGTTTTGTTAACCGTTTTTAGCGCCCTGTATACACCTCGTGACGCCATCACACGCCCAGCAAACGTTGTCGCACACCGAACCTCTACGCACACAATTCGAGAAACTCTACCTCATCCATGTTGGAGCTGCGATTGTGGTGAAATGAACTAAAATGTGAAATCAGAGAGAGTGGGAGAGAAAAGAGATGGAGAAGACGAGGGTGAAAGGCAGACGAAAGGGCTGGAATACACTCACAGGTAGGAAAAGCACACATGTCCGAATCCTCTCCTCCTAGCTGCTGTTTTCCTCTCTGACGTGAAAAAGTGACGTAGCAACTAATCCAAAACCTCTCTCTCTCTCTCCCTCCCTCTCTCTCTCACCAGACCTCCACCCTCTCCTGCTCGCTCTATTTTCATCTTGTTGCAACAGCAGAATCGCTGCTGTGTTTTTTTCAGACAGACAGACACATGTCTACATAAATAGATAGCTAATAGACGCATACAAAGACGCACATTGTAATCGCAGAGACCGATGGTTGCTTTGAACGCTCGCACAATCCTTCGTTCTCCTTCTCCTTCAGTTTGTCTCTCACTCATTGTGACGCAGCACTTAATTCTTGGGTCTTTTTCTCTCTCTCTGTTATGACCACACAAATGCAGCATTCTCGAAAAAGTCCACATAACGGATGGGAAAGTGAAGAGAGAGAGGCACTTTGATTACAGTTGGCTTCTCTCTTTTCCTGTCTATCAGGTGTCCTCCTCTCCCCTCTGTCCTCCTATAACTGTTCCTCTACCCATCAGCCCCCCCATATCGTCTCATCTGTGTATCTGAGAGACGTGCTGGTGTCTCGGTGAACTGAGATGACGGTGCCCCTGTGATCACCTGACAGCCTGCAGCTTTTAAAGGCACATCGCAGAGCTCTGTTTCAGTTATGTAACAACTGGGCTGTTTTGTTTCTCGTGTTTTTAATCTCGGCCTATTTGCTCGGCCTGTTTAAAATATCCAGGCTGTCGGGGAACGGATAAATCAGACACTATGGGCAGGGACTGAAAGAATCTCGATTCTATGAACATCACTAGTGACGTCTAACTTCTTATATAAAGTAACACCATTCCATCACTCAGATAGATTAGGGAAATAGACATGCGAGGTGTGATAAATGACTACATGAAAGAAAACTGCAGAATCATAGTAGACAATCATGATCATAGACTTCTTCCTGTTTTATGACTACAGCTCTGTAACTATGGAGACAGCAGAACAACATGGATTATGTCACCATATTCAAAACAGAGGTGATGCACGTCAAGAGGACAAAGGGAGGGTGAACTTTCATAATCGCATCTGAAATTAAAATATGCTTTTAAATCTATTAAAATATTTGGCATATAATAATAATTGTATAATAATAATGTTTAAAAAATATTTAATAATATTTTAAAAAATAATAAAATAATATTTTATTATTAATATTATTAGTTATAAATAATTATATAAATATTCAAATAAAATAAAGCCTTGAAGTAACAGGTATTAATTTAATATTGAAGTAACAATATTAAATTAATCTGTTATTAACGTTACTGAAAACCAGACAGAAGAACTGCTTCTCTGAAAATCCCATCAAATAGGAAATATTTACACATATACTCTAATGATGATAACATATCAGGAGGACATGGCTAAAATCGTTCCATGCTCAGAGTAACCTGACTGACACACTTTAATACAGACCACAGTTCCCAGCATGCTCCTATATTTGACAAGTGTGGAAGTGAGGCATGTCAGCTTCGCAGCCTGCAGTAAATGCACACACCACCAGTGAATGATACTCCTTCTCTGTGCTCTAGAATATATGTTAGATTGAGAGTATGAAATGCTACACTATCTGATGCTATGCTATTCTTTAATAACATTCGTCTTTAGGTTATGAAATTATCTGCCTCACGCCTAAAGAGGAGCTTCTACTGTACAGTATGTCTCCCTGAATGGTTTTTGAACCACCTTTTATCGCATTACAACATGGCACCAGAACAATGTCAACTGTGTATTGATTAAGGTCTCTTAAGTATGCAAGAAGATACAGACGTATTGGAAAATAGACTCTACAATGAACTAGAACCAACTGGTTGTTTGAGACTGTAATAAACGTTCATTCGCCCATATCTTTTCTGAACGCAAATTAAACCTAGTCACAATTTACTGTGCATTCTTACCCAAGCTGTGTTTCAATCTATTTGTGTCGGGGTATATCGGGACAGCTATTATGTAACATTACAGATATGAGGGCATCTGTTAAGCTGATGGCTGGTATGACTTCCACAACATTTATCTATTTGATGTGCACCATTGCAAATAGGATTACAAAATCTCAAAGTTGAAAACTTCCAATGGGAATTAATGGGAATATATGGGAGTTAACAGGAATAAACTGGTTAGCCAGGTTAGCCTGTAATCATGGTTAAAACAACCAGATTCTCATGCAAATCCAACTGATTTTCTGGGGTATCACAGGGCTCATTTATTTATTCAACGTTCATGCTTTTTTGTTGTTAAGTGAAAGAATTGATTAAAGTTATGCTCACAAATGAATAATTAATTAAGATAAATTTGCATTAGTTTGCATGCATGTCTGCTTATGACCAAACAAAATGTTTACATTTTTATTTGTATAATACAGCTTTTATAAATTATTTCAAATTTCCAATCAATTCTCTTTAACTCCCATAAATTCTCCCTTAAGTTTCCAACCTGGAATATTTTCAAAACTGCCCATCTTAACTTCCCATGGAAAGTTTCTGAAAAGTTTCCTGAATTGTTCCACCCCTTTGCAACCCTAATTGTAAATAACTTGAAGCAATAAATGCAGAGATGCATTGCACTTAATGCAGTAAATAATACCAAAAAATTTAAGATTTCTTATGTCAGAATTTATAACAGAATCTATAGCTTTCGTAATCTGCTACTGCCTTTTGAAACCAACAAACATTTTTATAAAATAATATATTAAATACATATATTATATATATATATATATTAAATAATTATATGAATAATAAATAATATATTATATAAATAATATATTAAATAAATATAAATATTTAATAAAATAATATATTAAATAAAAAGATATAAAATACATAAATATATTAAATATAATGAAAAATATATAAAAAGAAAAAAGAAACAGGAAGTCAAATTGATGAATAAATATTAAATTAATCTGTTAATATTCAACTCTGCATAACTGTATATTCAATATCAGTTAAGGTGTGGTCACATTTATCATTACTCAATCCAGTCATTCCAATAGGAATTCACTCGACTGAGTTTCACAAGGGTGGAAAAGTTCCCCATATCGATTTCTCTCATATTCAATTTGATCATGTGACTTCACCACACTGAACAATGGAAACCTGCTGGGTTTTGCTGTACTTTTTACATTGCTAAGCTATAGCTGTATATTATTGCCCACAAAATGTCCCTAATGTGACCGCACCTTTATGTTGAAAATAGACTCAAGTTGCATTCATTCTGAACAAACAAATTGCTTGTGTAGGACAACTAAATTAACAACAAATGGAATTTGTTTGAGTTGAACAAACTTTTAATTTTAGTAATAGCTCACTTCTTATAGTCTAATAGTAGGAATACACCCGAGGTTTGGATTAAACCCTTCTGACTTTATTTTACCCCTAGGTCCAACAAATGAAGGATTACAATGTAGTTTAATATTAGACAGAATATGCCACCCACATCAAATGAAG
This sequence comes from Hybognathus amarus, assembly GCA_030378365.1. Lineage (NCBI taxonomy): Eukaryota > Metazoa > Chordata > Actinopteri > Cypriniformes > Leuciscidae > Hybognathus > Hybognathus amarus. The sequence goes on along the minus strand of JAQIUQ010002663.1, from coordinate 321,192 downwards.
GCACTTTTTTTATAAATAAACATTGGATACAAGACAGAAAATGATCTCCTTACCATGTCACACAGGATATACAGCAAGTCAGCAACAGTGCATGCTAACTAGCGTCCTTCCTGTCTGCTATTAATGAAGTCACGTCAACTTAACATAATACTTCCTGTCGACTTAATCTCATCAGTACGGGAGCCTGGTCGACTGACTACTTACCGACCCTGAATGATGCACTTTTTAGTATAGCTTCCAAAGTGTCTGCTCAAATAAAACTGTTCTGATTCTCATGCCATCAAGGAGTTTTATATGAGGTTATAATACACGTGAGGGTGAATTCCCGTTATTTAAATTTGGTGGAGGGAAACGATGACATGGCTAACCTTATTCTGCTTATTTGGCTTGGATGGATGAAACGGTGCCACTGTAAACATGCAATGGTGCCACACTGTCACAAATCTATACAAAAATCAAGCATTATGTTTGCCAATATGTGGACACATACCTTTAAAGTGGTGCAGTTGCTCTTCAACCCAGATTCACTAGAGAACAAAAATATGTACAAATTGATATTAATTTCATTACACACACACACATTGTGCAATGCAGTCTAAATGATGATGGTGAGCTCAAGTATTCCTGTGACAGGTTTGAGTTTGATGAATCAGCATTCAAAATACTTATCCTACTCTCTTGGATATAGTAACTCTAATTATTATATTTGTCATTTTAGCTGATGCTGTAGATACAGAGACAGTCCCCATAAATCAACCTGAGGTTAAGTGCTTTTATTCAGTGGCACAATAATGATAGTTCATGAATCATCTCTTGTGGGGTTTGAGCCTACAAGCTTTCAGTTAACATTACCTGTCAATGCATAGTCAATGCTTTCCAGCCAGTGCTTCAATAGAAATATCAAATTAGATAAATATAAAATAATAAAAATAATTAAAAGTAAAAAAAATAAAATAAATTAAGTGTGTAATAAATATATTTTAAATACTTTAATTACTAAAAATAGATAATATATTTAGTTATTTAAAAATATAAATTAAAAGATAATATATGATCAAATAATAATTTAAATAGATTTAAAAAATAAAATAATAAATTCCACTTTAACAATTACTGTTTGAAATGAGCTAATCTGTGCAGTCAGTCGCAAAACAGCGCCACCCAGTGGCAGTGGAAAAATACATGCCTGCTTTGTTTACATCAGAAATAAAAGGTGCGCACTTGACTGAAAAACATCAGCTGAGAAATAAAAGGCTGATGGTGGGGGTAAACATCATATATTTACCTCAAGGAACAGCAAACACGAAGAAATGAAAATAAGGACCACAGAATCAATAGGTTACATAAACCCAGTCATAATAAAATGAACAAGCAATAAGCCTTCCATCCAAATCTGACGTTTTGTGTGTATGTTCAGGACAGCTTCAAACTATTTGGTTAATCGACTGATGTCTGTCCGGAAACTTTATATGTTTTAATTAACGTTAGTAGAATAAAGAGCTCACCTGTTATGGTAACTTATTCCTGACTGTTCGTGATGAAAACATATTACATGGGTCAGGGCAAAGCACACTGGGTTGTAAATAAGAACTGCGTAACATTCTATCTTTGCCACGCCAGAGGCTAGGCTAAGACACACACACACACACACACACACACACACACACACACACACACACACACACACACACACACACACACACACACACACACACACACACACACACACACACACACACACACACACACACACACACACACACACACACACACACACACACACACACACACACCTTTGTCGCAGCAGAACCCTCCTCTTCCCTGCAAACCCCACCTTGATTTGTTTCTTTCTAAGAATCACCCGTAAGTTATATTTAACTCAGGGTGAAATTTCCATGGAAAACAAGTCAAGGTAACGTTATTCCTTAAGCATCTCGATATATAACTGACAGCATCCTTATGATGCACCAAATCAGGACAGACTGACTTACCATCATATATGACGTTTTTCAAATAATAAATACATTATTTTGCATTAACGTTAGATGGAAAACACATGAGATACAAAAGTTCATCAACCTGTCACACAAAACAGCCTATTTTCCTATTTGCCGATTATTTAGAACAACGCAATGCCTAATGTAAAGTACTTCACAACTTTACTAGATAGAAAAAACCGACTGACCTGAACACACGTGTCGTTCTATATCTCAATAATTTCAAACGACGGATGATAATCAGTTGAACTGCATTTTTCAATTGCAAAGCGTCGTGTTGCCGAGCGAACAGAATGTTCGACAGCGCTTCAGCGAGGCCCCGCCCAGCTCACACACCCCCGTTTTCTGATTGGCTGTCCGTCTAGCACGCAGTGTGTCGTCAGCAGAAATCACATGCTTTTGACGCATGTTTACAAACACTCGAGCGAATCACATGTCGCAGAGCCGTATTGACATGTTTCGCGACTGCTGGGTTATTTGTTTTGTTAGAAGAGGCATTTCCCTTTTCAATACATTTTGGTGTGAGACGTGCCGTTCAAATCGTACGACAAATTTGAGTTTCCTGCCATCGAATGTGACCACACTATGACCCCTGCAAGAAAAAGGCGTTTCCACCAGGCTAGTGAAAGTCTTACTGGCGGCAAACATAATGAAGATGTTTTTATGACATTTTGATATGTTTTCAGCATCTGGCAAGAAAAGCACAAACCGAAAGACAATACACCCTTGACTATTATGGGTATTTTAACCTTACATGGATGTTTATCACGTTGACATACAATAAATAAATAAATAAATAAATAAATAAATACATATATAAATAAAATGCTAGTGGGAACATGATTAGCACATGCATTTTCGTAAAAAAGATTAAAATATATTTTAAGAGAAAAACACTGTTTTGACATAGTTATGGGGTCTAAAGGGTCTCTGTGTGAGCTTTACAGTAACTGTCACATGTACTGTATCAAAATGACCTTTAGATCGGAAATAATATTTATGATGTATTAAAATATATGATATATTTAATGTATATGTAATTAAATGAATGACTAGCACTATAATGTTATTCATAATGTAAATATAAAAAAGCTAACTTGTCTTTCCAGCTGCTTTTCACTTTGACAGTTCTTGTCTAAATATAATGTTCAGCCTACTCATCATTATTACACCAGGGGGCGACATTTGTCCAAGAAAAAGATAACATGGATCAGTAACATTCTTTATGCATGATGCAAGTGTCATGATTTTACACTATGCTGGGCTCTGTACATAACAAGTGAAGAACTTTAGACTCATTGTGTCTAAGTTGCTCTTAACGTATCTTGCTTTTGAATATATATTTTTATGCAGCATATGCCTTAGGAAGTTTTTGTTGAGGCCAAGATGCATTATTATAAATAATGATAAAGTAGGCAACTTAATTACAACACACACACACATTCAACTTACGCACGCACGCATGCACACACACATAAACACATTTGATAATGAATCTAGAGCTATTATAGAAACAAACAGTTATGTAATTATAATTGAGTGAAATGTTCAGAGTTGAGCTGAGATGACGCTTGACTTGGGAACGTTTTGGAGAACAGGAAATGAAATCGTTTAAATGTGTATTGCATCATGGTGGAAAGAAAGAGACATGTTTTCCAGATTCTGCATGGTCTTCATCAGATGTTATGGCCTTGAAAAGACAACTGAAGACTCCCCTGTAAAGAGAGTTAAAACATCTGACAGAGAACAATAGTTTTATTCATTTTATTTTCATCTGCTGTCCTGATCCTTCTAATGAAGCCAGTATTTTATGCAATAATGCTTTTTTTTCCTAATGTTTCTTCCTTCTAATTCTTCTTAGCTCTCAGTATAGTATCTTGGGTAACTGTTAATGCAGCAACCTAACAAAAAGTTTCTTCTTTTGATGTTACACTAATTGGGAAAATTATTAAACAATAATAATTAAAAAAGGAGGTTTAGAATAAAAATGTATAGGTTATTTATCTGCAATTTTTTTGATTAAGTTGTGTAGGTTACATTTAATTGCAAACATCAGCTTTAATAAGTTGGCCTATATACATTCCTCAAACATGTGAGGTTTAGAGTAAAACTGTTTAGGTGACATGTAACATAAAAGGCTGAAATTCATTCAAAAAAGTAATTGTTGGTTAATTACAAATTACATTACAAAAATTCTAGTAACGTAATCCATTACATTACACATTTAAGGTAATATATAATCAGACTACTTTTTTATGATTACTTTTGATCTAACTCGTTTATCACATTAATTTGAGAATAATCTATACCATATATACACTAATCGGTCAAAAGTTTAAGATTGGTAAGATTTTTTATGTTTTTAAAAGAAGTCTCTTCTGCTCACCAAGGCTGCAATTTTTTGATAAAAAATACACACAAAAACACAGTAATATTGTGAAATATTATGACAATTTAAAATGACTTTTTTATGTTAATATATATTAAAATGTAATTTATTCCTCTGAAAAAAAGCTGAATTTTTAGCATCATCACTCCAGTCTTCAGTGTCACATGATCCTTCACAAATCACTCTAATATGATGATTTTATGCTCCAAAAACATGTATGATTATTATCCATGTTGAAAACAGTTTTTTACATTTTTATTTCAGGATTCTTTGATGAATAGAAAGTTCAAAGAACAGCATTTATTTAATTAGAATCTTTTCTAACATTATAAATGTCTTTACTGTAACTTTTGATCAATGTAACTCATCCTTGATGAATAGAAGTATTGATTTCTTATTTATTTCCCCCAAAAATAAAATACAAATTCTTACTGACCCCAAACTTTTTAAAGGGTAGTGTTTAATGTAACAAAAGCTTTCTATTTCAGATAAAAGCTGTTCTTTTGAACTTTCTGTTCATCAAAGAATCCTGAAATAAAACTAGGATAATAATCATATATGTTTTTGGAGCATAAAATCATCATATTAGAGTGATTTGTGAAGGATCATGTGACACTGAAGACTGGAGTAATGATGCTGAAAATTCCGCTTTTTTCAGAGGAATAAATTACATTTTAATATATATTAAGATAAAAAAAGTCATTTTAAATTGTCATAATATTTCACAATATTACTGTGTTTTTTGTGTATTTTTTATCAAAAAATTGCAGCCTTGGTGAGAAGAAGAGACTTCTTTTAAAAACATAAAAAATCTTACCGATCTTAAACTTTTGACCGGTAGTGTATGTATAAATACTAATTGAAAGAAAATATATTCCATGTTATCAACAACACAATGTGCATTAAATATTACATGATGTCAGGGTTTCCCAAACTGGGGTTCGTGATGGAACTGCAGGGGATTCATGAGTTTGATGAAAAGCTATTAAAGGAGCATTGCGTAAGTTCTACAATTTCTATTTCAATTTGGACCCAACAACTCCACACACAATTTAGCCTACTGGCTGATAGAGGCAACCATGGTAGACAGTCAAGGTGTCATTCTTTCTATTACATTATGGTTCATAAATGTACAAATGTAAACTCTATTTTAAAGTAAAACCATATCCCCTTTACGCAATTCAATCAGAAAAGTAAAAAATAAAACAAATAATAATGTTTAAAAATATTTGTTTACCTGAATGTCATGGGACCATTAACTAACATCAGAGAACATTATTGTTATTATTGACTTGAATTGAAATTCTCAGTGGATACTTCTCGAGTAAATATATTAGAGCTTTAACTGACAAAAGAAGTTGAGGAATCCCTGCATTGCATGTAAATATTTCATGATGAGCATTTGTATATTTTAATGTGTTTGAAAGAAAAAAGCCTCAGAAGACAGTAAGAGATTTAAATGAATCACTAAATAATAATTCAAATAATAATCAATGTGTCTGTTTTGAGGAGCTGGTGCAATGTTGCAATGCTGAAAAAAAAACTCAATTTAAAAAAAAAAATTATATCTGTAAATCCAGTGATCAAATTCATGTGGGTCTCAGTTCATTGAGAGACTCGTGACTAGCGGCTGCGTGTGTGATTCCACAAACCTGGAAGATCTTCTTCTATTTACATATAAATGACCACCATCAGCTTTATTAAGTACATCAATTCTAAGCATGTACAGAAGAATTCTCATTTAGTTCCTCTGAAATGCTAATGTAAATATGCCATGTTGATCCATGCATGTTACAAACAACAGGTGCAAACTTTGCACATGTGGAAAAATGTGATAGCGTACTTGACCCTCCGAGCTGCAGTAAAATGTTATGATCCCGTAATATTCTGAAACCAGTGGACTATTATACCGTCATATGGCTGGGTTATACAAGGCTGTTCACACACAAATACCCCTCAGTATTTCTTCAAATGATCTAAATGCTGCTGATTGCATAGAAATAATTGCGTGTGAAAGTGTGGCTTTCATGGACTGCAGTATTGGCAACTTGACTCTGTGGCTGTCTGTATGTGTAGTTTTTGTATATGTGTGCATGTGTTAGCATCGCTAATAAAACCTAGCAGTATCATATTTTACACATGATGAAACTAAACACCCCCCAGGCGTGGCAGAGTGTGTGTCTGTTGAGAGGGTCACTCTGGCTTGGACGGCTTGGTATGTGTTTAGTTTAAAATTTGTTGACACACCCTTTAGGTCAGACTTAGGAGCAGCACATGACTGTGTCAAACTCTCACACAAAGATGGATGGAAATGTGCACACGCCTTACGTGCGTAAGCAGCGATATCCTTCGCACAACTTTTCCCTTGTGCATGTATTTTTAAGTCATGTATTCACCCAAAGAAACATTTTAATGCTTTATAACATCACTTAAAGGAATATACAGAGTTGAGAACAAGTTAGCTCAATTGACGGCGATTGTGGCGTAATGTTGATTACAGTAAAAAAAAAGTTCACGTGTCCCTCCTTTTCTTAAAAAGCAAATATCTTAGTTACAGTTGCACGTACATTGGAAGTGAATAGGCCAAATTCATAAGCTAAAATACTCAATAGTCACTAGTAACAATATTTGCATCAATATGACTTTGTGAAGAAAAAAGTTTACTCTTTCTGCACTGTGAAAATGAATTTGCTATATCTAATCAATAGAATTGTGGCAACAGATTACAAGCAATATTATTAATTAAATTGAACAAATTAGAATTGAGTAATAATTAAAGTATTCCTTAAAAGTTAACCATTTAAAATGAGTAAAATCACTAACAAAAATATCTCATTAACAGACAGATGTCAAAGATTAATTAAGAAATATTTATTTTATATTGCCAACATTGAAGACACGTGATGTTAACAAGCAGAATCACTGAGGGGAAAATCATAATTTTAAAACAATAACCTAAAACAAACACCGATCATCATAATGGTGACTTAAATGTATGTTGTTTTGGTTGTTGTTGTAAGTTTTACTCATTTTAAATGGTTACATTTTAAGAAATTAATTAGATTAATTATTACTCAATTCTAATTTGTTACATTTAATTAATAACATTGCTTGCTTTTGATTAGATAAAGCATATTCATTTTACAGTGTGTGTAAAGTTTGGCATGACAATGCAATGCCATGAAATGACAGTAAAAAACATAATAATTTAATTTAAACAGCTTTACAGCTCAAATAATACACACATTTTAACTTAATAATTAATGTAAGTGCTTTTACAAAATTATAATCTTCACACATCTGCTTTTTAAATCCTCCAAATATTTAAAGCATCATTGTAATATTTATTTTCCTGCAGACTTATTTTGGCATATTTGAGCACATTTGAGACTTTGTTCAGATCTCTTTGAAACTGAGACACATATGAGATCATTAATGTTCTCAAGGGAAAAATCTGAGAAGCAGATTGTGTCCATTTGCTCTACATCCCTGACATCCTCCATCCAAATGCTTACAGTGAAATCTGGAGGTCAGCCCACGTCCAGCAGCCTCCTCGGACCCTCCTGTAAGAACAGTCAGTCATGTATATCCGTGGATTATGTGTCATATATAGTATCTGAGCACACCCTCTTGCCATAGGACATCGATGACAGACTGTGTGTATTAATAACCGCCTGGTTAGTGATTGGAGGTGTAGGGAGGGATGGAATGAAGTGAGGACTTTGAGCTGGAAAGATGGATTACTCTGAAATGCTAAACAGTCATCGAGTTCCAGGCAAAATAAAGGCCCTGCATTTATTAAATGCACAATAGTATAATCTATTGTACAAATTGGGTGACATGATCCTGATTTTCTTTTCCTTTACCAATCAGTGCTGAAAATTCAGTTGCTCTTTTTGGACAAACAAGCATCTTTCTACTGTTAAAGAGCATGACTAACATACAAATATTTTGGTTAAACAATTCTTTGAGGAGCTATAATTTTCATGTTGTGTCAAGCTTTTTGACAGCTAAACACTCAGGGTTGCAGAAAGCAGTGTGTGATCCATAAATCATGCATGAACAATATGGACTGAAGGGTTGATTTTTTTACAGATTATCAACTTTTATCTCTTTTTATCATATGAAAGTTACAATAAAACTATAGTGGAAAATGTTTAATGCATCATTTAATTGATCAATTATGTGTGTCATTATTCCAATCACCAAGCAATTTGGTTAAATTATTAAAAATATTGTGCAGATATTATTTAAAGGGGTCATATAATGCCTATTAAATAATATGATTCTTTATACTTTTATTAAAAAGTCTCGTATTAATTTTACCTGGTAAATAACAGCTCTGTTTTCAGCACGCCGTTTCAGTGCATATGCCTTTAAATGATAACGAACTTCGCTCACTCTGCCCCTCTGTTCTGCAGGCGTTTTGACATGACAATAGTTGAGGGTATATTTTGGAGAAAGAATGGCAGTGGGAGTCTCTAAGGGCACATCTTTGCAACCTTATCAGTTTGAACCGGAGTTGGACCCGGAACAAGATGATGGCTCGAAGAAGTTCGCCAATTAAAGGGATGCTCCACTTTTTTGGAAATACGCTCATTTTACAACTCCCCCAGAGTTAAACTGTTGAGTTTGAACTGTTTTGAATCCATTCAGCTAATCTCCAGTTCTGGCGGTACCATTTTAGCATAGCTTAGCATACATCATTGAAGTGGACATGGCCATTAGCATTTCTCCCAAAAAAATTACCAAAGTGTTTCGATATTTTTCCTATTTAAAACTTGACCCTTCTATAGTTACATCGTGCACTAAGACAGACGGAAAATGTAAAGTTGCGATTTTCTAAGCTGATATGACTAGGAACTGTACTCTCATTCCTGCGTAATAATCAGGAAACTTGAGTGCAGCAGGCGTAATGTTATGACGCAGCGCCTGAAAATAGTGCCCAGCTTCCAACGTGACCGGGACTAAGTTTGTGTAGTTTCTTGATTATTACGCAGGAATGAGAGTATAGTTTATATTCATATCAGCCTATTCCGTTCATATCATCAAAATCGCAGCTTTACATTTTCCGTCTGTCTTAGTGCACGTTGTAAATATAGAAGAGTCAAGTTTAAAAAAAAAAAGTAATTTTTTTGGGAGAAATGCTAATGGCCTTCAATGATGTATGCTAAGCTATGCTAAAAATGGTACCGCCAGAACCGGAGATAAGCTGAATGGATTAAAAAAAAGGTAAAACTCAACAGTTTAACTCTGGGGGAGTTGTAAAATTAGCGTATTTCCAAAAAAAGTAGAGTATCCCTTTAAGGCTCAAACAGGACGTTTCTGAATGGTTGGTTAACATAATGTCACTTTGATCTGTTTTTGTATGTACTGGCAGGGTAGAGTAGTGAGATACGAACACCATGTGTACTGATTTATCAGTTCGTTGCATTGATCGTGGAGAATATTCCCTTCGAAAACTAAACTTAGCCACTGCATCTTCAGCGGTTCGGATTTAGGAACATCAAAATGACTGTGTTCGTTATTACACCCAACAGAACACCACAATCGCTTAGAGGCCATTCTGCTCCAGCGTATCAACAATGACGACTCACTCAGGGCGGGTCTGTGTTGAAACGCTACTGTCAATCAACAACCGCGGAAGGGGTGTCCGATTTAGTGACTTCATAAAACCGAACGGCTGAAATTTGAGACCGGGGAAAACATATCAGGAGATTAAAACAAAAACTCTGGATGGATTTTTATCAGTATATGATGGTTATGTACAGGCACTGCCAACACACATTTCAGTACAAACTTGTAAAAGTAGAAAAACTTGTATAATGTACCATTATATGACCCCTTTAATTATTACCATTAATTAAATACCCCTTTAACTCAGAGCACTCTCCCCAGACAGCACGCCATATATGCATACCATTTATTCTATATTTTTAAATGTGAACTAGTGAAATGACAGAATTCTCTTGGGATGCATTTATTGGACATTGTTAGTCGACAAATAAAACCACTGAGAGTGTGAATGTGTTTTAGGAGGATTTAAGTGCCCACGCCCTTATTTTTTGACTACCCTTTACGTTGGCTGACAGAGTGACCAATCTGAGTGAAATTCTGTTCACCTTTATTGTCTGAATGGCAAGCAAAGACTATTTCTTGTGCATAAGAGTGTGATTTATGTGTTGTAGAAACAAAGCCAAAGATGCATTAGCAGTGGTTCCCTTTAGAAAGGGGAAGCCGTCAAGTCAATACATTTCCTGCAGAGATCTGTAAGGGCCAGATGTTTTCCAACCCGAGAGATAAAGACCATGTCAACGTGAAGCAGTCAAAATGCTCACATAAAGCAGGAAGTGGGTGAACATTCTTAAAGACAAGTTCGGTATTTTACACTTAAAGCCCTGTTTTAAGATCGTTTCTGATGAAATACAACGGTTAAGAATGAAATTCAGACACATCTGCATGCTGTCCCCAGAATTTTCAGTTGCAGTGGTTGCACCCCCACACCTCCACAATGGTTGCATAGGTGCACTGGAACAATCCTTCCTAAATGCATTACACTTTAGTTTACAAAGACGTGAAACTCACCGAGCGGTGAGTAAAACAGGTGTTTTACCATTTGTTGTGAAACTGTGGACCTATTTTTCCAAACGCCTCCCACCTGTATATTCTTCTGTTGAGAGCTTGAAAAATAGATACTCCAGCCCAGTTGGTGGGGATAATGCACCTTTGCCAATTGCAAGCAAACCACTGGTATTTCATTGAATTCACAGAAGAAGCAGAAGAATACAAACAATCTCATTTCTGTTTCTGGCGGCGAAGAGTACCGTACCTCAAAGCACATCCAATACAAGTCAATGGAGTTGGACAAAAAACTACGATAATTGTAATGCATCTTTTGCAGAGATTTTTGTGAGCTTATCAGTGAACACCCCACACCACTTGGTGAGTTTCACATCAAGTTGTGTTGTAGGAAGGATTGTTCCAGTGCACCTATGCAATCACAGAAACCGAATATTCTCGGGCCAGCAGCTTGTGTCCAACTTTCAATCTTAACCATTCTATTTAATCAGAAACGATCTTAAAACAGGGCGCTAAAGCTCCAATATGTAAGAATTTTGTTATAAAATATCCAAAAATCACTTGCACAGTGTGATATATTTCCTGCAATTGTGTACTTCAAATATCCCGAAAGTCTCCAAAGTTCTTTTATTTCAGAGAAATTACAATTTTAAATAAGTGGCCGTCCCGGAAAAAAATGTCGCCTGTAAATGACGCAATATCCGCGCTATCCTTGGCTACCCTCGGCTGTCCTCGTTTCTGCTCGTATTGCCATAGCCATGACGTAACCATGGCAACAGACGCGGACAACTGCATAGTGAGTAACGTTTAGCGGCACCCAGTTCTTGTTTCGTTCAACATCTGAACGACCTGCTTCATAGCACTGTAAAAAACATGAGTGTTTTCACTAATCCTTAAACATTATTAGATCCATCAGCTTGACAGCAAGTCCCATCATTCAGCTCGTTAAGGCGTCACACACATTCGCCTTTGTTATTGTTGGAAACAGCGCCCTCTTGTGGCCACTAAAGTTACATATTGGAGCTTTAAGTGTAAAATACCAAACTTGTCCTTTAAGCTCACTTATTCCTAATAGAAACCTCCTGAGGGTTCAGCTTCTATAATGGGGACAGAATGGTCACATGAAATGCCTTTATAGGCTATATAAGAACATGTGATCCCCCAGGACATTTACCCTATGTTTAATTTGATTAGAATGCTTTGACTAACAATTCACCTGCAAACGCCTCTGTCAGAAAAACAGACGTCTCAAAATATAATATCAGGTGTAGAATTGCAAGTTTTAAACCAAACCAAAGAACAAAATATTATCATATATTATTATTATTTCTATAATATAATTATTTATTAAAATAATAAATACATTTAATATTTAAATAATATATAAATAATTAAAATAGGCTCCAGCATGCGGTTTGTAGAACAGGATTTCCATGCAATTATATCCATTAGGGAGCTTTTATCAGTAAACATCGATTTAACTATTATCATAACTCGAATTAAATCATGCCTATCCCAAAACTATTAAATAGTTAAAATTAAGAAAAGAAAATCAGAAAGCTGTACCAAAGATAACATGAACCAAAGATTTATTTTGTGGTATTTTTCTGCATTTCAAATGTTCTAGCCTAAATACATAAAGTAGAAGTACACTTTGCACCCTTCATTCGTCCTCCTCCCCTTCATCTGACTTTCTCTCGGTGACGACAATAGACTCTCCTGGGATTCTCCGACTTCCCCTCCCTTGGCTGGTGTGGCCTGAACCCCCCTGACACATAACATTCTTGGACTTCTCTTACTCTATCCCTCAGCAAGGCTATCTAACCATCAGAGTGAGGCGGAGAAAAACTCGACAAACCTCACAGCTGCGACAACACACACCTTCACTCTGGACGACAAGAGAAAACACCCTGCTGCCTTGGCTTGGGTGGGAGTGTGGATATATGTGTGTGAGTTTAATCTCTGACTCCTCATGTCACACACTCTCACACACGCAGAAAAACTCTCAGATAAACTCAGGATTTCTCTTGGTCAAACACATGTTTTGATGATCAATGACAAGTCTGGTCATGGAGTTCTTGGAAGAAATAGTCTTGAATGATATGGATACATGACCATTTAGTGCCATTAAATAACATTTTCTTTGGTTCATATATAGCTGTTCATGCTAAATTTTGTAATTTGTAAAGTAGTGGTTATATTTTCCAAGCCCTGCTGTCACTGACATGAATATTACTTCAAGTCTAGTGACAATTAGATTTTATTCCTGGCTGGTGGAAACACTTTATTTTGTATCACACTTGCATTTTTACCACGCATGAAAAACACAGCATTGATGATTAAAACTTTTCCTTGCTCATGGCCTGTAAAAATATTATTAGTGACATGGTGACAGCCAAGGAAGGGCACCATCTCATAATCTTGGCGGCGGCAAATATTTTCTGTATGAGCCATATAACCATTTGGTCATGCTACGAGCATTTGTACAATTTTGCTGATAAATCCTCTAACTAGTTGAAAAACACTTCTGACAAATTTGTAATAAATCAATGTCTGTATTTACTATCTGCTGTTCAAGAATGGCTCTTTCAATCGATTCTTTGCAGTGAATCTGTCAAACGGAAAACATGAATCATTTTTAATGAATCATTTCGCGATTTCGGCTTAATTATTCAAACAACTCACTCGGACACTGAATCGTTTGGAACGTTTTTTTTAACTGTAGAACAACAAACCGTTTAGAACACAATGAAATTAAAACTTTACCTACAGAAAACTGGACTAAACCTTCAAATGCATCCAATCGTGAAAGATGAGGAGGGTCTTTGTGAAGATCAACTGTGTACTGTAGGTAAAAATGTTTAGTAGTCTGTCTATGTTACAAAATAACAAATACGTACCATGGCATATCATGGATTTTTAGATATGGTGTAATCTACACTTGGAGGATAATGTTGTTACTATGCTTACTGTACACGCAAATCATTCAGTAGCATAATATAGGCCGATAAAAATATGGTACATGTGTGTTAGAATCTGATACCCCAGAGTTGGCTCATCAATCAATGGTTATTTTGAGGTCAACTGTCGTTCTTTGCAGTTTTTGAGTCATGATTTGAAATTTATTTCTGTCCTAAAGGAAGGTTGTTCCTCAGTCTGTTGTTTGTTTGTACCAGATTCGTTTGTACTTTTTTTTGGTGGGTTGCACTGTGAGGTTATTGTGGTTCATTCATGATTTGTAGCTATTTATCATGAAAGTGAGCGGCATTAGGGAAATGGGAATGGAATTGTGGGGAACAAGAGCATCCTGTGGTTATCAGAGGAGGTTATGAATTACATACAAGTAGAAGATTCACAATAGACTCAAAATATGTGAAATTATATAAATGTGCTCCAGGCAGGAAAATGTCAGGACGTTTCGTTTCCTTTCACGTTGGTAGTGCTGATGTTTTTAGAAATATTTGTTAAATATTACTCCAAAAATATATGATGTGGTTGGTCTTTATCATCTAAGACTGCATAAATATCTGGTCTGGATCTGGGCCTAGCTTACAAGAAGGCAGCCGGACTTCCAGCATAGTGAAGGTTTTAATGACCTAGTCTGTGTGAATCTTTTGAGGACCTCACAGGCATGAAACAGAAGTTGCAATAGTCTTTTCTTCCCTATTGTGACGTTTATCACCAAAATGTAGAACATGTAATGTAGATGTTTTAAAGCTTCACAAACAAGAAAAAATGTAGAGAAAAAATGTAGATTTTTACAGGGCACATTAATTATTCACAATAAATACTGCAATATTCCCCATTAAAAAAAGAACTGCCACTTTTGATTTCGCTTTTTATTTTAAATGCTTTTAAAATATATATATTTTTTAAATTAGGCTCATAAGGCTTGAACTCGTCTTTGGAATGTTGCCATTTCTATTGATATTTGTGCTGGTTTATAAAGTTTTGCAATTCATAGCTTAATTTCCAGGAGATATTTGTGATGTGATATGATTATCCCATTAACAGCAGAACTCGGCAGTAGTAACACATAAACGCTGACTTGCTTTCTCTTAAACTGATTAGGGACCACCGAGCCCCACCCAAATCCCTGCAATATGATGTCATCACTGTCTCTTATACAAACCAGCTGTTTGCTTAAATGGCCTTTAGATACCAGCCAAATTTTTGCACGTGTGTACAGGAATGAAAGAGAGAGATGGAGTGAGAACATATGTGTGCATTTCATATCAAACAGAAACTCTTGAGTAAACAGCCTAGCAGCCAAATAAATGAAAAATCGCATCATAGATCCAAGGCACACAAAGACGAGGTCTCACTGGGGGAAAGTAGAAATGATTAGTGATCACATACATTTTCCAAAACTTTATTCCTATCACAAACATACATCAGTTTAACACAATGCTAGTACACCGATCCAAAATAAGACACCGGAATGTTAAAACAAAATATCATAGTTGAAATAAAGGACATGATATTCATATGCATATACGTTCCTATATTCGTATTGAACCTTAAAACATAATTTCATTTTCTTGTCAGTTTATTTCAAGAGATACTACTGTCACTTTAGCATTCAATTTTGACACAAACATTTAGTCAAGTCTTGTGTCAGAAATCTTGTGAAGATATGGGATGAAATATAGTGTCGAAATGCTACACTGTATTGTATAGTACACACATTGTATTGGAGTGAATCTACTAAAACTAAAGGTGGGTTAACTCCAAGGTTTAATGGCTGCAACTAATTACATACTTTTTAGTTTTTGCCAAATGATTTATGTACAGTGTAGTAGAAAATGTAGATACAGAGTAAAACACACACCCAAGAAAGTTCTAAAAATTAAGGCAAGTCATCCAAACGAAGTCAGTCATTCAGTCCATAAAGACTACATCTAGATGTCTAGAATAAAAACATTACAAAAAAGGCATAATACTGGTTTACAAAGTACGGTGTAACTCAATCCAGAAATGTAAGATAATATTTAGCTGTCACCCTGAGTGCTAACGGGCTTTTCAGCATACCTAGTTTGTTGGATTTTACATTAAGGGTTGTTCGCAGCAATGAAATGGAGTTCATGTGTACACTGATTTCATGCTCACCAACTCCAGAAATCATTACTTTGTCATGCAATGATATTAACAAAATTATACAAGACTATTAACTAGTCAGATCATACTGTACACAAAGAAGAACATATAGCACATTTCATCAAACAACCCCAATCAAACTCGTGCCCATTAGATTCGGAGAGTTTCTTCATGGTGTGATGTGATTTACACTTAGCTGGAAGCGCTGGGACAGGAGCACGGATCCTCCCGGTGTTATGTTCCAGCCATGGCTACTCTTTTGGAAGCCAGCAATGACTCATGGGAAAGGGTCCCCACCCCACAGTAGTGTTATGAAGTACTCAAGGGTTACACCTCTTGGACTAAAACGATTTTTGTTTCATCATATTTTGATGGTCTTGTTTGTAAATCATCACTGTCATAACTGGCATTTAATTCACATCACAACAATCTTTCATATAGCATTCAAGCATTGCCTTTTATTTTGCTAGATAAGGAGTATTACTTGACCAATTGTTTTTATCTTGTATATATTTGTATGCCATACTTTGATTCAAACGTGTTTACTTATTCTGTATGACTTTAAATGAAACATTCTGCATCATATTTACATGTATATGTGGGAATTTGAGTCTTTGTCTCCCTCGTGCCTTCTGACGGCCAAGGTCAATATGCAGTAGATTGAGTTGGGTTTAAGAAGCAGGAACTGAGCGTTTCACCCAGACCCTCGTTGGCAGAACGGCTCATTCACAGCTCTGTGTCTGCAGTTTTGGTGGTCGAGTGGCCATTGGTGGCAGCAGGGGGAGTTTGGGGCTTCACTGCTTCTTGTGACTCTCCATTAAGACTCGGCTTCTCCTGGGGCTCGGGTTGGTTCAGAGGGGCCACAGACACCAGAGTGTTGCCCTGGTTCTCCTCGTCAGCCATGTAAGACTCCTCAGCCTGTAGGAAAACATGATACAAACAGATTTTACTTTTTTATTTCTGCTGTTTATTATAATGCCCTCCAGAAGCTTGCTTTCTGCAAGTGAACAGTGCCTTGTGGTGCCATCTCAAAGAAAGAGGCACAAAATCAAGACTTTTGTAAATCAGCAATTGATGGGCAAGACCCTTGAAATAAGCAGAGATGTACAGAAACGAAGTTCGAAATACTTAAGTACTGTACTTAAGTACTATAATGCTGTATCTGTACTCTACTAGAGTATCGTTTTTTTCTCATACTTCTACTTTTACTTCATTAGATATTTTTGATCAATTTAACACTTTTACTTCGATCTTTTTTTAATGTTCTGCTAGTTACTCGTTACAATTATAAATAAATTGTACGAATCATTCGTTGCAAGTTGGCTTTCATGCTGCCTAAATCACACGCCAGTTTTATAGGGTAATGGTATTGATTGACACACACATTGACAACTAACGCAGGGGTTGTCCTGCAATGACATTTTTTGGCGACCGCCAATGCAAATTTGTATCCCGCCAAAGCGCCTTATTTGATTGCTAGTTCAAACTTTTGACTGCTTTCTTTAATAATTACATGACACAATACTTGTACTTTTACTTTTAGTACTTAAGTAGTGAATTTTAAAATAAACTACTTGCAATACTTAAGTACAAAAAATGTTGAATACTTTAGTACTTCTACATTAAGTCACTTTTTTGATAGAGCACTTGTACTTTTACTCAAGTCCGGGTTTCTAGTACTTTATATATCTCTGGAAATAAGGTCGGTGTGTTCTTGGAGCAGAATATGAAAACTGCCATAAATATTTTTTAATTTATGGAATATACTTCATGATGCATCTTTAAAGCTAAAGCATTCATTGAGCAGCATCTGGCTTATGAAATCCTAGCCTGTGAATGTAGGCTATGTATTTGTTTTATTATTCCTCTTTTTGAGGTCCGATGGAGTACGCTTTGTTTCAATTTCACAATTTGACATCATTTAGCTGAGAAGAAAAACAGCGTAGAACTATTGGCTAGGAGATGAAACGGTTTGTTTCATTTGCATGTGTTGTGGTTCTGAACATTAGATTGGGCGTGTGCTGGAGGAACTGCGCTGCACTGATATGCTGCCAATTGTTTCCCTCTTAATTACAAGCTTGGCAACACTTCTTTACCAAATACGCTAAACTTTGCAATTAAAATGATTGCATAACACATTCAAAATGGGAATTTGATCGAGAACACTTGGTGGAGAAACAGTTGTTGTAGTCATCAATTTGGAAAATCAGGAAATGAATGAATGTGTAAATTTGCTTTAAAGATTTGCTTGGTGTTGCTATTAGTGAGGATGTTACAATTAGTCAATATTACAGTTAATGACCAGGGATGTTTTTCTGCCATTCATTTGGGGACTCACCAGTTTCATGCCTTTGCCGTTGGATCGGCGATGGCACTTGAAGTAGTATATGCCAACTATTAGGGCAGCAAGCAGTAAACCAGTCACCAGCACAGACACGAAAACTGCAGAAGACGACCCAGAGGCGGTGTTTTCTTCTGTATTTTTTTCCGGCTGTAGAGAAACACATAAACACCAGATGTTAACATATTCAGAGGGATTTGAACATTGTGTAGATTCAAGAGCATTTTGAGTCATAGTTTGTATTTGATCAAGGGATGTTGATTCAGTATGGGTTTTATGTCGTAGGACTGTTTTGATGAAATAACTCTGATATTGGTACTTCTATTTGAAATTGGTAGGTATGGAATATTTATTTGTGCAGTTACTATTTTTTTACAGTTTACTTGGAAGTCAATGGTACCCATCAATAGTTTGGTTACCAACATTCTTCAAAATATCTACTTTTGTGTTCAGCATGAGAATTTAATTCATAACATAAGATTGGTTACGATTGATTAAGAGGTTAAGAGCACTCTTGATGACTTTGCACATCACTTATTTAAAAAAAGTACTAAACCAGTGATGATTCTGAAAGACGTGACAGGAATTCTGCTGCAGAAATGAACACATCTTTCATGCGCATCTGATTGACAGATAAACCACACCCTCTTATTTAAGTGTTGTTTTAAATTTCACACTCTGAACAATGCTGGGTTGTTTTAACCCAGAATTGGGTAAAATATGGACAAACCCAAATGTTGGGTTTCAACTTTCCCAACTTCAACTTTCACTTTCAACCATGCATTTTTAAATTACATTTTTAACCCAGCATTTGGGTTTGTCCATATTTGACCCAACTTTGGGTTGAAATAACCCAGCAATTTTAGAGTGCACCATTAATGTAAGTTAAAGAGGGTAAAATTTTAACATTCAACTGAACCCAGGAACAATTCAGTATAGTTGAATATTGGAAGGGACATGTCACTAGCGTCCCATCAAATTTAGATATTTTCCACTCTTCCTGACAAGCGTCCCTCACTTGAACCCTTGATATAGAAAAAAAGAGGAAGTGAACAGGAAGGAGTCTTTGTAGTTTTGCACATCTCCCTGCCTTTTACAAAGCATTTAGGTTATGATGTGTCATGCCATGGTGTCACGCCCGAACGATCAATTCTTCATCAGTCTGGCCTATCAACACAATAATCTCACCAACTTTCACAGGTCTAAGATAGGTTCTTGTCAGCATAGACGATCATCATCTCCCCCCACTTCTTCTGTCTAACCTCTTTCCTGGGTTCATAACCGCATGGCACCAGTGAGAGGAAGCCCCTCTTCTCTCCCATTCATCTTTTGTGTGCAGGGATTATTTATAGCGAATGACAAAACAGGATCTTCCTAATCTGAGCTCACAGGCATCAACAGCTCAAACTGCCTTGCTAAACTTTATCCTCTCAGACACGAAGCTTCCTTCCTTTCTAATGTACACGGACGCAGATGACAGCAACTGAAAACATCTGAAGTCATTCTGTCCACTGGTTTGGGTTGGCAAAGAGTCTTCAGCTCTTGTAGAGATACTGTAAAGTGGAGTTTAAATAACTGTATAATATCAAGTACATGGTACTAAAATTAATGCTCTCTTCTTTCAAAATGACCATGTTACTGTTTGGTAAATGTCCAAAAATATGGTAGTACCATGGCCAAGGAGTACCAAAAAGAAACTAACAAAATAAAACTACCAAATGTTTTTGGAGAAGTATGGTATTATTGGACATACTTTGGAGTACCATATAAATGAATTATCAGTGGGATTACCTCTACCATATTTGTTTTCTGTAAGGGACATGTAAAGAAAAACACAACATTGGTGTTCTATTAAAAAAAAGCACTTTTCTGTTGATTAATAACTACTCGTTGAGTTTAGAAAAATATCAGCATATTCTTTTCATAATCTTCATGAAAGCTGTTGACCAATGAAAATCAGTGATCAATCATCAATTAAAAAAAACTCGTATAGTTCTTAATTCATCTGTCAAATTATATTCTTTTCAGGCCATTGTTGAAAATGACGTACTTCTGATCCAGATCGACTGGATTCTTGATTTGAGGCTATATCTTTTATCGCGTCGTCATTGTTGCCGGAGGCTGGGTTTTCTGCCGGGGCCGTTATGAATGTAGTCAGGATGGCGGAATTGCTGTTGCCAGGGGTGTTGCTTTCTGATGGAGCTAAAAAAAGAAAAAAAAAAGGAATCATGTAATAGTAGTTTCACCAACTATTTTCTTGAACATTTTTGATAGCTCATACCATTGCTCTGAGTAGTGGAATCAGAACTTGGTTTGTTTGGTTCAGGTGTTGGAGGCATGACCACAGAGGTTGGGGATGCTGGAGAATCTGTTGCTGTGTTTGAATTTGAGTCTGTTAATGGCATCACTGACCCATTTGGTGTTGAGGCTGGGCCCGCGCTTGCTGTATCGCCAGTTGTTGTTGTTGTTGAATCCTGTCCCTGACAACCTACACGGAAACAGAAAATGTTCAATGTCAAATAATGGAAGCTTTAGGTTGGGCTCCCACCTCAAGTTGGTGAATGACTGCATGTTACATAAACAAAGAAAAACATGATTTATCTAGCTGCCATTAATGCATCGCCCATAACAGCAATTACAATGTGATCTTATTAATTTTGCTTTAAAGGCATAGTTCACTTTGAAATCAATTTTCGATATGTTTTAGCTTACCTCAAGTGCATCCAAGATGTAGGTGTTTTTGTTTCCACAGTACTTTAAATTTTGATGTTTTTAGGTCAAACTGTTCATGTCTATCAGTCACATTATAAGGGTCTATGGGGTCCACCTCAACGAGCATGCACAGAGAAGTCCAAATTAAACATGATTTAATGACTTCCAAATGTAAGTACACATCGATGGCCTAAGACACGAAATGAGCGGTCTGTGTGAAAAAACTAACAATATTTATATCGTTTTAACCTCTTATAACCACAACCACAAAGCGCCCATGCCCTCAGATTACTTGAATGTGGCTGTGGTTACAAGAGGTAAAAGCTAAATAAAAACTGTTCGTTTTCTCACACAAACTGCTCGTTTTCGTGTCTTACATTTATGAGTCATTGAATCATGTTTAATTTAGACTTCTCTGTGCATGCTCTTTGAGGTGGACCCCATAGACCTCCGTTTTATGTCTCATAGACACGAACGGTTTGACCTAAAATATCAAAATTGAAACGACTGCGGAAAGCAAAGACATCTACATGTTGGATGCCCTTGAGGTAAGCTAAAACATAGGAAAAAATTATTTCAAAGTGAACTATCCCTTTAAGATCACCACAGACACAGAGCATTCATCTCAGTCACTTTTTTCCTGTGTTTACTCATTTCATTTTGAAACAGGAAGTCAATCGATTCTGTTAATCATGGTTTTATGGAACAGCACATCAGTATTCCTGATTCACATTTGATTCTGATTCACAAGCTCTTGATTTGTTTAGTTTTAAATTTTATTCTGATTTGTTGCCTTTTTAGATTTCCATTTTGACACAATAAATTCTCTCTCTATCACCTTTATATAACCATCCATTAATTAACCACCTCTTAGGAGTAATTTGTTTTTGGGTATCATTGGTTGTGCCATATGTATGTTTTTGATTCACCAAAAAAAGAATTGGCTCATAGAAGTCATTTGTTTGTGATGGGGCTACACTGGTTACACTGTTATTTTTTTTGATTCACTTAAAATAATTAGTTCATAAAAGTAATTTGTTCATGAATCAGATTGCGCTAGTTGCTTTTTTTTCTCCATGCAGAACGTGATGTTGTTTTATTGCATTTTATTGCATTTAATTCAAACTGCAAATTTGCGTTCACAACTGGGGTAAAATGGGATTTATTTTGCCATGGTGCTGAAAAGTATTCATTCATATAGTGATACCTGCAATCCTAATATTAAATAAAAGAACTTAATTTACAAATTTTAAAGGTTTTGTGAAACAGTAGAGTTTGGGTTTTAATCGAGGTTTCCATGCCACCCCTTCATTATGCTATGCAATCACAAAGGCTTGCAGGGTTTAACTTCTGTGTCAGATGCTCCTCATCCAGAGATTGCCGCACAGTGTGTGTTTGCTAGCATGTGGGTGGTAGGTGAACCCTGAGGTTGAGAAGAGGCCTGGCCCCTCCTTGACTGTTACTTAATGCCCTTCTGTCTCCACCCTCTCTTGTTTGCACAGCCACTCTGCATTATTAATAACTTAAGCAGGAGGGTAATGCTGCCGACACTGACTGAGCAAATAAACATCACCCTCGAAAAGTCAAGACCTTTGGCTTTGCTGTTCATTACCACAGTCTTTAAGAAAGAGTTTTGTCTAGAGGCGTGAAATGCAGGAAGCGTGTCGCTGGGCGTAACGTACGAGTGAATTCATTTTCTTGGTTGGAGGTGCTGCATTGAACTTGTGTTTGAGTAAAATATTTGAGTTTTAACTTTTAACTGACACATTCAAGAAAATCATCTTGGCCATAGAAATTGCTCTAATTGGATTTTTTTTGTGTGCAATAAAAGTTAAGGTCAATCAAAGTGCAAATTTGAGATTACTGTGAAATACAATGAAAGTCAATTTTGGTGGATTTAAAAGCATAAATTATTGTAATTGTAAAATTAACATGTTAGTTATGTTTTTAAAACTGATGCATTACAGAATTTGAGGAAAATTTTTGTAAAAATTGTAAAAGTAAATATTGGGAACTAACTTACTAGTTTTATTAGAACTACCTACCTTATCTAACGACCAATTCGATTACGAATTCAACGAATGATTAAAAAGGCGCTGAATATCGTACTAATTCGTATGATTTGTATAAACCCACGTGATGGGTAGGTTTAGGGGCGGGGTAAGGGGTAGGTCATTCGTACGAATTCATACGAAATTGGCCAATTCGTAAAATATGTACGATTTAGCAAAATCGTACTAATTTGTATGAGTGAGGTCGTATGAATCGTTAAGAATTAGCCACCTTGTAAGATTTACGAATTCCCGTGAGATCAGGCTGGAACTACAGTCATGCTTATTGTTTACACTTGTGACTAAACTATCGAAGCAGTGAATAATTTTACATTTATTGATTAGTCATTTTCTCTTTAATTATTTGAAACCCAGAATTTTCCCTTTTTATTTTTTTTATTTTTTGTGGTGTTAATTGACATGCCACAAATTCTGTTGATTGAGAATAACTTGCGTGAATCCCGGAATACTCTTACGTGTTTTTCGGCAAAGGGTTGATTACTTTTTTTTGCCATTGAGCATTTGAGCAGCTGAGCTTTAAATTTAGAACAATTTGTAGTGTCATTTGGACACCACACGTCTTGCCGTAAAACTCGTTGTCACGCTGGCTTCAGAATGCTATCTGGAGCTCATGCTGGGTGGTCTTGTGTTGTTCTAGCAATACAAAGATATCTGCTACACCCTGATCATAAACTAATTGTACATTTGTCTCAACAGGTGTGACTGTATCAAGGCCACTGTATTGTAAGGCAGCGATGCTTGCTACACTAAATGAACCTTAAAGGATCTTTTTGTTAAAACACCAAAAGAAATGACAATCTGTGATTGGCCAAGCTAAGATCTCATTGATTGCTATGATACCTCGCTTGCTGTTTGTGATGCTTTGCATTTTGTGATTTGTAAGGGTGCATGGCCACCATGATAGCACTTACACTGTGAAGCACCCCTCTTTCATTACAGATAGGCCTACACTCTTGAGTGTCTTGTAAGCGGGTCTATCGTGCTTGATACTGTGAGTGGCTGGCTATATAGTTTAATTGGCTGAACTGGGCATGCATCCTACAGCTCTTAAAAATGTTAATAAAAACTAAGCACTGACTTACACAAGCCAAAACCTGACATGTTTATTGATATAATAACTGTTAGGAAGAATGTTCCCTCTTCTCCTAATATCACATAAACAAGACCAGCATACGTGAACAGCTTTGTACACTTATGTATTTGTGTGCTTTCTACAAATGAGAAGCACGACAACATTCTTTTTTTAACATGCATGATAACAAAATGTCTTTAATTGTTTAAAGTGTACAGAACAAAAACCCCTTCTGCTTATAAAAGGAACACACGATGACAGTAGCGACTTTCTGTTTTCCAAACTTTTTTGTAGATGAGATTAGAATGAGTGCATCCCAAATCATTTCCAGTATATGCTATAATGCAAACAGGATCCAAAAAAGTGTTTTCATGGTATTGTTCTGTGCAGAGACGTGGCTTTTGTTGTGGTACATCATCATCATTATCATCCGTATAACATGGAAAAGGGATCTTTGAGGTGAATGAGGTCATCCTAGACAATTACTATAATTTTTTTTTCTCATAGCCAGATCTCTGATTAAACCTTGTGGACATAACTTTGTTACCAGTTGGACTGATGAAAACCTTGTGTTGCATAAAGTCAGCCAGCCAAATCTGAGTTTGCCAGATTGAGAAAGTACTTTCCAGTTTTTAAAGTGTCTGAATGTATGCTTACATTTTGCATCAATTTATTTATAAAATTAATATATTTTGTCCATACATTTCATACAGACTTTTAATAAATGTTCTACATTCATTTGTTACTAAGTAATATGCATTGAGTTATGTGTAAAATCCATACATTGTCAAGAAAGTGCATCAATTGCTGATGATTATCTTGGCAATTATTTTTTTAGTTTTAAACTTGCAAAATGTCGTGCCAACTTGTAGCTCCACACACACATTACACATACACTTGCACACACCCTCAAATATGCATCTAGTCTACTCTAAAGTGAAAAAAAGAAAGGTAAGATGAGCTAATCTGTATTAAAAGAGTAGTTCACTTTAAAAAAAAACTTTTGCTGATAATTTACTCACCCCCATGTTATCCAAGATGTCCATGTCTTTCTTTCTTCAGTCGAAAAGAAATTAAGGTTTTTGATAAAAATATTCCAGGATTTTCTCCATTTAATGGACTTCATTGGGAACCAAACGGTTCAAGGTCCAAATGAGAGTTTCAGTGCAGCTGAAAGGGCTTTAAAACGACACCAGGCGATGAATAAGGGTCTTATCTAGCGAAACGATTGGTCATTTCAAAAATAAATAAAAAAGTTTAAGTTTTATAAGAACAAATGCTCGCCTTGCTCTGTTCTGTGATGCACGTTTGTGACTCCTGTTCGAACTCGTTCATCAAAATGAACAAATCTTTTTCGAGTCATGACTCGAAGGTTCCTGAGACAAGAAACGTATTCATCATCTGGTGTCGTTTAAAGCCCTTTGAAGCTGCACTGAAACTCTCATTTGGACCTTGAACCGTTTGGATCCCAATGAAGTCCATTATATGGAGAAAATCCTAGAATGTTTTCATCAAAAACCTTAATTTCTTCTCAACTGAAGAAAGAAAGACATGGACATCTTGGATGACATGGGGGTGAGTAAATTATCAGCAAAAGTTTTTTTAAAAGTGAACTACTCCTTTAACGTGGTCACCATGGCAGAATGATACAATTAGAGATTGTAGAATGCACATTCTAGTTCGATGAAGTTGGTCAATTGTTATATTTCAACCTCAAAAGGCACACAACTCATCCCATAAAATTTTCATCCCAAATGAGATATTCCTCTTGACATATCTAATATTTCACAATTTGTGCTGCAGTGAGATCTGGTAATCAAAGTGACTTCTGGATGCCCCGACAGCAAGCATAAACAGAGATCTTGCAGAGTGATAACAGTGGCTCCACCTAATGAAAGTGACACAACATGGACCAAATATGCTCTCCGGATTTCTGAACCGCTCTAATCCATTCGATGGTGTTTTGGCTCGTCTGGTCTGCTGTAATGAGACAATCTTTGGCAAAGACTCCCCAAAATCCCTAGTGCTTTCAGCTGTGTCTGAATGGACGTATGGCAGTAAGCTCAGCCAGACACGTCCTGACAGCTCTGATATAAACCTGAGAGATAAAGCCTCCTTCTTCCACATTTCTTGGAAACACGAGAGATGCAACTGTTCCTTTAAGTCTTAGTTTTAAGGTTCAGATTTCAAGAATTGTGCTTTATTTTGTTTTTTATCGGCAGTGTATGCTGAGCTGACCATTTTTTTCAGTGGCTTTCAAAGCATTTCAAGTCATGTTTTGATCATTGCCTCTTTAAATGATCCCATGGGTCTACTCATAAGACTAAAAATTATGTCACTGTCATTTTCCCATAGATATTTATTTCTGGGAATCTAAAGAAATGTCTGCTTTCATTCTGACTAGAAGATTTCTACTCTCTATCCTCAACTCAATCCCCAGGGGGAATGCAGCGATAAGCAATCTGCCTTTTCACGGCTCATAAGGGAGTGTCTTTAATCTCTAAAATACCCGCATTAATGCTTAAATCACAAGCTTGTTGAACTCTGGGACAGCTTTCTAAGAAAGACCCCCTTTTGTTCTTCCTTCCTCACTCGGATCTGTGACGTGATTGTCTTGCGGGACAGAAGGCCATCTCAAGATCTCCTATCTCTTTCTTATCTCTAGGTCTGGTTGAAACAGGAGAAACCTAAATAAACAGCTCAGAGAAAGAGGAAAGATTGTGATGACAGATGCAGGCAACTCAAAAGGGTTAGTAATCACTCTAATAATCCCCAACGAGTTGTCCAGCAGGGTGGAGCCCATCTTTCTCCATTACCAGATGCACAGATCTCAAGGGAGCCACTCTCCTCCCAGTGTACTTTGTGCTTAAACATCAGGCCCTGACGTCTGCAGCCTGCTAAGCTGGACGGCAGCCTGGGAATCATGGCTTCCCCACCCAGACCTTAGAGAGAGCATCTCTTGGTGATCAGAATCAGCTGCAGCCCAATCCCCTCTCTTAAAGGGATACTCTACTTTTTTTGTAAATAGGCTCATTTTACAACTCCCCAGAGTTGTTTTACCATTTTTCGAATCCATTCAGCCGATTTTCTGATATTTAGAAGAATATCAGTAACCAGACAGTTTCTGGTCTCATTGACTTCCATAGTAGGAAAAAAATATATACTATGGAAGTCAATGAGACCAGAAACTGTCTGGTTACTGATATTCTTCTAAATATCAGAAAATCGGCTGAATGGATTCGAAAACGGTAAAACTCAACTGTTCAACTCTGGGGAGTTGTAAAATGAGCCTATTTCCAAAAAAGGTGAAGTATCCCTTTAAGCAGGCCTGTTATGTAAACATTTCCCATCCATCTATTGTTCTATCTATCAATAGTTCGCTCTATCGATGTCTGTCTGATTCATTTTCTGATCATTTTCTCTGTTGGGAGAGAGGTTTTAAGTTATACATCTTTCTTACAAGACTTTGTCAAGCCAACGTTTAAAATTTGTTCTGACAAACTTGGCTTTTTCACTTAACGTTTAACTCTTTAAAAAACAGTATTTAGAGTTGGTTTATTTAAAAAGTCTTACAGTGGAAGCCCTGGGATGTAGACTACGTCAGACTTCGTACTTCCGCTCAATTTCAGTTCGCTACTCAGTCTGGGATAGTGACCTATCTCGTAGTTTTCCTCCGGCCTGAAAACAGCCGTCCAATCAATGAACAGAGGGCGGGTGGGCTGAAAGCTGTGACGTAGATGCTAAGTGCAGAGTTTAAGGGTGTACTCACACTAGCCAGTTTGAACTCGTGCCCGAGTGCGTTTGACTAGTGTGAGTGCTCCGAACCGTGCCCGGGCACGGCTCGATTAGCCGGCCCTGGCCTGCTTGGAAGAGGTGGGCCAGAGCACGATTCAGTAGGACTCGGGCGCGGTTCGCATGCAGTGTGAGCGCTAACCGCGCTGGAGCACGGAACAGGACGCGTGACGTGCAAACCTCCTCATACGAACAGCATGATTTCGTGAAAATTTTGTTTCGTGAAAATCTGTTTAACAACAGGCTGTGAGAGGGCAGTGGACCAAACGACACAAAATTATCCACAAAAAAAACAGAATGATGGACTTCATTGTGTTCCGTTCGAGAGCGCGCTCTTCTTGTTTATCCCGAAACCGTCACACCATAATGACGTAAGTGTGCTCCCGCACGAATGCTGAAACCCTATGTGAGTGCAGGCCAGCGGGGGAGTGGGGAGGGGGGACAATCGTACTCAGGCCCGGTTCATGGCAACCGTGCCTAGTGTGAGTACACCCTAAGATTGTATTTTAGGTTAAGGAAATTCGAAAACGACCGCGGATATGGAGATATCTCTGCTGTGGAGAATATTCCTGGCATTTGCAAACTGAACTCGAACAAGAAGAGTGTTTGTTAAACATTTTGAATGGAGGCAAAGCCCATATCAGACATTCTCTGATGGAGGTGATGTTTAAGTTCAAGAGATAGGTGATTGCGTTCTGTGATTGGCTTATGGGTAACCAATGATTTTATAATTCAGACAAGCTCTCCTCTGCAAGAAAGAAAACACTTTTCAGTTATTCCAATTCAGACTCTCTCTATGAAGCAAAGCGAAGTAGCAGAGTTTAGTATTACCAGGCGACCTATCACAAAATAGTATTTCTCAAAAGGTCAAAGAACTTCATGGGCATTTTTAACAGACACACTAGGAAATCCAGTGGTCACTCTATCCATCCCAACTACCGGATAACTATTTCCATTTGCGAGCATGCTGATCCTGAAAGTTTACTTAGCAATGAGCCCACAGCCCAGTTGTTTTCTGACAAAACAATAACGGGGAGAAGGAATTAATCAAATTAGTGTCAGGTGAGGAATGTTTCCCAAGCCAGGAAGGATGTAGGTATCTCAGATAAAAACTATCAGACGGTGCGTTGAACATGCACACAGTAATGATCCCATTCCCGACCCCGTTTGACCCAATTCGAGATATATATTTAATACACAGACCACCTACAAATGGATTCCTCTACTATTCTTCTACAATAATGTCGCATTCAGTTTTGCTTTGTTCATTTCCACAAGAACCATCTCCGTACTGTACAGATACAGGTTTAGTTAATGAATGTTGCAGATTTTGGTGTTTTTAAACCTTTATATTTTTCAAATGGCACCCTACTGTCCAAAACAGGCATGATCTTGTCACCCCCTCCAGCTGCCAGCTGCCTCCATTTTTTGCAGCTCACTGTCAGCACCAAAAGCATTGCATGGTTGCAGATGTCCATGGACCATTTCCAGGCTCTTGTTCTTTGACATCAACTTGCAGATTGATTCAGACAATGTAATTGGATATCTAAATGTTTGATCCACTGCCATGCTCAGCTTATACAATGCTTGGAGAAAAGGCCACAACAGAAAGATGAGGGGGTATTGAAGCGTCTCTCTCTCTTTCTTTTTTTTTTACTTTTCATCACACAAAAGAAAAGCTGGGGTTGGGTTTTGCCCCCTCTCTCACTTTCTGGCTAACCGTAACAAATCCCCTGGGCTCTGTAACACTGTGGTTAAGGAGGAAAGACTGCTGTGAGAAAGTCCTCGTGCTTTTGATGGCAAGCAAAGGATAAAGTCTTATGTTTTCAATTAGGGAACATTAGGTAGAATTGCCCCAGTGTTGTGCTGCTTGCTGAACGTTAATTACCCCACTGGTTAAAGAGGCTCAGGCAAGCCACATTAACTCTGTTTATTCCTCAGGCAAAATGGCAAAAACCACCAAAGAACTGCAAATTTCTCCATAAAGTTACATGCAACAAGTATTAGAAAAAAACAACAATAACTCAATGTTTGTACAGATCAAAAGCACAAACAGTGTTGTGATGTCTATTACATATTTTTTTGTGATAACTATTAGTTGTGTTCGTTTTAAAAAAAAGATTATTTTGACCTTAATTGTGGAAAAAGCACAAATATATGACTAGGTACAGGATGTTGCACAAGTTTCTCATCAGAGTGAACAGATTTTATCCTGAAAGTTACAGCTTAGAGTTTCTGGGAAGCTGAAACTTTGCCATGACTTTATAAGTTGCTGTTTGACTAATATGATGATCCAACCAGCAGACTGGTCCAAGCTAGTGTCTTGGAGTTTCCGCTTGTTACAGATTTTGTTGTACCACAGGCTAATTACACACTAATGTTTGGACTCAGGTTTTTGGATACTGGTATTACCAGAGCGTTGTGTCAGAGTGAGAGTGGTTGGAAGCTGCATGCCAGCTGTGAGAGACGCAATAAACTGTAAAACTGTATTGGAGTGCCAGGGGAACTACAGAATAACAGACTCACAAGAGCAACAACAACAAACGCTGATTTGATTCCAGATTGTCTTTTCTCATTTAATATGACGTTAAGCTAATTAAACATGAATGTTAGTTGATGGTTTACATTAGTTCTTAATATGATACATAATAGTTGTTTTGTGTGTTTAATTATATGTGGGGTGATGAACATAAATGTGTAAACATAAAACTTGCCTTAAGTACTGTTTGCACAGATGATCTTTTCACATAATGTGAGAATGAACTGCTTTTTTCCCACCCTTTCAGTTTCAATCAATATGCAATAAGAAGCCTAGTGAGACACCCAAATTGGAGTGATGTAAGATATTCTACAGCATTTGTGCATAGGCTCCCCACCCTTGCGAATGTGACATTAAGTGGCCTAGGACTGCAGGAATGCCAGGGCATAGCTAAAAGCCATGAGAAACTGGCAGCTGCATGTTTTTGTTGGCCAAACAGCGCATTGTCAGCCAAGGAGAATATTACAGAACTAAGGTACACATACATAAGTTTATTATTTCACTTCTTGCCCTGTTGTGACCCATGCCATCCATTTTGTTTTTTATCCTGCATGATGCACTGGCATGCATGAACTTCCTCTTCCTTTGTGCCTTGACTATGTGATCTTTGTGTGACTAAACCCATGAAAATATGCATCTGCTCTACCAGCAAATGCAATAAAAATGTGATAATAGTCCCTTTAAAGATCCTTCATTGTGTAGTTTGGGAGTTCCCATGTGAATGAATTGGCTTCTGTTGGTCCAGTTGGTCATTTTTTAGATATCTACAGTAACTGTAATACACCACAGTAGCAGTTTTAGGACTGGGATAATATCTGCTTCAGGGATGCTAGGTCTGCCAGGGTGCTAAAGATGCATGAAGGTGTTTTCTCACTCGCCTTTGAGCTCAAAACGCAGCCAGAGATTTAATAATATGACATGATGCTTGGGCGGCACCAACTGTTATCTTGGCACCTGTCCACTGAAATGCCACATAGCTACCAGGGTGTATAATGCCTGAACTCACAACATGGGAAAAGGTGGTAACTGAAATTTAGCATGTCATTTGGAAAGTAACAATGGGGTGAATGTGAGCTCAGCTAAACGCATAACAGGCTGTCATAGCGAATCATACTTTCTTGCCCTTTTCCATCCATTAGAGGAGGAAGGTTACGCCTCTAAATGAGCTATACTTGCATTGGAGGTCACTGTCACAGTTGAACAGTGGGTGGCCAGTTGGAATGCAGTACTTCTATCTTCCGAGTCTTTCCTCTGAGGCTTTATTCAAATACCATGTAATTTGACCCTTTATAGCCACTTAGCTTAGTTTAATTTAATTCTGCAGCAACTGTAGCCGCGTGGATGAGTGTCCACACCGAAACCGCTGATTTGGTTATTATAAATTGAAGGTTTTTCAGATCAGTCTTTCTCATTTTGTAAATTTACATTTGTATATTTAGTAGATGCTTTAGTTTTATCTAATTTTATCGGTTAATGCATTTCTCTGGGAAGTCAAACCCATGACCTCGGCATTGGTAGTGGCTTGCTCCGGTGTTTGAGCTATAATAATAAATTCTGCCAACACAACATGAACAGAATATTGCTTTCACAACCAAAATTGGTCAGTCCTCATGATTCTGTCAATGCCCTTCCAATATTGTGTTTTAATAGCACATTAAAAGCAATGCAATTTGTTCAGGATAAAAGCGTCTTACAAAATGGATAAATGTTTAGCCACTGTCCAATGCACAACGATATAAAGAAATGTAAACAATGTTTGAATGAGTACAAAATAAATGTAAAAACTACATTGGAAGATTATTAGTGACTAACGACTTAATTTCAGTCTACAGAGAAATGGAACACAGGTTTCAAATGTCATGAGGATGAGTGAATTTTCTCAATTTCTATATAAACATGAATACAGTACAGAAGTATTAGAGTCAGTTTATGATTTTCGTTATAATGTATGTAACCACTATTTACTTTTTAAAATACATCAATCTTGCCATAAAAATAGCCATAGATGCAGGTATGGCAAAAAACAAAAAACAAAGACTCTTTATTAGAGTCTTTAAATCTGCATAAAATAATTTGTAGTCAGTTAACAAGAAACATTTTTCAAGAGGTAGGACTCTTTCCCTTAACAAATTAAAGTGAGTGATATTTTATGACCTAAAACCTATAACGCTAACTTAAGATTCACAAAGAGTTTAATTATGATTAATGTCTGCTAAGATCAGTTTGAATTGTTATAACTAGCATAGAAGATTTTCTGTTTGATATGATGAACTTTAATGCATTTTCGGAACTTTAATGGCGTACAAACATCTGCAACATTAGGACCTGCTTGATACACACATATTGGCTGAAAAGTGCTGCTATGTTCTGACCATCCATTGGCAAAGTCTCACAGGAGTGCCAATTGCACTAAAGTGCCAAGCATTTAACAGACTGGTGGGAATGGAAACGTACAGTGCTTTGCGGTCTCTTGGTGGGGAGGGGAAGAGGCTTCCCTTTTACAATGACTTCTTGCAACCTCCAAAGTCTTAACGGCAGGATAACTGTTACCGCCTAATGAATTCATGGGTTACAATTTCACATTACTCTTTACAAAACCCACTGAGCAGGACATTTGAGGAGAACTGTATAGGAATATAGGGCAACTTCAGATTTCATATTACACAGCTTTGGCAAACTTCTCTGGTGTCTCTTTCTCTACACTAATATGGACAAACCCAGCCATTGGGTTACACTTTTAAATTGCATTTTTAACCCAATGGCTGGGTTTGTCCATATTTTACCCAAAATTGGGTTAAAACAACCCAACATTTTTTGGAGTGTAACAAGGGAGTTTTAGAGTTTTTAGAGTGTTTTCTTTTAACATTTGAAGTGAAAAATGTCCTGGTGTTTAATTCAACCACCACGCTTTTGAGAAGTTACTCTGTGTTTAAACCAGACTTCCCACCGTTAAACCCACTCAACGGCATTACTCTCACCTCTTGGGAAAAGGGGCGTACAGTTCTTTCCTGCCCACATGGGCGTCACTTACAAACCAGCTCTTTTTACTTTTTCCTTTTTGAAATAACGGAACTCCCTGGAATCTCCCTGGAAAGAGAGTGCCGTTTGCATATAACTGTCTTCATCCATGTAGCTAATAATGTAAACATCCATCTATTTTCAGGAGAACATGAACCAAACACTGCGGTCCACATTTCAGTCTACAAATAAATCCACTCATACGTCTGCTTTACAAAAGGGCAATTTCACCACATGCAGTCATAGAAATCAGGATAAAGATGCTTAACAGACTCCTCAGACACTTTCCAGGCTTTTCCAAACTCTTAACACACATACACCCATGTTTCGGCCAGCTCCACCCAGACAGAGAGCAGGATATAGCCCGCAATTACGATCAACGGCATGTTTCCACTCCAAGCCAGAGCCCTTTGTTTTAGTTTCCCGCTAGGTTTTTAACACTGTCTCCTCTTGAGTAAACACTACAAACGGATGGGTGTCACATCAATCAAGGTGAGACTATTTTTTAAATAAAACATTAGGCTATATTAGATCTCAAAATCAGTGATACTTTTATACAGCTTACAAAATGATGAATCCTGACAAATTAAGGAAAAAGATGTATCATATAAATCTCTACAAAAACAAAAAATGATGCAAGATATAAAATAAGAACATAAAA
Organism: Hybognathus amarus; assembly: GCA_030378365.1. Lineage (NCBI taxonomy): Eukaryota > Metazoa > Chordata > Actinopteri > Cypriniformes > Leuciscidae > Hybognathus > Hybognathus amarus. Next base: position 286,923 of record JAQIUQ010002663.1, on the reverse strand, counting down.
AGGATGCAAACGGTTAAACAATGATAAAACGCTGCATGTAATACACAAAATAAGCTACAAAAGACTTCAAATAAACTTACTGTGAAGCAAAAGAAAGCCGAACATTAAAGCCAGTGCCATGGTTTTCCAGAGTTCATTCATTCTTCGTACAGCCATTCTGGTCTCTGAGCACGCCGAGGTGTGAGAGTGTGTGTATGCAGGCTCTGGGGCAGGGCTGAAAGAGTTTAGGGGTTTCCTGTGCCTGAGACAGAAATGAGCGGGTCACAAGATAAAGCATGGCTTGTGCTCCAGGGGTTTTATATGGCCCCTCTACACTCCCCCTACACACTCTCTCTCTCTCTCTCTCTCGCTCTCTCTCTCTCTCTCTACCGTCATTCTTCTCGTCTTGCAGGCAAGGCCACCTCCTTCATGATATGTGCATTTGATAGTATAAGAAGAGTTGAAACATGTATATGTTGCTGTATATTTATTATATTTATTTTGTATATTTAAATTTCTTCAAGTCTCTCTTGAAAATTCATAAAACTACAAAAGCTGCCACCAATTAAACCTCCAAAGAGTTTCAGAGAAATGAATCTGATTCAATTTTATTGATTTTATTTATCGAATTGATTGATTAATGATGTCATTTTAAAACATTTTCATCTGTTGGTCAAGGGGGTTCATATATAAAACGTTTAGGATTTCCTTTATATCTTACTATTATGGCTTTATATCTCATAATTCAACTTTTTATGTCACAATGTTGCTATTTCTTATTTTAATCTCACAATCACGTTTATTTTTTAGGCTGGTGTGGAAATAGTCTTCCAGTTTTTGTCAAAGTTTACAATAATTTGCATTATAAAAAATGACAAATCTGGGTGGTCTGAGAGTTTTTATGGGAGGTCCAAGAAAACATTAAATTAATTTTGCTTGTCCTTTTGATATTTTGACTATGATGTCCTTTCTTCTCTCATCTCTGCAGACTGTGTTCACTGCTGATCAGCTTGTGAAAGCACATGGCGTCATGCAAGCTGCATTTGTGTGTCCCTGGACCAATGAGTAATACAGTGAGTCATCTTTAACCCTCAATCACCCAAAAATACCAACACACACACACATATGGAAGGAAAAAACGGAAGGGAAGCTGAAAAAGCCGAACACGCACATGTACCAATGCATCTAAACATGCACACACCCTCACGCGATCCCATTTCCCCAAGACAAACTTTCATTTCTCCTCGGTGCGACTGGGCGGGAATCGTTCACATGTATCTGTGTGTTGGCGCCGCTTGGAGAACATCTGGAAACAGTGCAGTGTGAGCAGCTTTGTGTGTTCTTGGGGACTGCTCGCAAAATTACTTGTCAAACATTTCGGCCAGATGGGGGAGAGAGCAGAGAACATGTGTCCCCCTCCCACAAGCCTGAGTTTTTCATTTTCCCTCCCTTTTGAGGTGTGGGGAGTTGGGAAGTGAAATGATTGATAGGCTCAGAGCACATAACATCCACCTGGGCTATCCAGTTTCTGGCCAGCAATGGGTGGAGTGGGACCGCTAGCACTACGGTGTGAGGAGGGTCCGACTGCACGGCCAAAGCTCCACATATGGAACCACATGTAACCTGAGCTGTAACGAACGGCACAAGGAGCTCCAGTTACAAATGGCCAATGCGTAAAAAACATGATAATCAAACGTTACACAGCATATAAATCAAAACAGCCTAACGTTACCGAATGAAATGTCGACCAAGGAAGAGGTACAGGCATGTGCAAGATTTGGAGGTGTTGATCGACTCGATCTACTCAATCTGTGTTGATCAGTCTTTGATTTTCTTAGCTTTTTGTTCAACACTTGAGTACAGATAAAAAAAATGCATGAAGCTGATTGTTGTTGTTCTTTTCTTTCAGATTTTCATACAACAAAGTATTCTGGGGGTCATGAAAGCTTTATAAAAATGATTAAAAATCACTGGTAAACGTAAAAAAATACAAATAAATCGAATGGCGGGAAAAAGTTAATAGCCTCAGTTTTTTTCTCTTTATTTCTCAAGTTCTCACTATTATACACAACTGTTGCTTCAATAAACTCCTAATAACTGCTTATTAAAATGAACAAATCTATTTCCAGAGTCAATTCGTTCGTTTCGCTGCATCGACAGTACGGAGGTCGCAGGCGACCATTTGAGCTTATAAAACTTAAACTTTATTTATTTTTTAAATGAGCGATCGTTTGGCTTGATAAGACCCTTATTCATCGTCTGGAATCATTTAAAACCCTGGGAACAGTTTGCAGGTTGTACTGAAACTGTCTTTTGGACCTTGAACCATTTGGTTCCCATTGAAGTCCAGTATATGGAGAAAATCCTGGAATGTTTTCATCAAAAACCTTAATTTCCTTTCAACTGAAGAAAGAAAGACATGGACATCTTGGATCACATGGAGATGAGTAAATTATCAGCAAACGTTTTTTGAAAAAGTGAACTACTCCTTTAAAAGTTAGTAGTTGTTAAGTTTAAGTACTAGTTAGAAGTTGTTAAGTAATGGGTTGGATAAGGGATGCATAAGCAGAATAAGGCATTAACATATGCTTTATATGTACTAATAAACAGCCAATATCCTAGTAATATACATGCTAATAAGCTAATAGCAGTGGCGTAGGCAGAAATTGTATTTTGGGTGGGCCAGTGAAAATGTGAGTGGGCCTATAGTTGTTCATAGAAAAAAAAATTACTTCAATAATAATCAATATTAAAGAGTAGAAACATTAATAGACAAACTGCAAAAACAGTTAAAACTTTATATTCGGCAAATCATCATGTTCAACCAACAGAGCTCAATAAAGGCTGGACAAACCAGTGTAGACAATAATCTGTCTATTTTATTCAGACTAGTCAGCAGTGCAAACTGCAAAGACAGTTCACCCGAAAATAAAGTAAGCTAAAATAATAATAATATCGCAGTTAAATCGGCGGGTAAACCCGCGTCAGACTGGAGAGAGAGAGCAAGAAGCGGCCGCCGCCAGCACCTGACTAGCCTACGTCTTGTGGGTTAATGAGTCTGAAGAACTGGCCTGTGTGGACTCGGTAGATGAAGGCAGTAGCGTGTCTTCTTCCTCAACTCTTGATTTTTTCCAAATAGCACATTAAAGAAAGTTGTTTAGCCATTATTGTGGCGCCGGCACCGCTGAGAGTTTTCCTGTCAGAACCGCCAGCAACCATAGCAACCAATAACGTTCCGGAAGGAGGCTTTCTATAACTTGCGTCGACAGTTTCATTTTATTCGGGAAATGAATTAAACACACACAGCAGTCAACAATAAATCAGGTATATATTAATATATTTTCTTAAATACATTTGAATAATAAATATAAACTAAAAAAATATTTGTATCAAATTTACCAGTGCCGCCCTGGCCCAATACTGGCTACGCCCCTGCTGATAGTGAGAATTGGACCATAAACTAATGTGTTACCTACTATTGTTCTCTCCCTCATCCTGGAGCAGTTTGAGGTCAAGTCAAGTCACCTTTTATGCACCTTTGCCAGGTTACGCATCTTAATCAGGGGTTCAATATTCATGACTCATTCCTTAAGGGATTGAACCATCAACCATCCCTTCAACAGCTTTAGCCTCTATGGAACGCGCAGCCTATAAAGAACTTGTTGGGGAGATAAACATTACAAGTTCCATTATTCATTTCCTGTTTGTGATATTTCCTGCTTCCTGTCATTTCCTGTTTGTGGAATTTGTCGTCTTGGTTTACATAACACGGAACACGAAAACATACAGGATTCGTGCACATTCACACCACACAAAGGCACACACAACCCCTTTCAGACACCTGTTTTAAATTACCGTCGAGAAGGCTAATCATCTTTTTCTTCCTCTCTTTCTTTCAGAGTCTCTGGGGTTTTGAGAAGGGATTGCCTCATAGCGTGTATGTTCTGCCTCCTCCTTCCTCAGCCACGCCTGTGGAACACAGAAAAGAACATGTACATGTTCGCTCAGCAGCCTGACGAGAGCACAAACAGACCGTCTCTGTGGCCGAGGGCACCGTGCAGGCATCATGTGGTGGGTAAATGGTCAGAGGCACTTGACCTTTTGTGACCTTGTTATTTTTCAGTCCATGGGGGTAAGCGGGGGGATGGTTTACACAAACTGCCACAATGTTACTTGCATTCCATTGGGAAGGAGGATGACTTCCACATGGTTAAGAATGGTTAATCTAATGGTTAATGGTTAAGTAATGGCACATAAGCATTATTAGGCTTCAACTAGTGAAATACTTGATCATTTGTTGGTAGATGGCGTGATCCGTTTTGTCGAACAAAACTTTGTTCGCAAAAGTTTGCTTGAATGTTGTTCGATTCAGTGCGAAAATGAATGGAAACACCTTAAAATGTCTCAAATCAATTCGATATACCAATTTGATCGCAAAACAGCATGTGACGTCATTACGTACAGGTTTTTATTCGCTTTAAAGCCGTTTGATGGAAACACACTTTCACCAGCTTTATTCGCATGTGTTTTTAACCGGACTTCAGATAATTCGATTGACAAGTAGATGGAAACATGGCTTATGAGACTTTTTTTATGTTTTTGAAAGAATTATCTTTTGCTTACCAAGATTGCTTTTTTTATTTCTGTGATAACACAGAATTTTCAGCATCAGTACTTATTACAGTCTTTGGTGTCACATGATCCTTTAGAAATCATTCTAATGATGATTTCTTATTATCAATGTTAATAAAACAGTTTTTATTTTATTAACAGTTAATATTTATGTGGAAACCATGATACATTTTCCCATGATTTTTTATGGATAGAAAGTTATAAATTTAGAACATTATAAATGGAACTTTTGTAAAAAAAAATGAAGCCTTTTGAGCATTTCAGAGGATGTATAGGAAAGGCTGATCCATCAATTGACCAAACAGACATTGAACTCGAAACGTTTTATGCAGGAAGTAAAAATATGATTCATTAAATGGACAGTTTTGAACATTTGGTTCACATAAAACTCACCAGATTGCGATATATTGTTATAGGCTAATATTATAATATGCATTTGATACATCACTCAGCCCTATATAGTAGCAAATTCTCTCATATTGTTGAGTGCCAAAAAGTATGAACTCAATTAATATAGCATCTGCACTGTGAACATGTTTCTAGATTTCTGTGGATGTTTTTCACGTCTAGTTGAAGAGAGCGTTGAGCTTCCCCTGACTCCAGTAAGGAAGTGGGGTGGAGAAACCTGTGGTTGTGTGACTGCGGTTTGCATGCGGTGACGCTTCGGTTAAGCTGTTGTGCATCTGTTCAGTGTTCATAATTTACAATGACATTATGTTAGCGATCTGGTCTGCAATCAAGTCTCTGATTTAAAGTGGAGTGGATGGTTGCCAGGCCGTTGCTATGGTGTTGCTAGGGTGTCCTGGATGGTTTCTAGGTGTGTTTCTTTCTGGCCGATAGGAATCACTGTCATTCTGATCTCTATGGCTCAGGTTTCTCCTACATTGTAAGTTTATATGATGTTTTTTTGCACTTTTTATTCTACTAGAAAAAAGTATATTTCATGTTAGAAGCACACATGTTGTGGGACGAGTTTCTTACGAAAGTTTAATATCTTTGAATTAGAAGTTTGAAAAAATTAAGCATCAGTAATAAATAGTGCATGTGAAGGTATAAGTCTTTAAAGAGTTATTATAGTAATTTGTGAAGCTAAATTGCAAACAAATGAGCGCAGCTGAGCCCCAAAATCCCCAAACAGTTTTTAAATGGCAACATAACTTACATTGGCTTCTCTTCTCGACAACTGTCATGACAAAAGCTTCTGAAATCTATAAATAAGCTAAAACGACACATGTGTAATGGCCACAAAATTCCTCCCTTGTCTGTCCAAACAGAAAATAAGGGCCTGTTCAAACAAGCAGTGATCAGACTGACCAAGACCAGGCCTGTGTTCACGTCTGATGCCAAATGTGACATTGATATCATCAATGGGGACTTAAAAAGAAGAAACAAACAAACAAACAAATCCCAAGCCATAAGAAACAGTGATAGGCAGCTGTTGAGTAATGCATGCAATAATTGGAGATTACTGGAGCCGCTTAAAGTGTCTATTTAGGAGGTGCAAATCAGTTCCCATCTGAAAATAGGCAAATGCCTAGAAGCTCACAGGAATCTGGATTGCATTCCTGTAGAACGAATGAGACTGGAGTCACTTTGGCCAGAAAATGCAGGAAACAATACAGGGAGCCCATGTTCTGCACAGTGTGATAGCCAACACCCCCTTCTTCCTGCCCAACTATTGCCTGCTTCCTGTTTCTGTCTGATATGTGTGTATTTATGAGTGTGAGTGTGTATAGATTGTGGACCCCCACCGTTTGACCCCCTGTCATCAGACTAAATTTGGACATAACTCTGGGAGATGGCTCTCTGGATCCTGGTCCAGGTCAGAGAAACTGTCCCAAGCTCATTCTGTTGCACTGATGACATTATTCTTTTGTCCCCTTAAAGGGATAGTTCACCCAAAATGAAAATTCTGTCATTATTTACTCACTCAAGTGGAGTCAGCCAGAAAACTATTCCACTCTAATAAAACATGGAAATTTAAAGAGGTATGTAGGTATTTTCACTTAAAATACAAGCACACACACACAAAACACACATGGGTTTCCATGTTTTATGGAGATTTCCTTAGATGTAATGGTTTTTATACTGTACAAACTGCAAATTCTTATACCGTAACCCTACTCATCGACAGAAGCCTTTTTATTTGGATCCGTATTCTAAAGTGAAGATCTTGGGAACTAACTAGTAATGACTCAAGTGTTACTACGTGATCTAGTCATGATTTGTGCAACCAAACACAAAAGTCATTTCAAGCGTTTAAGATGTTTGGTGAACTTTTAAATAGTAGCTACTTTTAGAAAATGTCTTTAGAAGTATGTAAGTAACACTTTAGTCATTACTAGTTAGTCCCCATGATTTTATACATTTATTATGTGTCATTTTATGATTATGAAGGTGTCATGTCAGACTTACACCCCTTCAAGTACCATTTTTTATTGTTTTCCAATATATAAATATGACTCTTGTGTCTTGTTTCTGAAAATGTATCAAAATTGAGAGATTTTATAACAAGAAAATATATCTACCATTGGGATCAGAAGATTAAACTTAATTCAAGGAGGAAAGTATTATATTTTTTCTTGTTTTATATAAAAAAAAATCAATTTTGACACTTTTTTGAGAAAACAAGACTTAATATCTTAAGCCATTTTATTCTCAAGTTAGTGTATCTTGAATTAGGTTTATTTAAATATATGTACCGGAAAAAAGAGAAACATTCTTAGGAAGAATATTCACACACACACTTTTGTATTTTTATTTTTATTTTTTACTTTTATTTTCAGGTAAACTATCCCTTTAAGTGATAATTCCTCTTTGAATTTCCATGTTTTAGTAGAGTGGTGGAATTATCTTCTGGGTCACTCCAAGACACACGGAAAAGGAGACAGACCCTGAAACAACACACAGCAGGCACTTTTCCATGTGGGGAAAAATCGATTGGGAATCACAGGAAAACGGATTTTAGTGGAAAAGTGCCATGACAGATTGAGATATGGTTGTTGATGAACAGCGTTTGTGATGCATACTGGTTTTATTTCTGGAGTCTTTTGTGATGAATCCAGTGAGAGGGCATCCAGATGGAATACGTTATTACTTCCTGCCAGATCCATCTCTGAATTGATTGTATCATATATTTTGGGAAAGTGTTTTTTTTTATTTATAGATCATTTAAAACAAGACTGCCCAGCTCAAACTAAATCTTAAAGGTGAAATTTTTTTTATCCCTTTCCCAGTCTAAAGTGCAGAGACGTCTCTAAGCTATTCGTACATTGATCCTCAAAATGTGGCGCTATCAAACATTGTTTGAGCACAACAAATTTGGCTTAACCAATCATGTGAATTGGGGCTGGTTCTGTTGGTTGCTACTAGTTTTTGATTTACATGCTGCAATTTTGAAGGATTCATTTTTTTATATACTGTATATTTTAATAATAATTGCTTTATGATGTGTGTTGCAGAATTGCTACTTTTTCAAAAGAATTGTTACTTTTTTAAAAATGAATCACTACTTTTTTCAAAAACAATTGCTACTTTTTCAGAAGAATTGCTACTTTTTCCAAAAAGAACTGCTACTTTTTTTCAAAAAGAATCGTTAGTTTTTTTTAAATAGAATCGCTATTTTTCAAGAAGAATCACTACTTTTAAAAAGAAATCGCTACTTCCCCCCAAAAAATGCTACTTTTCAAAAATGAATCGCTAATTTTACAGATATATTTAATGATATCTTTTGCATTTCTAATCCAAACAATGTCAAACTCGGCACTGCACTTACTCGTGCCCATAGCAAAACACCTGTCAAGTTTGAAATCCTTGAAAAACGGTTTGAGAGATATTCGATTAACAGACAGACACACAGACAGATGTTCCTGTAATTTATAGATAGAAATTTCACAATATTGCTGTTTTAACTGTATTTTTTTTATCAAATAAATGCAGTCTTGGTGAGCATAACGTATATTTTCTAGAAACATTTTAATTAACCCTAAACTTTTTCAAACGAACAATAGTGTCTTTTAATATAACTCATAATAACTAATTTCTTTAAAAATGTTACATATCATATAATCAAAAGCTTGTAAATGGCAGGGTTGTGGAATATTCAAAATGTTCTGACCATTATTTTCATGCATGCCTGCTCTATAAATATTTGATGATATACTATACTTTATGAGTAGTCTTACAATTTGTGCAAAATACCAAATGTGAAGCAAACCGAGGTTCAGTTTTTGTCTGGGCCAATTAAATCACTTCAGGCTGCTCTGTGAGGAAATGGTGCTTTGCGTAACAACTCTTGTGCCTTTTTAATCTCTTTTAACAACAAGAACTCAGCCTAAACTGAGTTTTATAGCTTATTATGGTTGAAACTGAAATTGTCTCTAGCTACCAATAGAGAACACAGACCACTTACAGACATAATGAATAGCTGGTTGGTTTGTCTCTAATGACTTTTAAGTGATCAGGCTAAATTGTTCATGAAATGCAGTGAAAACTTCAGAACACAAAGCTCTGTGTTTCTTGGTCTCTGTCCAAAATCCCATCCATTTGTTTGAAACTCCTCCCTCATTTCTTCTCTCCTTTTCTTTCTTTATAGCCTGTTGTTGTCTAAGCTGAGTGTGTGCAGATGTTTGACTTTAGCAGTTATCTCAGGAGGAAGGACTCTCCATGCGCTAATGAAACATCCTCACCACACCCAATAGAAAGCGTAACCTGCAACAATATGGAGAAACAAAACATACAACTGACATTCAATAGAGTAAAGAAACAAGAATGTGAAAAAACACCACATAGCCTATACTGTGTTTGTATATCCGCAGAGCAACTTTATTGCATTAAAACCAAATATTAAACCGAGTGGCACTTATTTTACAGACAGTTAACACGATTTGTTAAAGAACAATTCGTAAAAAAGGAAAATGTTTTTTATTTTATTTTTTTATAACTGATTCAAAAAAGTAGTTAGTCAGTTAAACAAAAACACTAACCAAGTTAAAAAAGGTTAAACATTATTAAAAAGAGCAATTCTTACAATAGACAAGAAGAAGATTTGTTCAGAAAATAACTTGTTCAAAAGAGTGATCTAGTCAAAAAAGAACAGTTAAACATTTGTTTTTATAAGAACTGATTCAAAGGAGCAATTTGTAAAATTAATAAATGAACCAATTCTGTATTTAAATTAACAAATTGTTCAGATATGAACTGGTGCAAAAGTATTATTTGTACAAAATAAAAAAATATGATTTGATCAAAAAAGAAAGAAGAAAAACAAAAAAGAATATGATCAGGTCATTATAAATATTTGTTCAAAAAAGAACCAGTTCAAAATAATGGTTTGTAGAAAAACTATTTGTAACAAAAAAGAAAAAGATAGAGAGAGGGAAATTCAGAAGAACAATTAGTTTATTAAAATAAATTATTCAAAATAGCAATTTGTCCAAAATGAATCTTATACACTACCGGTCAAAAGTTTATGATCGGTAAGATTTTTTATGTTTTTAAAAGTCTCTTCTGCTCACCAAGGCTGCAATTTTTTGATAAAAAATACACAAAAAACACAGTAATATTGTGAAATATTATGACAATTTAAAATGACTTTTTTTATGTTAATATATATTAAAATGTAATTTATTCCTCTGAAATAAAGCTGAATTTTCAGCATCATTACTCCAGTCTTCAGTGTCACATAATCCTTTACAAATCACTCTAATATGATGATTTTATGCTCCAAAAACATGTATGATTATTATCCATGTTGAAAACAGCTTTTACATTTTTATTTCAGGATTCTTTGATTAATTTTTTTGTGTATTTTTTATCAAAAAATTGCAGCCTTGGTGAGCAGAAGAGACTTCTTTTAAAAACAAAAAAAAAAATCTTACTGATCTTAAACTTTTGACCATTTAGTATATGTATATATACATATATATATATATATATATATATATATATATATATATATATATATATATATATAATGTAGAACTGGTTCAAAAGAATGATTTGTTCACAACTGATCCGGTTCTCAAATTCAACTCACTGACTCAATGATCCAGTCAGTTGTTGTCAAAAAATACAGTGCAATAGTCCTATGGACTATTTTAATGCTACATTTACACATGAGATAGGATTTTAAACTGAATTATAGTTAAAAAAACCTGCAAATTAAAAGACAAACACGTCATACAAAAGTTTGCTCAACAAACATTCTCTCATCGGTGATGCCAGTACTCTCTATACTGGTGTGATTCTGGGAGAAAGGCATTCCTTTATCTCTCATGTTTTGGCTCTGATGTGGCTTTAACCACATCCTTCATTTCATCATCTTCTCATCTCTCTTTCTCTGCTGGTTCAACTGTGTCTCACTGTCTTTAGCTGACTGAAGAGGACAGAACTCACCACATGACCAGTCCTAATTGGTGCTGATTGGGCGACTTGGCAGCTCATATAAGTGATTTATTGTGGACGTTTAATCCTTGTGAAATTCTCAAAACCTCCCTCAAACATCGATATAACTCTTAAAGTGAGACCTAGGGGATATATAAAGAAAAATAAAGCCTAATACCTAACCCTTTAAGTGCAGTCATTTCATAGCATATGACTATGAATTCTCTCCCAAACCCACTTCCCACAATCCCGTTCTTACACGGATGTTATTCTCCGTCTGTGGTTTTCACTCTGATCTCTCTCACTCTCTCCCTGTTTGGTCTTTTACAATAAATCAGACTGAGGCCTGACTGCAAAATGAGTGCGAAGACAGTACTTGGAAGAGAGCTGAGAGAAAGCAAACAGGGATTTTGCATTGTAAATTCAATCATTTTTGAGCAAACCTGAAATGGCATGCAGTTGTAAAGCATGTCTGGGTTATGGGGTCTATTTTTATTGCAATCTTTAGAAGTGGATGTTTGTGTGTGTGTGTGTTGGAGAAAGCAGGAACAGAATGAAATCGGTATTTCCAGCAAATGCTAGTGAGATTGATCCATTACGGAAGGCACACATGCTTCTTATTATATCTGCTATATCTGAATCATATCTGAACTGGGGTCATACTGTTGGACTGTCATGTTTTCATTTGACGGATTTCTCATGTAAGCATTTTGCCTGTGATAGATACGGTTATTCAACGCAGTGACCTGATAAATAGCCTAATAGAGTTCATAATCTCATATCGAAACTATGTGTTTAAAGAAATAAAGATTGAATACTTGACTTAAAGCTACACTGTGTAACTCTTTTAGTTTATTCATAGCTTAAAACACTTAGTTCTTTCAAAAATATATGTGCTCATTAATGTATATTTACTTCGTTCAAGTAATATAAGTATTCTCGTGAGTGTATAATATGCCATTGAAAATACATACGGGTAAGGGGTTCTAATGTCGGTCGCCATGTTTCCCCTCCATCTTGAAAGTACATTAGCCAAAGAGGGACATACCCATTAAGTCAAGCTTCGCCTTTTGCGTTTATGTTTGAGTTAACACTCATGGACAAGGTTGAACTGGAAGCCATGTAAATCTTGGACTACATGGGCCACCGTAGGAGTTAAAACGAAATCGTAATTGAGAGGAACAGAAACTAATATTCACTGGATGGTCATATACCTTTTCACCACTAGATGGGGGTAAAAATCACACAGTGTAGCTTTAAGAATGTTCACCATCAACAGCAGTGAGGTCACTGATCACAAATGCAGTATGCAAATATTTGTCGTCTTGCATTTATGTGCAAGTTAAATTGTCTATTTTTTGCCATCTTGCATCTAGTGCTGGTCAGAATTATTTGCTCCCTTGGTAAATATGATCAAAGATGGCTGTAAAAAATAAATTTACATTGTTTATGCTTTTGAGAATCACATTATGAAATAAATATGTTTCTCCAAAACACGTTGGGAACAATTATTTGCTCCCTTTTATTACATACTTTTTGTTTTTCCTATCCTGATGAGTTTGGAGAACACCTGACAAGAGACAATGTCTCAAATTAGACATTGATGCAAAACAAATATCTTGCTTAAGACATTTTTAAGAGTTGAAAAATAATACAACATGAATATGAGGGTGAACATGATCTCTGAAGGTAAAAAAAAATATATAATTTTAAATCTTCCACAGACTTATGCTAGCAGTTGAAAACTTTTACATTTACATATGAATTAAGACTGGTCTTCTTTGCATGTAATTATTTGCATACTGAATTGTGACTTCACCATCCACAGTAAATTGACTTTACAAGCTGTGATGTCATTTCATTACAAGCTTACCTAAAAATATTCTTTTGCTTCCTTGCAAGCCATAATTTTCCTTTCAGGAAATGCAAACCTGGTTATAATCTTGTCTAGATTTCAGTATGGTTCAAGTCTATTATAATAGTAATCCAGCTTTCTCCACTTGATGGCAATATAAGACCCTTTAAACTTCTGAACTGTTACAGGAGACAGTGAAGCTGTACCATGTTACAACGATGCCCTCTAATGGTCAAACATAGTATAGTCTTTATATTCATCAAGACAGCATAGTCTAGAAAAGTCAAAAGCTGCCCACATTCATCCTCTTCAAATGCATCACTAAGCTGCATCTGCCAATTTGATACGTTCAGTAAAATACAAAATATTTTATTCAACTCTATCATTGTTTCTCACGGTGCACATTGCAATAGGTGGCTGTTTTAAATGTGCTTTAGAAATGCATGTGAACCTTTGAAAGTGTTGAGCTAGACTGAGACGGTAAACAGACAATAAAACCTCTATATTGCTAAATTATCTCTATCTGAGCTCTATGTTAAAAGTCTATTTTACTAGAAAACAAACGTACAAAGAGATTATAGTCTTTTTTAGTGTGTGTGTTTGTGTGTTTGTGTATTGTTTGCCTCTGATGTATTTGCTCTGGGCTTGAGTACAGACTCACAGGTTCTAGGCATCAAATATTTATCCCACAGTAACTCTTATGCCTTAAATAATTCTCAAAGAACAGCAGCAAAAGCAAGCCCTTACCAACCTAGACACGCTTCAACATGGACAATGGATTCAAGGGAACTGAGGAGAGGCGGGCTGACCACAAAAAAGTGTAAAACGAAAACGGATATTGGGGAAAACTCAGAACTGACATGAACTGAGAGACGTACATGCATTGTTTAGCTAAACTTTCCAGTCAACACAAGCTTTAGGTTTACCACTTCTCTTACATGCTTTTGGCAAAGTAAATAAACTTCTAAATCTTTCATGCGTAATAGTTTTATCTTGTTGTTTTGTGGAAAACTAGATACTTTGCAGATTGTTCAAGCAGCTCTTTCAGATAAAGAGAATGCAGGGTCTGTCAAATTCACAAAAAGTGCTCCATTTGAGGCGTGTACTATAATCGAATTATCAAAGTATTCTAAATTTATATGGTCACCTTGGGTAAATAAAGTTTAATTCCCGCATTCCCGTAGATCTAAAATCTAAATTCAAACTTGCAATGCATACCCTAGTGGAATACTTAAGTCTCTTGCTCACTTGCATTTATTTGGTCAAAAATACAGTAAAAGGAGTACTGTGAAATTATTAATATAGTCAGAGGTGTAGTGGTAAAAAAAGAGGTGGGTAAACTGTGTCTCCTGATGACATTGCTAAATAGGGAGGGCTCGACATTAAGCCTTTTAATACGCTTGTACTTCGGACAAGTAAATCTGCCATTCATTTGTCCAAGAAAAAAAGTTCCTCATCTGGATTTTTTATTTTTATTTTGTGTGTATTAATTTCTGAAACAATATTCTCATCAGTGTTCAATCAGCTTTGATATTTAAATCACCATATTGTAATTATCTGCACCTTTAAAGGGCATCCCCTCCCCCTATATTATTAAATGTATCCTTCATCTTTCATTTTAAATTCCTAAATTTGTATAATAAATTCAATTATTTCGAATAATAAGACACTGCTGTTACCCTAAGGGCTGATCAAATTAAATTATTTACACTGAAAAATTACTATAACATAAAATATTGTTGTGAAATTGATTTAAATTTACATATAAGAAACGTTGGAAAGAATGATACTACTTTTAAACATTTAACATTAAACCACCAGTAAATGGCGGCAGCGACCGTATTAATGAGTGAGTCATTAATTCATTCATTCAAACAATTCGTTCAAACGGCTGATTCATTCAAGAATCAGACAGATGTTTATGAATGGGTCATTGAATCTTTGACTCAATCGATTTGTTCAAAATGCTGAATCATTAAGTAATGAAAACAGGCTAGGCCTAAATTAACTGTCTGGGGTTCCCTAATGAAAAGAAATTAAATTTGAAAACATACAGAATTATACGGTGCTAGTACATATATTGCATATTACATAAGCAATTTTCATGTATTTAAAAATGTGAGACATATTTACTAATATATAAGGTATGTAAGTTATCCGTCGTTAATGAAGTACGACGAATTTCCGTCAATATCAGGGTCCCCCTGTCCTTATGTCTTAAATTACCCTTTTCGTTATTTTAAGGCCGTCAAATAGTATAATAAATGTCATAATTTTAGTTTGAATGGGTCGGAAGGTTCACCCTGCTTATGGAGATGTAATCAAAGCCTGAACTGGATCAAAAACACGTTCCTCTCTCCACTCATACCGTTCTGTTGTCACTCCGCTCCTGATCCACTCCTGGATTTCCATTCCCGTCACGGGAAAAACTGCAAAAAGTTATTCTAATATGTTTATTTTTTATATCACAAACGTCAGAATTAATAAGACTTTGTGTAACGGATTGGGAAAGTATTCTACACTTTAAATAAATGTTCCAGCCCTTGCTTGCACACACATGTAAACAGCAGGCCTGGCAAAGCGAACCCATGGTAAAAGGAAAGAAAGTTACAAAAAACATCTTCTACAAACAATTTTAATTTGTCAATACTTATTAATAATACATAAAGTGCATGACGTGCAAATCGGATAATAATCAAGTGCAATATAAACATGTTTTTTTCAAAGCATCGGTCCCGGACCGCATCAACACTAACGTTACATTTCAAACATCTGCTTCCTCCATCACACGCGTCTGCCGTGATTAAACTTCTCCACAGTTGTTCCATGAAAACCCCCCAAAACACGAAAAGCTGTGAAGTAATCCATATGGTTGTTTCTTCTTTGGTTTGAAAGATTAAAAGGTAAGCAAAGGGACGAACCTGTTTTAGTCTCGGTATTTATCCCAGTAGCACCTCAATAATTGGCACCTGGTCTTTCTTGCACCCGTCATAAGGTAGTGTCGTCGCACACTCGCTGATCAGAAATCCAAAATGTCGGCCGCGTGCAACTAGCTGCAAACAAGTAAGTGTTAAATGCTCTTTACACAGTTTAAAAACACATTTTACGTTGTCGTATCTAAATGGCTTCTATCATGTTCAGCGCTCTTCGTGTGTGCTTACTAAAACACGACTTGTATGTTAAAGGCCCGTTCACACCAAGCACGATAACTATAAAGATAACTATAAAGATATAATTCTAAAAATCGTTCTCCATATTAAAGAATAACAGAGTTCACACCACAGCTATAACGATAAAGATATGAGGAACAATATCGTTGGAATCACTTTCAGAACGATTTTTTTCCAGTTGTCCAACGATAAAACACTGACAACCAATCAGAATCGTGCATTAAAAATGGCAGATGACATTGCAGAGAAGTTAATCGTCGAGGTACAAAAAAAAATCCTCCACTGTTTGACAAGTCAAACCCACTTTTCAATGATACGTTAAAAAGATGGATATATGGAAAGCATCCTGGGAATAAACGGTGAGAAAGTATTCACAATTAGATCATGCAGTTTATCATAGTGTTACAAAATTACCTCAGGTAGACTATCCAGCGCTAGTTGACAACATTGCTGAAGTACTAGGTGATGTTTTTATCCAATCATTGAATTCGTCAGCTAAATCCAGATATTAGTACACTAGACATGCTAGATTCACTGTTTAGATGCGCTCCCAACACCTCTCGTCTTTTAAGTATATCGATCGTGTACCCAAACAAAAAGCGCCTGTTTTTCCTTTTGATATTTGTTTGTAACGTAAAGCAGCAACAGCAGGTCATTTGCACGCGCGCCACTACTCTGAAACCGCAGCGCGCGCGTGCTTAGAATAAAATAACGTTATCGGTCGTTGGTGTGGACGCATATATAGTTATCTTTATCGTTATCTTTATAGTTATCGTGCTTAGTGTGAACGGGCCTTGCTCTCATACAAAACGGTAAGATGCTGAGCGAACGGCTTTGTTATGAATGTAGTTAGAAAATGAACTATTCATATCGGCGAGGGTTTCATTAGTCTTTATGTTCCTGCAATTGTATTCTATCATTTGAGAAGTAATATTTTAATATTAGACCACTTTTATTCTTTCAGTATACAGTCTGTAACAATCTGTTTCTGGTAGCAAATACTTATAATAAAGTGAGATGATCTACTGCTGGTCCTGAATGGCTTGTCGAGTGTTGATGATGGATTATCACTATTATCAGTGCAGATGAAAAGCCTTTTTATTTCATGTCAATAGATCATGTTTTCACCTCATTAATTATGTCGTTAGATCTGTAAATTGCCTCATTAAGCTCATTTTATTTGTGTCAACAGACTTGAGCAAATGACATGATCAACTTGTGACATCTACTCGATCTAGGTAAGTCTAATAACAGCATTTAATAAATTCGATTTAATTTATGTTCCACATAAATCAAGTAAAGTCAGACTCAGAGAAACAAATTACCTAAGTTTACTTTTTATTAGTATTATTGGTAACACTTTACAATAAGGTTCATTAGTTACTACATTAGTTAACATTAACAAAGAATGAACAATACTTCTTCAGCATTTGTTAGTCTTTGGTAATGTTAATTTTAACATTTACTAATACTTTATTAAAATCTTGTTAACATTAGTTAATGCACTGTGAACTAACATGAACAACAATGAACAGCTAGATTTGTATTAATTAGCGTTAACAAAGAATAACAAATACAGTAACAAATGGTTAGTTCATGTTAGTTAATGCATGAACTAATGTTTAATAAATGAACCTTATTGTAAAGTGTTACCGTATTATTTATTTGGTATCTGTATTATGTATTTTTTTTCTATAATTATTTACCAACATGTTAATGAGAGGTAATATTCTAGGAATAAAGTATTTGTATGAAATTTCTTAAGAATAAGAAGAGGTATAATTTGTGAATTCTTAAAAACACTTTCCTCTGGTTTCACAGAAATATTAAGCCTAGTCCCAGACTAAAATGCATTATTGAGCTGTTTTAACGACTTTTAAAATGTCAGTGCCATTGTTTTGTCTCAAGATACACATTAGTAATGTTTTTTTTTAAAGGACCACACTTGCAGTCTTTGCACTTGTCTACTTGCACCAGACTGATCTCATGAAATAGCGTGTGTATGACACGCCAATTCCTATTTCCATTTTTGGCGCGCTATCAACACGCATAATTACTTTTCAGCGTGTTTATGAACGCCGTTGAATTAACGTTATTACTGTATATTGTTGAGGCAAAAATTCAATAAACAGACATCACTGCGTAAGAGACACTCGGAGTCAAATTAAAAAAAGAAAGAGAAGTACTTTATTCTTGCAAGAAGGTTCAGTCTTGCACACAGAAGTAACGCTGTGCATGAGAGTGACACACAGAACACAGGCTGGAGTCTCTCTATATAGCTCTCCCAAGGTTATTTACTGCAGGCCAAGCCTCCCTGTAAAATTCCACAAGCAATAGGATTCAAATGTCTAGGTTAGATTTACCGTTAACCCCTCTATTGTCCCCAGTCTAAGATGACCTCTGACCTGGCCGGATTCTCTGGTACCTCACTCCACTCTTGATAAAGTAAAAACAAATTACCTCCTTCACGGATAGCAAAACCATAAGACATTCCTCTGTCATTACATATAGGAGGTAAACATAGGAAAACATAAGATCCAATAATCATATGTAATACATGTGAGATTAACATTCCCTAACAACATTAACATTCCCCCCTGTTTATCATTAGGTTACCCATAATCATAATAATAAACAAAGACACATTTTAAGTCTTACATCACATTTATACTCTTCAATTGATTTTTCAGACCCTCAGTCACCTCGAAATGAATAAGAAATAGATTATAGATTAGCAAGGAAAACATCAAACCGAAACCCCATAAATTGTTTCATCAGAACATCAAAATACATCAGGATACAAATAATAATAATCCCTCAGTTCAAGCCCTGTCCTTGTATGCCACCTTGGATGACCGCTGTTTTTAACCTCCTTTAAAATCTTTTGCCCTTAATCATTCTCATAAAAAGGAAAAAATAGAACAGAAAACAAACAAGACATGCATACATTTAACACACATTTCACTGTAACTGTCTCGTCACATAATTTGTTCATCCCTGGGATAGACTGTTATTTTTTTATTGTAGCTGATGTCCCTGCTTTCACCAGTCTCTGTACTGAGCTGGAAAATGAATCTCACAATGCATGGTAAAGAGACCAATATCATCAGCCCTATTGCTCCAATTGCAATCCTCCCCACATGAACCACCCAACCCATGCCCCATTAGCATGTTCAGGCTCTTTTACCGCCTTTTATTGTTAGTAAAAAGGTCACTTTTTTACCAATTGAACAGACAGCATGTTTTCACCTGTCTCTGTAATCGTATTCACCCTTGAACAACAAAATTATCAGGATAACACATACAATCCTAACTCCTACCATTGAGCTTCTCCCATCTCCATATTTATTCTAATTCAATTCAGTAAGCTCTATTGAATGCACTATTTAACAAATCTAACCAGAGAAGTCTTATAATTGTATCCATTCCTGTAACCAAATTAGTTGTTAAATTTAACTCTAATATCTCTAGTACAGACACATCAATCAATAGATTTCCTATATTTGCACCAATCAAATCAATATTTAGTTTGATTCAAACAAAATCATCACAAAAACAGATTATGTTAAACTTGAACCATCAGTTGGCAGTTGGTTCCTCCAGGTCTGTTGATCATCTTGTTTGCCCCATGGATGTTCCGTGTTCGCCAGGGTGACACTTTTATCCCCCTCTTTATGCTCTATTGGATGGGTGAGGCCTGTTGATGATGTCTTAAAGTGAGAGGCTTGGACCCATGTGTCACACTCTCCAACCATTTTCTGATCCTTACAAGGTTTCCTTTAATCACGACCGCACCCCACTGGAGTGGACCATTTCCTGCCTGCTTTCACCTGTGAATGGAGACCTTAACTTTTTTTGTTCGTGACATCTGTTAACTCATCTTCTTGTCTGGCCGGTCTTCCCTTTTAATGTGACCTGTGGAATCAACAACCTGAAACATTATCACTGGATCATTTCTTGCACTTAATAGCATTCAGGGTCCTTTTCCCTGGAAAACATTCGTCACATTGCTCATGTCCACAACACAATGTTTATACATTTGGAACAGAATCAGTTCTGTTTGCTGCAATCCATCCTGACATTCTGTAAAAAGAAAATCTTAGTTATGCGCTGCACAGGTGTGGCACCTTTCCATCACACTAATAACCCAGGCCAGGGTAGTTAGCCAAATTCATCCATAGCCATTACTTTATTAGACACATTCTGCTCATGTCTCAAAAGTCTGCATGATCTGTAGAGGGAAAAACAAATGTCGAGGTTATTTTCAGATAGTGAAGTACACATAGTTTCTTTTGTCTGCTGTGCTGCCATATCTGCCCTGGCGTCTCCTGTTGAAACAGTCCAGCAATTTTGTTATCAGCGTGTGCAGCACACTTACAGACAGCAATATTGCCCCACTGTTAAATGGCTTTCATCAAATTTGAACCCCTCAGTAAACCATATTGTTACCATCCCCCTTTTGATGCATGACCCAGCTCGTGCATCAATTTAAATTAATCTGATTTGCCAATCAACACTAACCCAAACAGAGTCCTTCAGCCAATTTTCGCCCAGATGTCTTTCTCTGCCTCTGAAACAAGATATTACATTGTACACTTAAAGGCCCAATCTCATCTCCTTATCGAAGTTTTTGAGTCTGACAGCGAATCCTGCTTTTCAGGCCTGTTGTTTGGTCTCTTTCGTCAGTCATCCACAAACATCTCCAAAGTCATCATTTTATTTCTTCCAGGTCAGGTCGTGCTGTACAGACTTAGTCCATGTCAGTCAAACATTTCCCTCTTTGTTCATAATTGTTAAGGACTCTCTTAATAATTCGAATATTAACTTAGCCAATGTGTCTTTGTTGTTGTCCACAACCTTTTCGTTTATCTCAACCCCTGACTGACAGCCATCAACGAATTTCACAATTCCAATTTACAACTTAAACTGATCATCAAATCTGCATCATGAATGACAAAACTATTACTACTAGACAGAGCTTGATGACCAATCAACTTAAAGCGTGTCTCATGTTCTCTATTGTCTTCATCAGAATTATCAGCTTCTTTAAAGTTTGTGATTTGCCTTAACCCATCTGTGATGATAAAACACTCACAAAAACATACAATGCTTTCACTATCAAACACACACTCACACACACTCATACCTGACTATGAACATGCTCATATTTTCATATTCAAATCTTTTGAATAAGATTTTAAACTTCACATTTTCTTGAAAATCTTACCTAATTTTACATGGTTTCTAAACCAGTTTCAAAGTATGTCTGTTCATTATTCATTTGACAGTAACAGAAAGACAGACACAGTTTCCATCCCTTTTTCCGCTCAAGTCTCCCTCACTATAACAAAATAATCTTTTCAACAGTCTTCTAAGACTGTAACTTAGACAACATTTAAAATACAAATTGCCCTCTGAATGGCAATGATTTCTCCTAACATCTCTGTGTCTATGATTTTCAACTGAAACACTGTTTTAATACCAATAGCTTATTATCACCAATGACACAGGCTCAGATAACAGTTTTAGCTGACATTGAATGAGAAAGACTGAGGGATTCAGGACTAGTACTGCACGCTCAAACTTCTAACATCAAACTTTATCTCATCGTTTAACTCTATTCCAACTTAAGGCATCTTTGCCAGAAATTACATAAGGTTTCAAATAAACATCAGGGAATTTAGGCATTATACATTTTCACTCATGTTGTACTGGCAGTTTCAACCACAGCACACATCAGATTCAGATAAGCAAACTGTTTCATTATAAACTTATCTTTTGAAAGCAAAACATCAGCTTCTAGTTCTTTCATGGTCAACTTCTCAAGCTGTTTGTTTAATCAGCATTCAGCATTGCTTCTGCTTATTTGATCTTAAATAAAAATAATTATTCTAGTTTTCAAAAACGTTTCATATTTCTCAATCTCAATTTTAATTGTCAAGTTGTCAAAGGTTAGCACTCTCTGCTTATAATACATCTGTTGCAGTTATCATTATAAATCATCCACGAGATTAGTCTCTCTACATAATCTAAACCCTTTCTAAAATGTTTAATTACAACACAATCATCCTTTTAGTTACTTTTATATATTTTTGCAACTCTCATTTGTTCAACTCACATTTTGTTGTTGAGTCATTAATTTTACATCAAACTGTAGGCCTATTCATCAATTCACACATTTTAAAACACCTTCTCGGTGGGCATTTACAGTTACGCGTTTACCTTTGAGATTAATTTACTTAAAAGTTACTTTACTAGATAGAAAAGGTGGGTATACACATTTAAAATGTGTAAATTAGTATAAAAAAACTCAGTAAGTGTTTTCTTATTGATTTTGTCAGATCTCCTCCTCCTTCAGTGATGCTCCTCCTCCACCAGTGAAGCTCCTCCCACTGCAGTTCACCAATGAACACTGGAATATTTCCCTCAGCTACTAGTCAAGACGAGCATCATCTCAACACTGAGAACGTAAGATCCAGAACACTGCAGAATGAAACGCTCTGGAGAACAAAGAGGTTGGTGTTAATTCTTATTCTTTATTAAAGGCACAGTATGTAAGTTTCGCCACTAGAAGTCACTTATTGTAAACAAAGGCGTAGCTTGATGATGCCGTGAATGAGCGTGGAATCATTGGAGGCCTTGTCTTTACCTACAGAACCGATGAAATACAATCCGATGGTACTTGGGCAGAAATCATGTTAATGAGCTAATGTATTGAAGTTTTATTAACATTACGGACCGAGAGCCGAGACCGCTGAAGCAATTGCTAATCAGAGACACCTGCACGACACACCGGGCCTCACGTTCCATTGAGAGCAGCGGAGAATGTATTATGCTTGCTATGAGACACTTGATGCAAAATGCTATTAGCTAGATGGATATTAGAGTATCATATTAATATAAGCTGGATGACTTGTGTTGCTAAATGTCACGCAGTTATTTTAAAGGGGTGGTTGATTATGATTGGTGACCGGTCCCCGGACACGCCCCCGTCCCACGAACCCACTATTTGTCCAATAACCCACTATATATACCAAACGTCCCGGGACCACTCCCGGGCCACGCCCCCATCCCACAAACCCACTATTTGTCCAATAACCCACTATATTTTGTAACGTTTTTCCGCAGTTCATTCAATATGCTGCAATTGGACGCGATCCCACCAGCAATCTATTGAATGGGGATTCGGGTAGTATTTTTGATAGACATTTTAATTAAAGTTCCTGTCATGATAACTATTTTACTGCACTCAGCTGAGGCCCCTGAGTCCA
Organism: Hybognathus amarus; assembly: GCA_030378365.1. NCBI lineage: Eukaryota > Metazoa > Chordata > Actinopteri > Cypriniformes > Leuciscidae > Hybognathus > Hybognathus amarus. Next base: position 263,632 of record JAQIUQ010002663.1, on the reverse strand, counting down.
TAGCACCACGCGCCATCCCATAATTCCACTGTCCACGAACTCACTATTTTTATAATGGCATAAATGCTACGTGGGATCTCAATATCTCAGCTCTGGAAGGGTCTAGAGCCTCCATTTTTGCACTCAGGTCTAAGTCCCATGGCCCTCTATCAGAATCCAGGGTTTCAAGAAGATTGGAGAAACTTATTTTTTGCACCAAAAAAAAACACGACAGGGGTACCACTGTCGTTTTTTTTGAGGGGGTCAAAATTGAGTTTCTCTGATCTTCTTGAAACTCTGGATTCTGATCGAGGGCCATTGGACTTAGACCTGAGTGCAAAAATGGAGGTACTAGACCATTCCAGAGCTGAGATATTGAGATATTTATAATGGCATAAATGCTATGTGGGATCTCAATATCTCAGCTCTGGAAGGGTCTAGAGCAGTGGTTCTCAAAGTCTACATTCAAAGGTCCGAATCTGAATTTTCATCAATGTCAAAGGTCCAGAACTATTGGTTATTACAAAACTTATTTTGAATAAACATGCATAAAACAATCAACATTCATTTTATTTAAAAAATAAGTTGTTTTTGAAAAATTTCAAAACATTTTCTTAACAAAACACAACAAGAGGTAGGCCCAAAGTAACATGGTACACAATACAGAGCAGTCTAATGTGAGAAATGGCACTGCCTGTCTTCCATCAGCTGCCGAAAGTCGTGGCACAAAAGGTGTGGTTGCCAGACGGAGACACTGGCCTAAATGTTCATTAGTCAAGCTGCTGCGGTATGAGTTCTTTACAGCATTCATTGCGAGAACGCAGACTCACACCGGTAGAGTCAACCCAAACATGATAAAAACACAGATGGCTACTTTCATAATTTCAATAATTATTTTACCACTATAAAATTGTTCCCCATTTTGCTTAATGGAACATTCCTTATCTTCATATCCCTGTTAATTATACTCAGTGCCTTATTGTTTTATCTGAAACTTATTTTTTTTCATATAAGTTCAATTTAATCTGACTTAATAGTCGCTTCCATGAATTCTTTCATAATTTTCTTTTCACTCTACCAGCTTCCTCAAGCCAAATGTCCACTGTTTGTTCACATTTTTTACAGTCATGATGAACGCAGCCACAACAGCCTGTTTGCTTTTCGCTGCCCTGCTCCACTGATTCCTTCACTACTTTTAGTCTGGTAGCGCTCAGTGTTCTCTCACTGGGAAAATCATGATACTATATCAATTTGTCTATACCCTGCATACATTTCAGTATTATGATGCATATCGAATCCTAACATGAGGGTATCGTTACACCCCTAGCCCAAAAGCTACTTAAATGCCCTAATTGAACAAAGGCCTATTCCTGGCTTAATCCAAGCCCTGTCTGTGAAATCAGACCTTTGAGATTAATTTACTTAAAAGTTACTTTACTAGATAGAAAAGGTGGGTATACACATTTAAAATGTGTAAATTAGTATAAAAAAAACTCAGTAAGTGTTTTCTTATTGATTTTGTCAGATCTCCTCCTCCTTCAGTGATGCTCCTCCTCCACCAGTGAAGTTCCTCCTCCTTCAGTGAAGCTCCTCCCACTGCAGTTCACCAATGAATACTGGAATATTCCCCTCAGCTACAAGTAAAGACGAGCATCAAACCATTAGGAAGAGCTGAAATCTGCGGACACTGAGAACGTAAGATCCAGAACACTGCAGAATGAAACGCTCTGAAGAACAAAGAGGTTGGTGTTAATTCTTATTCTTTATCAAAGGCACAGTATGTAAGTTTCGCCACTAGAAGTCACTTATTCTAAACAAAGGCATAGCTTGATGATGCTGTGAATGAGCGTGGAATCACTGGAGGCCTTGTCTTTACCTACAGAACCAAAGAAATACAATCCGATGGGACTTGGGCAGAAATCATGTTAATGAGCTAATGTATTGAAGTTTTATTAACATTACGGACCGAGAGCTGAGACCGCTGAAGCAATTGCTAATCAGAGACACCTGCATGACACACTGGGCTTCACGTTCCATTGAGAGCAGCGGAGAATGTAGTATGCTTGCTATGAGACACTTGATGCAAAATGCTATTAGCTAGATGGATATTAGAGTATCATATTAATATAAGCTGGATGACTAGTGTTGCTAAATGTCACGCAGTTATTTTAAAGGGGTGGCTGATTATGATTGGTGACCGGTCCCCGGACACGCCCCCGTCCCACGAACCCACTATTTGTCCAATAACCCACTATATGTACCAAACGTCCTGGGACCACTCCCGGGCCACGCCCCCATCCCACAAACCCACTATTTGTCCAATAACCCACTATATTTTTTAACGTTTTTCCGCAGTTCATTCAATATGCTGCAATTGGACGCGATCCCACCGGCAATCTATTGAATGAAGATTTGGGTAGTATTTTTGATAGACATTTTAATTAAAGTTCCTGTCATGATAACTATTTTACTGCACTCAGCTGAGGCCCCTGAGTCCATAGCACCACGCGCCATCCCATAATTCCACTGTCCACGAACTCACTATTTTTATAATGGCATAAATGCTACGTGGGATCTCAATATCTCAGCTCTGGAAGGGTCTAGAGCCTCCATTTTTGCACTCAGGTCTAAGTCCCATGGCCCTCTATCAGAATCCAGGGTTTCAAGAAGATTGGAGAAACTTATTTTTGCACCAAAAAAAACACGACAGGGGTACCACTGTCGTTTTTTTTGAGGGGTCAAAATTTTGAGTTTCTCTGATCTTCTTGAAACTCTGGATTCTGATCGAGGGCCATTGGACTTAGACCTGAGTGCAAAAATGGAGGTACTAGACCATTCCAGAGCTGAGATATTGAGATATTTATAATGGCATAAATGCTACGTGGGATCTCAATATCTCAACTGTGGAAGGGTCTAGAGCAGTGGTTCTCAAAGTCTACATTCAAAGGTCTGAATCAGAATTTTCATCAATGTCAAAGGTCCAGAACTATTGATTATTACAAAACTTATTTTTTTTTATTTTTTTTACTCACACCGGTAGGTCGACCCCAAACATGATAAGAACACAGATGGCTACTTTCTGCAGATTGGGGAAATTTTCAGCTGTGACCATTTTAGTCCAAAAGGTAACAGTGTCACAGTCCACTTCCTGCAAAGCCACATTTTCCTGTAAGTCAATGAGTTCAGTCTGCAGAGATGCCATGCTTGCCCATGGGAAGATGCTCTTGGTTTCTTTTGAATACTCCTCAACATTCTTGACCAGGAATGGAGATGGAATGCAGACGAAGCATATCTCCATCGATGATGTATCTGGCATTCAGAGGCACGTCATGACCTTCCAGGTCACAGATTTGGGTTGCTGGCGCCAGTATGTCCAGAACAACAACTCATTCAATCTCCAATAATGTCAGTGGTTCCTTAACCTGCAACCAAGAAGACTAACACTAAAGTAGTGTTAGACAACAAGAAGACTAACACTAAAGTAGTGTTAGACAACAAGAAGACTAACACATTAGTCTAACTGGAGTAAGACTTTAACAAAAGAAATGGTGCCTTAAACTTGGCTTCAATGACCCCTTTATGTTTTAACTCTCAAAGTCTCAAACATGAACCAAAATCCCTATTTTCCTGTTATTTTCACTGTTACTACATTCACATAGGACACTATCAAATAAGAGCTCCCATCAAGGCTGAAGAGAGTCTGAGCGGCTTATCAGTTAAGTGTACCAAAACAAATAAATATAATACAATACAAATATAATAGAAAGAATACATTTTAATACAACAATTACAGTTCAATCAATATAGCAATGCTCAATATAGCTTGACCATCTGTACAGAGAAATATCATATGTGTTGGACGTATGTGTTCACGACGCCTTTAGGATCCATACACCTTTCTCCTGAGACCAGAGAAAGAGACAAATGGCCTTGTGCACCTAAAAGAAGCTGGTGACTTAAATCAGCATGCATTTAAGAATATTATTTCACAAGCAAAAGCACAAAGAATAAATATATGTCAATATATGATTAAGTAATAATGAATATACTCAATTATTGATTTAAAAAAAAAAAGAAATACATAAGCATTCAAAAGGATATGATATATATTCAAAAGGATATGATATATATATACACCCCTTCAATGACAAACTTTAATACTTCCCAATGCATATAATTACATTTTCTCCTACATTTTATTCACAATTAAAAATGATTATAAATAAAAAAAAACATTTGTGGAATAAGGGTTGACTTGACATTGGTCAGTGGGAAGATATTCAGCATTTACTGCATTAATTATGCCTTATTTTCCCATTGATTAAAATTGTTAAAGATTTAAATACTTTGGCTCTGAAGCAGTGTGTGTGTGATCATCACTTAATTATCCCCTATTGACCCAAACACACAAAAACACAGTAGAAAAAGTCATATTAATTCTCATTAATTCTATTGCTTGTGGAGATTAGTGTCTCTACATAATCTAAACCCTTTCTAAAATGTTTAATTACAACACAATCCTCCTTTTAGTTACTTTTATATATTTTGCAACTCACATTTGTTCAACTCACATTTTGTTGTTGAGTCATTAATTTTACATCAAACTGTAGGCCTATTCATCAATTCACACATTTTTAAACACCTTCTCGGTGGGCATTTACAGTTACCCATTAAATGATCCTGCTGACCACAATTAAAACCCTCTCTGTCAGCTCCAACTTACTGCACACACTTGAAGCAGTGTGTCCCATTGAGGAATGTAAACAGGGCCACTGATAAGCAGTTCTCTGTATTCCTTACAGTCCACCAGTGGTGGACGTGATCACAATAGCCAAATCATAATCTTCATCATTATCATTGGCAGCACATTAATTTTCAAAAGCTGCATCGATTTCACATTTCGTTTTCACAAATTTTTTGATTACTTAGGTCACACTTGTCCTGGGAAATTATCCCTGACCCATAATTTCCTTTTATAAAACAATATCTTATTTCAATGTCAATCAACCTTACTGATTTCCAGAATCGGTGGACATAGCTGTCTTTACATTTTACTAATTTGGTATTACCACCAACACTAATTACTATCACCCCTCAGATATGAAATACAGACATAGTCTACAATCATAAATACCCGGATACACACATTGTTTTTTTTTTTTTCACAAAATTATAGTTTCAATTCATTTTATTATTATTTCAGACGTTGAACAGCTCCCTTCTCCTTCCCTATCATGGCTGGAGCACCATCAGTTGTGATGGACACAATATTCTTGACATCAATTCCCCGTTCATTAAGCATCTGCATGATAGCTTCATAGATGTCCTCTCCTCTAGTGTGACAGAGTGGAGTAAGGCCCATTAAGTCTTCACAGAATGTCTCCTTTTTCTCCTTTCCTTTACCCCTTTACAACCCAGTGAAAGAGAAAAAAAATAATAATAAAGACATTAATAATAATAGGAATAATAATAATAAATAATAATAAAAATAATAATAATTAGAAGATGTACACATACATTTACATACATACCCACACACTTATATATACACACATACCTATACATATATACCTATACATACCTATCCAAACATACATCCCATATACAACCTTATATTCACATATACATACGTAAATGCCTATACATGCATACATACATACCTCACCATATACATGTTTACATATAGACATACAAATTTCCATATAGCTACATCATATATCACAGAGTTTACGTTATTGTTTCATTTTCAAAAACTCAGTAAGTGTTTTCTTATTGGTTTTGTCAGATCTCCTCCTCCTTCATTGATGCTCCTCCTCCACCAGTGAAGTACCTCCTCCTTCAGTGAAGCTCCTCCCACTGCAGTTCACCAATGAACACTGGAATATTCCCCTCAGCTACAAGTGAAGACGAGCATCAAATCATCAGGAAGAGCTGAAATCTGCAAACACAGAGTTTATTGAAGGACTGCAGAATGAAACGCTCTGAAGAACAAAGAGGTTGGTGTTAATTCTTATTCTTTATTAAAGGCACAGTATGTAAGTTTCGCCACTAGAATTGCTTATTCTAAACAAAGGCATAGCTTGATGATGCCGTGAATGAGCGTGGAATCATTGGAGGCCTTGTCTTTACCTACAGAACCGATGAAATACAATCCGATGGGACTTGGCCATGATCTGACACGACACATCATATCACCTCTGTATCCTTTCTGAACATTTGTATTTTGTAACATTTGTATTCTGCATGTAAAAATTAATGTGTAACTGCATGTGATAGTTGATACTGGTAGGTAGTTAGGGATGGTAATGAGTAACTGCATGTGAAAGTTAATGAGTAACTGTTTGTGAAAGTCGATGTGTAACTGCATGTGAAAGTTTATGTGTAACTGCATGTGAAAGTTGATTATTAACTGCAGGGGACTGTTGATGAGTACGTGCATGTGAAGTTAATGTGTAGCTGCAAGTGGAAGTTAATGTGTAACTGTTTGTGAAAGTTGACGAGTAACTGTTTGCGAAAGTCATATGTGTAACTGCATGTGAAAGTTGATGAGTAACTGCATGCGAAAGTACGAATAACTGCATGTGAAAGGTAACGAGTAACTGCATGTGAAAGTATGAGTAACTGTTTGCCAAAGTTGATGAGTAGCTGCATGTGAAATGATGAGTAATTGTATGTGAGGTTAATGAGTAACTTGCAAGCGAAGTTGATGAGTAACTGCATGTGAAAGGCAACGAGTAACTGCATGTGAAAGTTAATGTGTAACTGCTTGTGAAAGCTAGCGTGTAGCTGCATGTGAAAATCAATATGTAACTGCATGTGAAAGTTGTCCAGTAACTGCATGTGAAAGGTCACGAGTAACTGCATGTGAAAGATAATGAGTACCTGCATGTGAAAGACGAGTAGCTGCATGCGAAAGATGACGAGTAACTGCATGCGAAGTTAACGAGGAGCTGCATGTGAAGTTAATGTGTAACTGCATACGAAAGTTGATATGTACCTGTATGTGAACGTTGATGAGTAACTGTATGCGAAGTTTACGAGTAACTGCATGTGAAATGACGAGTAAATGCACGTGAAGTTAATGAGTAACTGCATGTGAAGTTGATGAGTAACTGCATGCGAAAGGCAACGAGTAACTGTTTGTGAAAGTCAATGCGTAACTGCATCATGTGAAAGCTAATGTGTAACTGCACGAAAGTCGATATGTAACTAACTGCATGTGAAAGACATTGAGTAATTGCAAGTGAAAGTTAATGAGTAACTGCGTGTGAAAGTTAATGAGTACCTGCCTGTGAAAAATGACCAGTAGCTGCAAGTGAAATGACGAGTAACTGCATGCGAAAGATAATGAGTAACTGTATGTGAAAGTTAATACTGGTAGGTAGTTAGGTATGCTAATGTGTAACTGCATGTGAAAGATAATGAGTAACTTATGTGAAAGTTAATGTGTTACTGCATGTGAAAGTTAATACTGGTAGGTAGGTAAGTTAATATGTAACTGCATGTGAAAGTTAATACTTGTAGGTAGTTAGGTATGTTAATGAGTAACTGCATGTGAAAGTTAATGTGTAACTGCATATGAAAGTTAATATTTGTTGGTATGTTAATGTGTAACTGCATGTGAAAGATCATATTATAAAATAAATGTTTTTCTCCTGAACACGTTGGCCACAATTATTCATACCCTTTTATTAAATACCTTTTTGCAATTTCTCCTTTTGCCAAGATAACTGCTCTGAGTTTTCTACTATAATGCCTGATGTGTTTGGACAACACCTGACCTGAGATCAGAGATCATTCCTCCATACAGACTCTCTCCAGATCCTTCAGATTCCCAGATCCATATCGGTGCTTCTTCTCTTCAGTTCAGACCACTCATTTTCTATAGGGTTCAGGTCAGGGTCTGGGACGTCATGGCAGAAGCTTCATTTTGTTCTCCCTAACACATTTTTTTGTGTTGATTTTGATGTTTGTTTTAGACCGTTGTCCAGATGGAAGATCCAACCATGGCCCATTATAAGATTTCTAGCAGAAAGTGTCAGGTTTTGATTTTTTTATCTGTTGATATTTAATAGAATCCACAATGCCATGTATCTGAATAAGAAGTCCAGGACCTCCTGCAGAAAAATAGGCCCCCAACATTAAAGATCCAATGGTATTGAATTGTACACATGGGGTACTTTTTATCCTCATGTCCACCAAACTATCTAGTGTGCTTACTGCCAAAAAGCTCTTTTTTTTAGTCTCATCTGACCACAGAACCCAGTGCCGTTTGAAGATCCAGTCGTGTCTGACCACTGAATATGCTGAAGTTTGTTTTTGATATTTTATCACATTTTATCACATTTTGATTTTTATAGGCAGTATTTGTTAACTGAGTGTGTGTGTGTTGCGCTCATTGTGTAGATTTCTGCTCGAGAGGCTGCAACCTTTCAGTAATAGTCAGTGGTGGAATGTAACGAAGTACAAATACTTTGTTACTTTACTTAAGTACATTTTTTCACGTATCTTTACTTAAGTAGAATAAATAGTGCATACTTTTTACTTTTACTTCGTTACATTTTGCAGCAATTATTATACTTTCTACTCCACTACATTTCTACAACTTCTGTTACATTTTTGTTACATTTTCTAACCAGTTTTTCCCCTGCCAAAACGTAATCTGACCGTCCGTCCGTTGCACGTTTGTCTCACCAGTGACGTTTGGTTGCCATAGATATATCAACTCGGTCACACTAAATGCGCCTCGCACGCAGTGCATTTATCGTGCAATTTATACAGGAAAATTTGTATTTACGTGCATAGGAAACGCACCGTGTGTAATATACGGTTGGTTAGGATTATGGCAAAGCCAAGAGGTTCAGAATTACACCATAAATTAATCACGTTTAACTGCCAAACATAGTTATTAACATATAGTAAGGATAAGCATGGTGTGTATATTGCCTAATTAATTGCAAGCTTGTTTAATTCAGAAATGGTGACAACTAATTTTTTCCATCATTATATGAGTATTAGGTTGAATGAGTTAGAATGAATGTTTTATTAATCATTAGAAAATAGACATTAAGAGAATAAATTGTTATGCAAGTACTTTTACTTTTAATACTTAAAGTACAATTAAAATCAGGTACTATTTACTTAAGTATGGTTGTCAGTGTGTTACTTCGACTTTTACTAAAGTAAATATTTATCTGGTTATTTGTACTTTTACTTAAGTACTGAAATTCAGTACTTCCTCCACCACTGGTAATAGTCAACAACACTGACAGTAATGCAGCGCAATATGAAAGAAGTCTATGGGCTGAAATATGTGCCTCCAGAAACTGAATTTGAACCATTTATATTTGAATTTGAATGGCTAAACTTGAATAATTGCATTGACAGAAAAACAGAATTTAAATCACATAATTTGAAATTGTATTGTTAAATTAAAAGTGAATTTATTCAAAAACTGAATCTGAATTGTATAATTTGAAATTTAATGTATTTGTTTGGGACTGAAGTCTAATAAAATTTGATCCTCACTAAAAATTTAACTCAATCTAAAGTTACTGAGACAGACATCCCGGTAGTTGGAGGATGAAGGAAGAGCAATCGAGCGCAGATCGATAGATAGAATTCATTGGCACACAAAACTCCTCTTGGGCCAATCAGCAGCAATGTTTTGGAGTACAGTATGTTACAGTCATGAAACTAAAAGAAGTGCTTGCGTGACCAGTGACCACCACCATGGATTCGGCTTGGACAAATACTGTAATTACATTTTTTTACGATCTAACGATCTTTTATTTAACGGTTGTTAATGCTATAGTATAGCTATTTTGTAGAGACGGGGAAATTAAATCTTTCTCCCGACGTTGCTAATGCTAACACAGTAGTTAGCTATCATCAAACGTTTTTATGGTAGCTACTAGCTCTGGTAACACCATTTTTGCCTGGTTTTTATTATTTTTAGCGTTTGCCTCTTCCTCCGGTGAAAATGTTGTTGCAAACGTAGCTACTGTTAGCCGCCGCCAAGTACACTGGTCATGTCTTTTTTTCGATAACTTCTCGTGGATGTCATTGCCAGAGTAACGTGACTGTTTACAGAGAGAGAGAGAGGGAGCGAGTAGTAAGCGTGTAAGTTATGTGTCGCTGTGTTTGGCAGGTGCTAGCATAATGTGAGGCCATAAAATTCAGGGCATTTACTGTACACCAAAGCACTAGCCCTATTCATTTGTATTGAATGCATAAGTTAGCTAATTCCGTTTGACTAGAACACAAAAAATAGCACATTTACACTTAGAAAGAAAGCTGGATGTTTTGTTTAATTAAATTCAATAGTGCATATGGTATTGTTGTCTATAAATATAGTGCCTATTTTATTCATATTTTGTTTTATATTGATATAGCTAGCCATTTACTTGAATAACTTTTTGCAATATATTTTCTTTGGAATATGGAAAACATCCCACTTTGTCATTTTTGATTTGGCAATATTGAAGTTATTTATATTGTTTTATGGGTTATTAAGTTGATGTATTGTATAGCTTTTCCAACCTATTGCTGAATTTGTATATTTTGACAGGGAGACAACTCAGAAGTAGTCAATTCAGCAAGACACCTTACATTACATCGTCCCTTACATTAATCAATTTAAACTCTCAAACTATAGCTAGTGAAATGTGTATTTGTATTGTGTAATGTTAAATTAATAAATTATCATCACAGGTCTTTTCCTGCCCTTTTTGGAGCCAGGGGAAAGCGTCGACGCGTTCAAGGGCCTTCCAACCACTCCATACCAGTCAAAGAGATAGAAGTTACATTTTGTCTCTTACCCAAAATTGTTGAGCACTTTCCCAAAGGCAGTAAAGAAGTTTTCCATCTGTAAGCTGGTTTGGAATGCAGGTCCACGCTGATACCAGAGAACTACACCCATGATGAGGTGAGGCAACAATTTATTTTTTTGTCATATAATGTTTGAATATAGTCCACTATCAAAACCGATGTTCGTTTGCCAATATGATGGTACGATTTACACTACCGGTCAAAAGTTTTAGATCTGTAAGATTTTTTTATGTTTTTAAAAGAAGTCTCTTCTGCTCACCAAGGCAGCAATTATCCGGCATTGTATTATTTGATCCACTTTTCTTCAACCAATCACCAACAAAATGTAATCATCTGTTCCTTTTCCCATTATCAACATTTCCCTAAAGTTTAGTTGAAATCTGTTCATAACCGAGTTATTTTGCTAACAAGTTCCATCAAAACCATAGCCTCCTTGGTGGAGATAAATATGATTTACATTACATTAAAAAAATTGCAATAGAAGTGACCGTTACATGAATGGAGTGATTCTTTGTGTTCAAAGTGATGGTTGCAGGAATTGAGCAGAAGCTGTTTGAGGGTGACCAGACTGGAAAATGTCCCAAATATTCCCTGTTGGATCTTCATCAAGGAAATTTCAATATTTTTGTTTACATGTTACAGGGCTGAAAACTCAGACATTGAGCCAGGCCATATATGACAAGAAAAAAAGGAATTGTGTTTGATGACTTGTATATTTGATAATTTCAGGCACTGACAGTGTAGTTGCCTATGTGGGCTCTGATTGGCCCACATGGTCAATTGAGTCTATTAAAATTGCTTCCTCTGTTCAATGCAATTTTATATTGCATTGCTTTGAATTAAAACAGATTCACTGTTCAAACCATAAAATAACCTGATGAAGGTCCCAGCGACCGAAACATTGTTCTCTGATTAAACTTTATATGCAAGTTAAGACAGTGTGTGGAGATTACAGATCCTCTGTTTCAGTCTGTTGCCCTTCTGGTCCTCTCGGACCTGTCTGCCTCTGTAGGTGTGCATACTCTTTTAATGTTTTATGTTCAGTAGACTAATTGTTGTGGCTTGTGATCTTAACACATTATTATGCACTTTTGTCCTCAGGATATTACTATGTTTCTTCTAATTTATACGGTTTTCTTTCAGAAGTGCTGGTGAAATCTGGGCTGCAAGTCTTGCTCAAAGCGGCCCACCAACCTGCTGCCTCAAACTTTGGTGCTACAGGTACCTGTGTGATGGGGAGATACAGATTCAGCACATTTCCAAAGAGGATGTCTCTGATGCGGAGTATATATCACTTCTCTCTCCCAGGTAAGAGGTCTTAAGGGTTTTAGTGCTGTAACATGTTTGGCAATGCATTTTAATTAGTGGGGGTTTTTTTTCTGTGTGTGTGTCTTTTTAAAGTTGAGTTGGCCACGGAGGCTACAATGACTGAACTGATTAGCCCCTTTTCCACCAAAGCATTTTGAGAGCCGGTTCGGAGCCGGTGCCTGCGCGCGAACCAGTTCTTTGTGTTTCGACAGCCAAAGAACCGGTTCTCGGCCAGGAGAACTGGTTCCAAAGCGGCACCAACTCTTTGCTGGACTAGAACCGTTCTTTTACCACGTCATGCTTACGTCGGGGGCTGGGGTGGGTTTAGATGTGTTCTAAACATCTTTTCTGACCATAATAAAGGTTCGCAAAGCCAGGAGAAACATTTGCAGAAACACGATGAAGTCCGCCTTTGTAATTGTTAGGGCTGTCAACTTTAGTCGTTTAGTCGACTAATCAGTCCATGCCGTCTTGGTCGACTGAAATTCTTATTGGTTGACCAGTCGCATTTTTTTTTGCCAATAGAAATACATTTTCAATGATTTACTCCTTGATATTTATTCCTTTATAAAGCAGTTATTTATTACTGTATTCTAAATATAATTAGCCTATGTTTTATCCCCAACTTTAAATGCTTTAATTTAGGCTATTTCTTGTAACTGCGCCACAGTTTAGCGCACACACATAACACACTCGGGAACCGTACCTATGGCTGGCTGCGCTGCTGCTCGCGCTCAGTAAGGGATGTACCGGTAGATAATTTTGCTGTATTAATTCAGTTCACGCTACTTTAGTCGACAGAATGTCCAAGAAATCTAAATCTTTTGTCTGGCTACATTTTTGTGGAGGTAGGCGACGGTGGCGACCGCGTTGCTCCATTATGAGCGCGCACATCGCGTGCCAATTTGATATCGAACTTGAGCGCGCAAAAGACGTGAGCAGCTCTTTTAACGGCTTTATCATACTGACTCAATAGATTGTTTTCTTAAAAGGTTTTTATTTGTACACTTGACTCATTTGAAAGTAGCCTAAATAATGTAACAAAACAAAATTAAACTTATATGTTATCTTACAACACAGCCTAGATTTCAGATTGTTTTTAGGCTATTTTGTCTGTTGTTTTAAAACGCCTAACAGATCGGCTGGACAAAAGTTAACCCATAGCTTTGTAAGTAAAGAAGAAAACAGCCTGTAACGAGAGCTTTTGTTAGGATTTTTCATTATGTGGCAGATAGCAGTTATATTATTTTGTAGCGTGTGGTGTGATCAGGTGCGCGACTGTGACTGTCACTACAGACCAAGGACAGAGCTCCTCACTTGCAGTTAAAAAAATCACTTAATTTTCAAAGAATTGTATTATTATTATAGTTTTATTTATTTTTGATGTTTTTCGTTGTTGTTTTATAAATGAAGAGTTCAGATGCAAAAGCCTCTAAATGCCATTTGAAATGTTCTTCTAAAATGACCATTTTTATCAAGCTTGTATATTTAAGTTCAGTAATTTCACTTAAATGACAATTAATAGGTAATCTTCATTGCCATTTATTACTGAACTTAAATATACAAGCTTGATAAAAATGATCATTTTAGAAGAAAATTTCAAATGGCACTTAGAGGCTTTAGCATCTGAACTCTTCAAATGCTCTATGACAATTGTTTAAAAAATGTTCAATCAAAACATCAGTTTTTTTTTTAGTCGACTAATCGTTGCGCAGGACAAGACCTTGGTCGACTAAGGATTTCTTTGGTTAGCTACAGCCCTAGTAATTGTTATGCTTGAAGTTAACGCAAGCATTTCTATTTTTATAATTTTTTTATTGAAGACATTATAAGCAAAAAAGAAAACAGTCACAAAGATTTAAAAAGATTTAAAGACTTACATATTTCAATTGTTTTTAAACCCTCTTGGTACACGAGTTAGATAATCCCAAAGTAATGTTGTACTTGCAAGCATTTCTAGCTAAGACGTATGGCGACGTACACAGTGACGTAATGACGTCGTTCCCTGGGCGCTCTAGTCAGTGGAAAAACAAACAGGTTCTGAAGCAGTTCTGAAAAACAAACAGCTTCTGAAGTTGAACCAACTCCGAACCAACTTTGAACCAGCACCAGTTCCGAACCAGTTCTTTTTTTGGTGGAAAAGGGGTAATTGAGGACATTTTGAGCTGTGGCTATAATGAACCTGTTAATGTTAAAAAGAGGGAAGAAATTCTTGGGTATAATTGTTTTTTCACTATGCTAATCCTTGTCAATGATGTTAATATTCATTTTTAGATTTTTTACATTTCACTTCATATTGCTATAATTTTTTTCTTCATTCTATATTTTAGTGCTGTTGTTCTTCATGCTATACTTCGGCTGCTGCCCCTGCTCTCCCAGCTACGTGAAGGTCTGAAACTTTATGGTCTCGTTGATCTAATGAACCAATACCCAAACATCTGCCAACCACTCTTTATCCCCGGGATGGAGGTGAAGGCGAGTTAATAAATGTAGACTTTAACTGATACCACTTTTAACTAACAATAGTGATTCCAAGTCCTAAACTCAGCTTATTTCAAGTACCAATCATGCCCTTTACTTTAACTTTTTTTTGTATAGACTTTGTGTGGTCACTGGTCAATAATAATGAAGATATTAAAGTTAAAGGTCTACGATGCAGAATTGACCTAAAAAACAATGTATAGTATGACCCCCAACTGGTGTGAGGTGGTTTATTTATCTACAGAGATACTGCCTTCTGCCGGTATTTTTCTGTTTTTCTTATGTTGCTGTGTTTGGGACATTTCTGTGTCAACCTTTGGGCAGTGGATGTGTAGCCCACAGCCCGCATGTGTGCAGTTGGGACTCATAGCATAGCAACCATGTAGTGCTGCTTCTCCCGCTCTCACAGCTCACTCGCTCACTCGCCCACTACTGCTCTCTCTTTCTGGATAAAATCATTAGGGCTGTCAACTTTAGTCGTTTAGTCGACTAATCGGTCGATGCCGTCTTGGTCGACTCACATTCTTATTGGTCGACCAGTTGCATTTTTTTATTTTTATTTTTTTTTACCAATAGAAAGACATTTTCAATGATTTACTCCTTGATATTTATTCCGTTATAAGCAGTTATATATTACTGTATTCTAAATATAATTAGCCTATGTTTTATCCCCAACTTTAAAATTAAATGCTTTAATTTAGGCTATATTTTAACAGCGCCACAGTTTAGCGCACACACATAACACTCGGTCCGCACCTGTGGCTGGCTACGCTGCTGCTGCGCGCTCAGTAAGGGATATAGCTGTATTCATTCAATTAGAACGCTACTTGATTTGGTTTTTATGTTTTTATCCACTATATGTTTCTATCTCGATGTGGCATGGACGCATTTGGAAAAAAGAGTGCGTCGCACCGTGACCGCGTTTCCATTTTGCGCGCGTACATTTGAAAACGAACTTGAGCGCGCAAAAGACGTGAGCAGTCCCTTTTAACGGCTTTATCATGCTGACTCAATAGATTGTGTTTTCTTGATATGTTTTTGTTTTTATTTGTACACTTTACGCTTTTGAAAATAGCCTAAACAATGTAACAGAACGAAAATAAACCTAAATGCGGTCCTACAATACAGCCTTTTATTATTAGGATTGTTTTTTTAGGCTATTTGTTTTTTTTGTGTGTTTGTTTTAAAACGCCTAGATCGGCTGAACTAAAGTTAACCCATAGCTTTGAAAGTAAAGAAGAATATACGGCCTCTCTATAAACGAGAGCTTTTGTTTGGACTTTTCATTATGTGGCAGAGCAGTTATATTTTTTTTTTGTTGCGTGTGGTGTGATTAGGTGCGCGATTGTGACTGTCAGGACAGTGCTCCTCACTTTGCAGTTAAAAAAAATCACTTAATTTGCAAAGAATTGTATTATTATTATAGTTTTATATTTTTTTATGTTTTTTCGTTTTTGTTTTATAAATGCTCTATGAAAATTGCTCAAAAATGTTCAATCAAAACATCGTCTTTTTTTTTGGTCGACTAATCGTTGCGCAGGACAAGACTTTGGTTCGACAAAGGAATTCTTTGGTTGACTACAGCCCTAAAAATCATAACGATACATGGTTTCTCTCACCAGGCTGATGCTGACTTCGTCTTTGCGGCTTGCCAACCTGAGTTCAGCGAGAAGGGCTCCAACAAAGAACAGGTGGAAGTGAGCGTTATGAACCATCTCCAGGACTTCTTGCAGGAGCTGGAAGCATGTTATTGCTCATGTACTTTTCTTCTTGTGAACTCTGTTTACTTAGTTTCTCTGTCTTACACATTTTATGAAGTTTTCATGTAGATTATATTATCATTGTAAGTACACTTATGCAAGATATTAGATTTCCAAATTCTACCTCTGTGTTGGTACAGGTAAACCAAATACTGAATCTACATAATTGTTTGCTTTGTGTCTCTGAAAAGGTGTACATCCAGAGATGGGTGACACAGTAGACTATCTTGGTCACCTGTCCCCCAGTATGTTTCTCCAGTGGCTCACAGGACAGGGCCACATTCCTGTCTTACCAGAAGAGAAGAGAAACTTCAGAGTCTCTGTGCTGTTCAATCACACCTGTGACATCCAGTATGATTCACATACAGTTTGCTACCCAACAGTCGCTGCATGTAGTAATACAATCTGCCTACCTGTTAATCATATGCAAACTTTTACTGAGTTCAAACAAGTGATGACAGAGGCCTTCCATCTAGGGCAGGCATTTCATCAGGTTTAAGTGAAATGTTGCAGTTTCAAATATTCAGTGCTAATTAGATTACTGAAGGTTTTTCTTTTATGGTTCAAGTACAATGCATATACATTCAGACTCATGTTCAAGTACAATGCATATACATTCAGACAGATAATAATAGAATAGTAGGGCTGCACGATTAATCGCACGATGTTGATATGCGCATCTAATCAATAAAGCCGGTTCCTTGATTAGCAGTAAATCACCTTCACCTGCTTTCAGATGGAGCGGCATTTACTACAAAGAGCCGTAGATCATTGACAAGCTGAGCCAAATCGTGTTAATATCGAGGACGTATCGCCAGCGATATTTAATGCGATATGGCTCAGCTTGTCAGTTAATTACGGCTCTTTGTAGTAAATGCCGCTCCATCTGAAAGCAGGTGAAGGTGATTTACTGCTAATCAAGGAACCGGCTTTATTGATTAGATGCGCATATCAACATCGTGCGATTAATCGTGCAGCCCTTAATAATAAGTCCAGTTTGTATCTGTTAACCCAACCCAGGTTATACTTCAAAAAGCATTTTCATATAGGCATTGCATCATCCATGTTTGTCAGAAAGATGTCCTTCACTGCGTTCTTTCCTGCTTCCCTGTGGCTGTGTCAGTTTGACAGAAGTCCAATAAATACAAAATCTTTGGAAGCAAAATAAAACATTGTGGCATTACTTTCGTTCCAATCACTTCACTGTGAATGGAAGTGGTGGACTATAAGGTGTGTGGATACAATCAAGTGAAGTAGGTACAATGCAAGTGCGAGTGTGGACAAATAAATGTCTCTTCTGAAATTATTTGAATGAGAAAGGGGATCAAGGGCAAGGCGTAGAGTTTCAATGTCCTCTGTCTTCAATGGACATTCCATTTCTGGCACAGTAACACCTGTGTTGGCAGAGTTATGAGAGAGCCCTGAGCTCTCCCAATTAATATCCTCAATTTAGTTTCCCTAAAACCAACAGAAGATAGTATTATCAGTGTATAGATTGAAAAAATAATTTAAAGGCGAACAACAATATCATTGGCATTATCACTCAATTGCCACATCTTCCTCTGGCTCGCGGATGGGGTGCTGCAGCATCCCGAGCTCCCACAACTGGTTTGGGGGTAAGGAAGCCCTCTGTCCTGATAGGAGAAGCGTTCCGTCCAGCAGAAAACTTGTCCAAATCAGCCTTGAGTCTTGGGAGGAAGGTGTACTGAGCACAGAAGAGATGGAGATTATCCGAGATGTCAAGGGATCCATCTTCCTCCAGGCTGTGTAATACGTCATAGTAAACGTGAGTAACTCCTGTCCAAACGTCCCTCCACAGACGTTCGATTCTACAATTTGTAAATAGAAAGTTCCCCATGGGTCATTCAAACTATGTACAAGAATAACCAAAAAGCAATTCAACTGGAGTAAATACTCACCGGCCACTTTATTAGGTACACCTGTCCAACTGCTCGTTAACACTTAATTTCTAAGCAGCCAATCACATGGCGGCAACTCAGTGCATTTAGGCATGTAGACATGGTCAAGACAATCTCCTGCAGTTCAAACCGAGCATCAGTATGGGGAAGAAAGGTGATTTGAGTGACTTTGAACGTGGCATGATTGTTGGTGCCAGAAGGGCTGGTCTGAGTATTTCAGAAACTGCTAATCTACTGGGATTTTCACGCACAACCATCTCTAGGGTTTACAGAGAATGGTCCGAAAAAGAAAAAACATCCAGTGAGCGGCAGTTCTGTGGGCGGAAATGCCTTGTTGATGCCAGAGGTCAGAGGAGAATGGCCAGACTGGTTCGAAGCTGATAGAAGGGCAACAGTGACTCAAATAACCACCTGTTACAACCAAGGTGGGCAGAAGAGCATCTCTGAGCGCACAGTACGTCGAACTTTGAGGCAGATGGGCTACAGCAGCAGAAGACCACACCGGGTGCCACTCCTTTCAGCTAAGAACAGGAAACTGAGGCTATAGTTTGCACAAGCTCATCGAAATTGGACAATAGAAGATTGGAAAAACGTTGCCTGGTCTGATGAGTCTCGATTTCTGCTGCGACATTCGGATGGTAGGGTCAGAATTTGGCGTCTACAACATGAAAGCATGGATCCATCCTGCCTTGTATCAATGGTTCAGGCTGGTGGTGGTGGTGTCATGGTGTGGGGAATATTTTCTTGGAACTCTTTGGGCCCCTTGGTACCAATTAAGCATCGTTGCAACGCCACAGCCTACCTGAGTATTGTTGCTGACCATGTCCATCCCTTTATGACCACAATGTACCCAACTTCTGATGGCTACTTTCAGCAGGATAAAGCGCCATGTCATAAAGCTGGAATCATCTCAGACTGGTTTCTTGAACATGACAATGAGTTTGCTGTACTCAAATGGCCTCCACAGTCACCAGATCTCAATCCAATAGAGCATCTTTGGGATGTGGTGGAACGGGAGATTCGCATCATGGATGTGCAGCCGACAAATCTGTGGCAACTGTGTGATGCCATCATGTCAATATGGACCAAACTCCCTGAGGAATGCTTCCAGCACCTTGTTGAATCTATGCCATGAAGAATTGAGGCAGTTCTGAAGGCAAAAGGGGGTCCAACCCGTTACTAGCATGGGGTACCTAATAAAGTGGCCGGTGAGTGTATCACACTGAAGGGCACACCAACAATAACAAGACATGTTGTGTACCTACTTGGATCTTGGGGTCATTTGATAATAAGTTCAAAAGGAATAATTCACCTCTGGTTGTGCACATTTTTCCATTTATAAAGCTTCCATGTCCTGTGCCTCTCATAGTGAACATCAACTGGGCAATGCTGACATTTTCAACACCCTGGTCACCTCTTACCCTGCAACTCATCAGATTTTGAAATTAGTATCCATCCAGCTGAATCAACAAACTTTTACTAAAAATACTGGATAATTTCCTCACACAGGTTCATGAAAACTAAATGCAGCATTGAATAAATCCTGATAATTTCATGTTTCACAAACAGTTGACAAATCATTTATATTGACAGGTTTACCCCTGTTGACTTTTTCGGGGCAAGAAAATAAGTTCCTCTGATCTTCTTGAAACTGGATTCTGATAGAGGGCCATGGGACTTAGACCTGAATGCAAAAATGGAGGCTCTAAGACCCTTCCAGAGCTGAGATATTGAGATCCCACGTAGCATTTATGCCCTTATAAATATCTCAATATCTCAGCTCAGGAAGGGTCTAGAGCCTCATTTTGCACTCAGGTCTAAGTCCCATGGCCCTCTATCAGAATCCAATATCAGAATCCAATTTCAAGAAGATTGGAGAAACTTTTTGCACAAAAAAACAACAACAGTGGTACCCCTTATGTTTTTTTTTGGTGCGAAAAAAAAAGTTTCTTCAATCTTCTTGAAACTCTGGATTCTGATAGAGGGCCATGGGACTTAGACCTGAGTGCAAAAATGGAGGCTCTAGACCCTTCCAGAGCTGAGATATTGAAATTCTGGAATATTTCAAGAAGATTGGAGAAACTTTTTTGCACACAAAAAAAAAAAAAAAAAACGACAGTGGTACCCCTTATGTTTTTTTTTGGTGTGAAAAAAAAGTTTCTCCAATCTTCTTGAAACTCTGGATTCTGATCAGAGGGCCATGGGACTTAGACCTGAGTGCAAAAATGGAGGCTCTAGACCATTCCAGAGCTGAGATATTTGAAATCCCACATAGCATTTATGCCCTTATAAATATCTCAATATCTCAGCGCTGGAAGGGTCTAGAGCCTCCATTTTTGCACTCAGGTCTAAGTCCCATGGCCCTCTATCAGAATCCAGAGTTTCAAGAAGATTGGAGAAACTTATTTTTCACACCGAAAAAAAAAAAAAACATAAGGGGTACCACTGTCGATTTTGATTGGGTCAAAATTTTGATTTTCTTGAAACTCTGGATTCTGATAGAGGGCCATGGGACTTAGATCTGAGTGCAAAAATGGAGGCTCTAGACCCTTCCAGAGCTGAGATATTGAGATCTCACGTAGCATTTATACCATTGTAAATATCTCAATATCTCAGCTCTGTATGCCATTATAAATATCTAAATATCTCAGCTCTGGAAGGGTCTAGAGCCTCCATTTTTGCACTCAGGTCTAAGTCCCATGGCCCTCTATCAGAATCCAGAGTTTCAAGAAGATTAGAGAAACTTATTTTTCGCAAAAAAACAAAAAACATAAGGGGTACCACTGTCGTTTTTTTTTTTTCGGGTCAAAATTTTGATTTTCTTGAAACTCTGGATTCTGATTGAGGGCCATGGGACTTAGATCTGAGTGCAAAAATGGAGGCTCTAGACCCTTCCAGAGCTGAGATATTGAGATCTCACGTAGCATTTATGCCATTATAAATATCTCAATATCTCAGCTCTGTATGCCATTATAAATATCTCAATATCTCAGCTCTGGAAGGGTCTAGAGCCTCCATTTTTGCACTCAGGTCTAAGTCCCATGGCCCTCTATCAGAATCCAGAGTTTCAAGAAGATTGGAGAAACTTATTTTTTCGCAAAAAAACAAAAAACATAAGGGGTGCCACTGTCGTTTTTTTTTCGGGTCAAAATTTTTGATTTTCTTGAAACTCTGGATTCTGATAGAGGGCCATGGGACTTAGATCTGAGTGCAAAAATGGAGGCTCTAGACCCTTCCAGAGCTGAGATATTGAGATCTCACGTAGCATTTATGCCATTATAAATATCTCAATATCTCAGCTCTGGAAGGGTCTAGAGCCTCCATTTTGCTCTCAGGTCTAAGTCCATTGACCCTCTATCAGAATCCAGAGTTTCAAGAAGATTGGAGAAACTTATTTCTTCGCACAAAAAAAAAAAAACATAAGGGGTATCACTGTAGATTTTTTTTTTGGGTCAAAGTTTTGATTTTCTTGAATCTCTGGATTCTGATAGAGGGCCATGGGACTTAGATCTGAGTGCAAAAATGGAGGCTCTAGACCCTTCCAGAGCTGAGATATTGAGATCTCACGTAGCATTTATGCCATTGTAAATATCTCAATATCTCAGCTCTGTATGCCATTATAAATATCTAAATATCTCAGCTCTGGAAGGGTCTAGAGCCTCCATTTTTGCACTTAGGTCTAAGTCCCATGGCCCTCTATCAGAATCCAGAGTTTCAAGAAGATTGGAGAAACTTATTTTTTCGCACAAAAAAAAAAAAACATAAGGGGTATCACTGTAGATTTTTTTTTCGGGTCAAAATTTTGATTTTCTTGAAACTCTGGATTCTGATAGAGGGCCATGGGACTTAGATCTGAGTGCAAAAATGGAGGCTCTAGACCCTTCCAGAGCTGAGATATTGAGATCTCACGTAGCATTTATGCCATTGTAAATATCTCAATATCTCAGCTCTGTATGCCATTATAAATATCTAAATATCTCAGCTCTGGAAGGGTCTAGAGCCTCCATTTTTTGCACTTAGGTCTAAGTCCCATGGCCCTCTATCAGAATCCAGAGTTTCAAGAAGATTGGAGAAACTTATTTTTTCGCACAAAAAAAATACATAAGGGGTACCACTGTCGTTTTTTTTTTCAGGTCAAAATTTTGATTTTCTTGAAACTCTGGATTCTGATAGAGGGCCATGGGACTTAGATCTGAGTGCAAAAATGGAGGCTCTAGACCCTTCCAGAGCTGAGATATTGAGATCTCACGTAGCATTTATGCCATTGTAAATATCTCAATATCTCAGCTCTGTATGCCATTATACATATCTAAATATCTCAGCTCTGGAAGGGTCTAGAGCCTCCATTTTTGCACTCAGGTCTAAGTCCATTGACCCTCTATCAGAATCCAGAGTTTCAAGAAGATTGGAGAAACTTATTTTTTCGCACAAAAAAAAAACATAAGGGGTACCACTGTCGTTTTTTTTTCGGGTCAAAATTTTGATTTTCTTGAAACTCTGGATTCTGATAGAGGGCCATGGGACTTAGACCTGAGTGCAAAAATGGAGGCTCTAGACACCTTCCAGAGCTGAGATATTGAGATCTCACGTAGCATTTATGCCATTGTAAATATCTCAATATCTCAGCTCTGTATGCCATTATAAATATCTAAATATCTCAGCTCTGGAAGGGTCTAGAGCCTCCATTTTTGCACTCAGGTCTAAGTCCATTGACCCTCTATCAGAATCCAGAGTTTCAAGAAGATTGGAGAAACTTATTTTTTTCGCACAAAAAAAACATATAAGGGGTACCACTGTCGTTTTTTTTTTCAGGTCAAAATTTTGATTTTTCTTGAAACTCTGGATTCTGATAGAGGGCCATGGGACTTAGATCTGAGTGCAAAAATGGAGGCTCTAGACCTTCCAGAGCTGAGATATTGAGATCTCACGTAGCATTTATGCCATTGTAAATATCTCAATATCTCAGCTCTGTATGCCATTATAAATATCTAAATATCTCAGCTCTGGAAGGGTCTAGAGCCTCCATTTTTGCACTCAGGTCTAAGTCCATTGACCCTCTATCAGAATCCAGAGTTTCAAGAAGATTGGAGAAACTTATTTTTTCGCACAAAAAAAAAAACATAAGGGGTACCACTGTCGTTTTTTTTTCGGGTCAAAATTTTGATTTTCTTGAAACTCTGGATTCTGATAGAGGGCCATGGGACTTAGACCTGAGTGCAAAAATGGAGGCTCTAGACCCTTCCAGAGCTGAGATATTGAGATCTCACGTAGCATTTATGCCATTGTAAATATCTCAATATCTCAGCTCTGTATGCCATTATAAATATCTAAATATCTCAGCTCTGGAAGGGTCTAGAGCCTCCATTTTTGCACTCAGGTCTAAGTCCATTGACCCTCTATCAGAATCCAGAGTTTCAAGAAGATTGGAGAAACTTATTTTTCGCACAAAAAAAAAAACAAAAAACATAAGGGGTACCACTGTCTTTTTTTTTTCGGGTCAATATTTTGATTTTCTTGAAACTCTGGATTCTGATAGAGGGCCATGGGACTTAGATCTGAGTGCAAAAATGGAGGCTCTAGACCCTTCCAGAGCTGAGATATTGAGATCTTACGTAGCATTTATGCCATTGTAAATATCTCAATATCTCAGCTCTGTATGCCATTATAAATATCTAAATATCTCAGCTCTGGAAGGGTCTAGAGCCTCCATTTTTGCACTCAGGTCTAAGTCCCATGGCCCTCTATCAGAATCCAGAGTTTCAAGAAGATTGGAGAAACTTTTTTTTTCGCAAAAAAAAAACATAAGGGGTATCACTGTCGGGTTTTTTTCGGGTCAAAATTTTGATTTTCTTGAAACTCTGGATTCTGATAGAGGGCCATGGGACTTAGATCTGAGTGCAAAAATGGAGGCTCTAGACCCTTCCAGAGCTGAGATATTGAGAATCTCACGTAGCATTTATGCCATTATAAATATCTCAATATCTCAGCTCTGAAAGGGTCTAGAGCCTCCATTTTTGCACTCAGGTCTAAGTCCATTGACCCTCTATCAGAATCCAGAGTTTCAAGAAGATTGGAGAAACTTATTTCTTCGCACAAAAAAAAAAAACATAAGGGGTACCACTGTACGATTTTTTTTTTGGGTCAAAATTTTGATTTTCTTGAAACTCTGGATTCTGATAGAGGGCCATGGGACTTAGATCTGAGTGCAAAAATGGAGGCTCTAGACCCTTCCAGAGCTGAGATATTGAGATCTCACGTAGCATTTATGCCATTGTAAATATCTCAATATCTCAGCTCTGTATGCCATTATAAATATCTAAATATCTCAGCTCTGGAAGGGTCTAGAGCCTCCATTTTTGCACTTAGGTCTAAGTCCCATGGCCCTCTATCAGAATCCAGAGTTTCAAGAAGATTGGAGAAACTTATTTTTTCACACAAAAAAAAAAAACATAAGGGGTATCACTGTAGATTTTTTTTTCGGGTCAAAATTTTGATTTTCTTGAAACTCTGGATTCTGATAGAGGGCCATGGGACTTAGATCTGAGTGCAAAAATGGAGGCTCTAGACCCTTCCAGAGCTGAGATATTGAGATCTCACGTAGCATTTATGCCATTGTAAATATCTCAATATCTCAGCTCTGTATGCCATTATAAATATCTAAATATCTCAGCTCTGGAAGGGTCTAGAGCCTCCATTTTTGCACTTAGGTCTAAGTCCCATGGCCCTCTATCAGAATCCAGAGTTTCAAGAAGATTGGAGAAACTTATTTTTTCGCACAAAAAAAAAACATAAGGGGTACCACTGTCGTTTTTTTTTCGGGTCAAAATTTTGATTTTCTTGAAATTCTGGATTCTGATAGAGGGCCATGGGACTTAGATCTGAGTGCAAAAATGGAGGCTCTAGACCCTTCCAGAGCTGAGATATTGAGATCTCACGTAGCATTTATGCCATTGTAAATATCTCAATATCTCAGCTCTGTATGCCATTATACATATCTAAATATCTCAGCTCTGGAAGGGTCTAGAGCCTCCATTTTTGCACTCAGGTCTAAGTCCATTGACCCTCTATCAGAATCCAGAGTTTCAAGAAGATTGGAGAAACTTATTTTTTCGCACAAAAAAAAACAAGGGGTACCACTGTCGTTTTTTTTTCGGGTCAAAATTTTGATTTTCTTGAAACTCTGGATTCTGATAGAGGGCCATGGGACTTAGACCTGAGTGCAAAAATGGAGGCTCTAGACCCTTCCAGAGCTGAGATATTGAGATCTCACGTAGCATTTATGCCATTGTAAATATCTCAATATCTCAGCTCTGTATGCCATTATACATATCTAAATATCTCAGCTCTGGAAGGGTCTAGAGCCTCAATTTTTGCACTCAGGTCTAAGTCCATTGACCCTCTATCAGAATCCAGAGTTTCAAGAAGATTGGAGAAACTTATTTTTTCGCACAAAAAAAAAAAAAAAAAACATAAGGGGTACCACTGTCTTATTTTTTTTGGGTCAAATATTTTGATTTTCTTGAAACTCTGGATTCTGATAGAGGGCCATGGGACTTAGATCTGAGTGCAAAAATGGAGGCTCTGAGCCTTCCAGAGCTGAGATATTGAGATCTCACGTAGCATTTATGCCATTGTAAATATCTCAATATCTCAGCTCTGTATGCCATTATAAATATCTCAATATCTCAGCTCTGGAAGGGTCTAGAGCCTCCATTTTTGCACTCAGGTCTAAGTCCCATGGCCCTCTATCAGAATCCAGAGTTTCAAGAAGATTGGAGAAACTTTTTTTCGCAAAAAAAAACATAAGGGGTTATCACTGTCGGTTTTTTTTCGGGTCAAAATTTTGATTTTCTTGAAACTCTGGATTCTGATAGAAGGCCATGGGACTTAGATCTGAGTGCAAAAATGGAGGCTCTAGACCCTTCCAGAGCTGAGATATTGAGATCTCACGTAGCATTTATGCCATTGTAAATATTTCAATATCTCAGCTCTGTATGCCATTATAAATATCTCAATATCTCAGCTCTGGAAGGGTCTAGAGCCTCCATTTTTGCTCTCAGGTCTAAGTCCATTGACCCTCTATCAGAATCCAGAGTTTCAAGAAAATCAAAATTTTGACCTCGAAAAAAAAACGACAGTGGTACCCCTTACGTTTTTTTTTCGGGTCAAAATTTAGATTTTCTTGAAACTCTGGATTCTGATAGAGGGCCATGGGACTTAGATCTGAGTGCAAAAATGGAGGCTCTAGACCCTTCCAGAGCTGAGATATTTAGATATTTATAATGGCATACAGAGCTGAGATATTGAGATATTTACAATATCATAAATGCTACGTGAAATCTCAATATCTCAGCTCTGGAAGGGTCTAGAGCCTTCATTTTTGCACTCAGATCTAAGTCACATGGCCCTCTATCAGAATCCAGAGTTTCAAGAAAATCAAAATTTCTGACCTCAAAAAAAAAACGAAGGGGTACCACTGTACGTTTTTTTTCGGGTCAAAATTTAGATTTTCTTGAAACTCTGGATTCCTGATAGAGGGCCATGTGACTTAGATCTGAGTGCAAAAATGGAGGCTCTAGACCCTTCCAGAGCTGAGATATTGAGATCTCACGTAGCATTTAGATGTCTCAATGGCTGTATATATAATATCTCAATATCTCAGCTCTGGAAGGGTCTAGAGCCTCTATTTTTGCACTCAGGTCTAAGTCCCATGGCCCTCTATCAGAATCCAGAGTTTCAAGAAGATTGGAGAAACTTATTTTTTCGCACAAAAAAAAAAACATAAGGGGTACCACTGTCGTTTTTTTTTCGGGTCAAAATTTTGATTTTCTTGAAACTCTGGATTCTGATAGAGGGCCATGGGACTTAGATCTGAGTGCAAATGGAGGCTCTAGACCCTTCCAGAGCTGAGATATTGAGATCTCACGTAGCATTTATGCCATTGTAAATATCTCAATATCTCAGCTCTGGAAGGGTCTAGAGCCTCCATTTTTGCACTCAGGTCTAAGTCCCATGGCCCTCTATCAGAATCCAGAGTTTCAAGAAAATCGGAGAAACTTATTTTTGCACAAAACAAAAAAAAAACATAACGGGTACCACTGTCGTTTTTTTTTTCTGGGTCAAAATTTTGATTTTCTTGAAACTCTGGATTCTGATAGAGGGCCATGGGACTTAGACCTGAGTGCAAAAATGGAGGCTCTAGACCCTTCCAGAGCTGAGATATTTAGATCTCACGATAGCATTTATGCAGCTGTAGATATCTGAGATATCTACAGCTGGCATAAATGCCATTATAAATATCTCAATATCTCAGCTCTGGAAGGGTCTAGAGCCTCCATTTTTGCTCTCAGGTCTAAGTCCATTGGCCCTCTATCAGAATCCAGAGTTTCAAGAAGATTGGAGAAACTTATTTTTCGCACAAAAAAACAAAAAAACATACAGTGGTACCACTGTCGTTTTTTTTTCGGGTCAAAATTTAGATTTTCTTGAAACTCTGGATTCTGATAGAGGGCCATGGGACTTAGATCTGAGTGCAAAAATGGAGGCTCTAGACCCTTCCAGAGCTGAGATATTGAGATCTCAAGTAGCATTTATGCCATTGTAAATATCTCAATATCTCAACTCTGTATGCCATTATAAATATCTAAATATCTCAGCTCTGGAAGGGTCTAGAGCCTCCATTTTTGCACTCAGATCTAAGTCCCATGGCCCTCTATCAGAATCCAGAGTTTCAAGAAGATTGGAGAAACTTATTTTTTCGCACAAAAAAAAAACATACAGGGGTACCACTGTCGTTTTTTTTCGGGTCAAAATTTTGATTTTCTTGAAACTCTGGATTCTGATAGAGGGCCATGGGACTTAGATCTGAGTGCAAAAATGGAGGCTCTAGACCCTTCCAGAGCTGAGATATTGAGATCTCACGTAGCATTTATGCCATTGTAAATATCTCAATATCTCAGCTCTGTATGCCATTATAAGTATCTCAATATCTCAGCTCTGGAAGGGTCTCGAGCCTCCATTTTTGCACTCAGGTCTAAGTCCCATGGCCCTCTATCAGAATCCAGAGTTTCAAGAAGATCGAGAAACTTATTTTTCGCACAAAAAAAAACAACGAAAAACATAAGTGGTACCACTGTACGTTTTTTTTTCGGGTCAAAATTTTGATTTTCTTGAAACTCTGGATTCTGATAGAGGGCCATGGGACTTAGATCTGAGTGCAAAAATGGAGGCTCTAGACCCTTCCAGAGCTGAGATATTTGAGATATTCATAATGGCATTCATGCCAGCTGTAGATATCTGAGATATTTACAACTGGCATAAATGCCATTATAAATATCTCAATATCTCAGCTCTGGAAGGGTCTAGAGCCTCCATTTTGCACTCAGGTCTAAGTCCCATGGCCCTCTATCAGAATCCAGAGTTTCAAGAAAATCAAAACTTTTACTCCCGAAAAAAAAAAACGTAAGGGGTACCACTGTCGTTTTTTTTTTTGGGTCAAAATTTTGATTTTCTTGAAACTCTGGATTCTGATAGAGGGCCATGGGACTTAGATCTGAGTGCAAAAATGGAGGCTCTGACCCTTCCAGAGCTGAGATATTTAGAGATTTTAATGGCATACAGAGCTTGAGATATTGAAATATTTACAATGGCATAAATGCTACGTGAGATCTCAATATCTCAGCTCTGGAAGGGTCTAGAGCCTCCATTTTTGCACTCAGATCTAAGTCCCATGGCCCTCTATCAGAATCCAGAGTTTCAAGAAAATCAAAATTTTTACTCTAAAAAAAAAACGACAGTGGTACCCCTTACGTTTTTTTTTTTTCGGGTCAAAATTTTGATTTTCTTGAAACTCTAGATTCTGATAGAGGGCCATGGGACTTAGATCTGAGTGCAAAATGGAGGCTCTAGACCCTTCCAGAGCTGAGATATTTAGAATATTTATAATGGCATACAGAGCTGAGATATTGAGATATTTACAATGGCATAAATGCTACGTGAGATCTCAATATCTCAGCTCTGGAAGGGTCTAGAGCCTCCATTTTTGCACTCAGATCTAAGTCACATGGCCCTCTATCAGAATCCAGAGTTTCAAGAAAATCAAAATTTTGAACCTCGAAAAAAAAACGTAAGGGGTACCACTGTCGTTTTTTTTTCAGGTCAAAATTTTGAGTTGCTCTGATCTCTGAAACTCTGGATTCTGATAGAGGGCCATGGGACTTAGACCTGAGTGCAAAATGGAGGCTCTAGACCCTTCCAGAGCTGAGATATAGAGATCTGACGTAGCATTTATGCCATTATAAATAGCTTAATATCTCAGCTCTGGAATGGTCTAGAGCCTCCATTTTTGCACTCAGGTCTAAGTCCCATGGCCCTCTATCAGAATCCAGAGTTTCAAGAAGATTGGAGAAACTTAATTTCTCATCCAAAAAAAAATTTGAAAGGGGTACCACTGTCGTTTTTTTTTTTTTTTGGGGGGGGGGGTGTTGAAAAAATACATTTCTCCAATCTTCTCAAAACTCTGGATTCTGATAGAGGGCCATGAGACTTAGACCTGAGTGCCAGAATGGAGTCTAGACCCTTCCAGAGCTGAGATATTTAGATCTGCGTAGCATTTATGCTATTACAAATATATCAATATCTCAGCTCTGGATGGGCCCAGAGACTCCATTTTGGCGCTCAGGTCTAAGTCTCATGGCCCTCTATCAAAATCCAGAGTTTCAAGAGATTAGAGAAACTCAAAATTTCGCACCCCCCCCCCAAAAAAAAAAACGACAGTGGTACCCCTTCTTTTCTCGGGGTGAGAAATTAAGTTTTCTCCAATCTTCTCAAAACTCTGGATTCTGATAGAGGGCCATGAGACTTAAATGGAGTCTCTAGACCCTTCCAGAGCTGAGATATTGAGATACTACGTAGCATTTATGCCATTACAAATATCTCCATATCTCTAGCTCCGGAAGGGCCTAGACTCCATTTTGGCACTCAGGTCTAAGCCTCATGGCCCTCTATCAGAATCCAGAGTTTCAAGAAGATCAGAGAAAATCAAAATTTTGACACCCCCCCCCAAAAAAAAAAAACGACAGTGGTACCCCTTTTGTTTTGTTTTTTTTGGGGTGAGAAATTAAGTTTCTCCAATCTTCTCAAAACTCTTGATTCTGATAGAGGGCCATGAGACTCAGAACTGAGTGCCAAAATGGAGTCTCTAGACCCTTCCAGAGCTGAGATATTGAGATCTCACGTAGCATTTATGCCATTATAAATATCTTAATATCTCAGCTCTGGAAGGGTCTAGAGACTCCATTTTTGCACTCAGGTCTAAGTCCCATGGCCCTCTATTAGAATCCAGAGTTTCAAGAAGATCAGAGAAACTTTTTTCTTGCACTCAAAAAAAGACGACAGGGGTACCCCTGTCGTGTTTTTTCGGGTCGAAATTTTGAGTTTCTCTGATCTTCTTGAAACTCTGTTTTCTGATAGAGGGCCATAGACAGGACTTAGGGGACTTAGACCTGATTGCAAAAATGGAGTCTCTAGACCCTTCCAGAGCTGAGATATTGAGTATCCCACGTAGCATTTACTGTAGTTCGTCGTCGTTGACTTGGTGTGTTCCAGGCTTTAGATAGGAGGCCGAAGACAAACAGATAGAGCTCAATATACCTCTGCGGGCAGGATAAACACAACCATACATAACAGAGATCAGACAAAGACAGAGTAAACAGGAGGAACTAAAGTAAATAGCAAACACAGATGATGGTAATTAACAGGACACAGGTGATACAGATGTACCAATGATGGTAACCAGGTAGACAGACTGAGTGGCGGGACACTGAACAAAGGAATATGTGACAAATGACAACTAACTGAAAAGTCCATAAACACAGTGGTGACAGTTTTGTGCATTTGTTTTAGTCATATTATTCATTGTCATTTACTGTGAAACAGGTTATCATCTTGGAAATAAAACATAACAATTTTTTTACTCACTTGTCCCCACATTAACTATAATGGTATATTTTATGTCTTTCCTTCAAAAACATGTGAGCTAATAGGTGGTCACATTTCTTCCAGGCAGTGTATTGTACATGTGCACTCTTCTATCAAACCTCTGACATTGAATAATTAACAAGATGTTGTCATAAAAGTAATGATTGACATCACTTAAAATTGTAGTAATAAAGTTCCTTTTTAACCTGAGAACATCTTTATGTCAAGATCTTGCATTTCTTCACTCAAATTATTGATTAAAGGAAAATAAAATATGAATGCATTTATATTGCACAAAATATGTTTAATGCATACATTCTTTGTAGTAACATCAGAGGACTTAGTGACATTTGCATTTTGGATGAATAAAAGGTAAGCTTGTCTCACCTTTAATGATCCATTTCATGCAAGTTAAAATCAATGATCTGTTGTTTTGCATTCACATGGGTTGGCTTGAAAGCATCGCATATCGGTTTCCTGCATTATTATTTGTCTGGCAGAAATTTGAACACTTTCTTATTTGCATTTGTAATGCAAATCAAAAATTCTCCCAAGTTTTAATAGCATATATTTTCCTACATGTTTTGTTAAACAAATGATTGACCACAATTGCTGCTTTTTTGTTTTCTCTGTTTCATGCTTGCAGATTTTTCATATTAGGTTTACTACCACTAAAGATAACAAGTCCTTTCATTTGCAAGGCCTTTCGGAGCTGTCAACAACCCATTCAAGAGCCTACAGCACTGGCTTCGTTTCAAACAATCTTTTAAAGGTCAGCCCGGAGTTACTTGTCATTGGTTGATGCATTTTCCCATTTGATTTGTTTATAAAGTGTATTTCACTAAATGTTGTGCATACTAGATAGCAGTACTCCGTAAACGCTTGCTTGTCAGAGTTCTGCAGTAATGAGTCAGTGGCGAGCCTAACAAGGCTGAGCTTTTGGATTGCAAATACAGGCCGTTGTATCCATAATGAGACCTTTGCAATCGTAGATTAAGCAAACATGTCATGTGATTGGACTCATTACAATTTTAACACCAGATGTTGCTTTGTTTTCTTTGATTCCTGTCAAATATTTAATATAGGACCTTATTTTCATTCAGGCTTGCGACTGACATGTACAGAGCACGCACGGAACGGGGCTATTTTTATTGGCACAAAACATCAAATTCTTACTGTGGGTCAGTGGCATTTTTAGACTGTTTAAATTCTTGGCATGTTATCATAAGATGTCCACATTCATCAATTTATACTTTTTTACATCACCATTTTGGTCTTCAAAAAGTAATTATCAAAAAACAAAACAAAAAAAAAAACTTGTATGTTGAAGGAAAACCTGGAACTTTTTTTCAGCGAACCTCTGCACAAGCCAATATGCTACTGCCATCAGCCATCGCAGTTGTAAACCAGAAACAAATTTATTCTCTTCTTGCACTCCGTCACACGGACTTACCGTGCTAGAACAATTTATAAACAGTGCTTTCCTCCCAACCCAGCACAAATACCTGGTTCAAATTAAGAGTCTTTAAGAGTTATGGATATCTTTCAGAACTTCACATGCTGAAAGCCATCTCTGGCTCTTTTTTTGCGCAGCCAACATTCTCTGAAGCAAAAACACAATTACCTCATCTGTAAGGAGCTTACGAAAATGTTGCAAACGAGGGTTATTCAAACATAATAAGTCAAGAAAAATGTCAGGGCGGGATTTGATAAATCTGGAAGTGGCAACAAAGGGGATATTATTCGTTTTGTGGAGCACTATCTCAGGAATTAGATTCAAACACATATTAGAGACAAGACTGATGGCCAACATATACAAATTACCAATGAGAGTGACAAGCTTAATGGAGAGTGTACGAGTAAAAGTTCTCGATCTCTTATCTGCTTGTGCAAACAATGCTTTGACTGCATTAAAGCTGGCTTTGTTTGAATAGGTCAGTATGGCTAAAAGATGAAAGCTGCAGTTATCCATCGTAATGTGTGTGCATATTACAGCTCAAATCATTTTCTATTAAATTATCATTATATATCAAACTGTTCTCTTTAAACACATTCTTTGCAGTGTTGAAGGCTTTTTTACTACCGTAGATGTTTTTCATGCAGGTTTCTGACTAAGCCTTTTCATTCAGAATCCATTCAAAGCACATAAAACCATCAGAACATTTTAAATATCAATAAATCAGGTGACTCCTGGAAACTGGTGAAGCAGGACGCCCGCTCCAGATGTGCGGGTGGCACATGGGGAACGAGAAGGGGAAAGAAGGAGAACAGAGTTTGCAGTTCACTAGAGGAGAAAGAAACGAGAGCGTGTCTCTATACCTGCCTGGCATGGGCTGTATGCTGCATGCAAAAAGCCAAGGGGACTTTTTTTAGCTGGAGTTTGAGAGCTTTAGGAACAGCCTTAAATCGTGAAGGTTGGCACCAGAATTTTGCCTTTGTTTTATCGGGAAACATTGTATAAATATTGCATTGGAATATGAAATCAAGGATTTTGTATGCTCCAAAAATTGCCTTATTTTGATACCTTGTTACCCTGTATCTTTTTGTAAAAGATTTACAAAAAAACTTTTTTTTTCTGTGTGAAAAAAAAAACAACTTTTGTTGACAACATTTGTTGAAATGGTAAATTATTCCTGTAAAGGGTTAATTCAAAAATGAAAAATTCTGTCATTAAAGTAGTAGTTAAAAAGTTAAGTTTTATAATCACAATTGCTCGCTATGCTCTGTTCTGTGATGCACGTTCGTGACTCTCCTGTTCAAACTTGTTCATCAAAATTAACAAATCTTTTTTTGAGTCATTTTTGAAATGGCCAATTGTTTCGCTCAGGTAAGACCCTTATTCATCCTCTGGTGTCGTTTAAAGCCCTTTGAATCTGCACTGAAACTGGACCTTGAACCATTTGGTTCCCAATGAAGTCCATTATTTGGAGAAAATCCTGGATTGTTTTCATCAAAAACCTTAATTTCTTTTTGACTAAAGAAAGAAAGACGTGGACATCTTCGATGACATGGGGGTGAGTAAATTATCAGCAAAAAACTACTCCTTTAATTTCTCACCCTCATGTCGTCACCAAACCCATAAGACTCTGAAGACAAATGAAGATCTTTTTTTGAAATCTGAGAGTTTTCTACGCAACTTTGGCGCTTTAAAAAATGCATAAAAATCTCGCAAAACTAATCCATATGAATTGAGCGGTTTAGTCCAAATGTTCTGAAAAGACACTAAAATTTACACCAATGTTCGTATTTATAAAAACCGTCTTTGGTGTGGAAAGTGCTTAGCGCTACACTTACGTACTTTTCCTTTAGGCCGAGAGTTGGAGCACTGCAGGTATTGGGAAATCTAAGCAATTCATGCCGCTCGCCATTTTCTAGTAAAGGACTTGGACAGTTTCTACACAACATTTTATAAATGAGGCCCCAGGTTATATGAATCTGTCCCTTCCTCACTGTCTGAAAGTATGAGAGATTTTTAGAACCAAGTCAAAAAACTAATAGTGCTTCTTTCCTCAACAAACTGCAATAGCTTGAGATGTCATTCATTGCCATAGCATGCACTGTTTAATACTTAAGGTTAGGGGTTTGTTCATTGTTCATCAAGTATGAGCAATAGTAATAGCGATGCTTGCCCTAGCAAGCAGCCCTAATAAATAAATGTCACCATCTCTGCAGATTCTTCCACATTTCAAACTAAACAGCAGTTAATTATCGCCTTAGGCCTACGGCTTTGATGAAAACCTCTTTCCCCCCATCTATTCCTGGAAGTGATTTTCTTTAGGTCCTGAGGTAAACTAGCCCACTGGCTCTCAGCAGGCTTCCTGATGCTACCACTGCTGTGATTCACTGCATTGTGCATATAAATTAACATGCACAGCATTAATGAAGGACTTACTCAGAAATATGGACTCGACAAACTCTCGGGCGGGAAAACTTGTGAGATAAGTCTAGGGTTCATCTTTTTTTGCCCTGTTTCAAATAGCCCTCACAGGATTGAGCTGTGCTTTGTTGTTGATTTATCATGGACGAAGACAAGTGGCTCTGTTTGCACTACTTGTTTTATTCCTAGACGACTTCCAAAATCAACAGGTTAGAAACAGTTCTCCCCTTCTTTTGAGGGTTTATACCTTTTTCTAAGAATTCTTTGAACTTCAAAAGTTTTTGCATTTGTGTGTTCTGAGGAGTCATGCTTAAGGGTTGTGAGTTATTGGGTTCTTGACTGAAGCATAGCCACTGTTAATTCCCCTTGGCTCTCTGCCCTGTCTCTGTGTTGAATATGGATGCAATAAGCCCATATGCACCTTTCATTAACATGTCACTGCTGTTTCTTGTGACTGACATGGGTGCTGAGTGTAAACAATCGGGGTTTGTGGCCCATTGCAGCGAGATATGCTGACAGTGGCAACCTGCCCCGATTGGTTGCCGAACTGCCATGTCAGTCTTGTCTGTCGACACCTTTGTTGCAAATCTGATTGGACTGGAATCTGGAAGATATCCAGCTTCAAGGTGTAAACATGAAGTAGGAGTGAAATCCTTCATGAAAACAATAGGCAAACAGATCTTGGACACACAAACAAAGTGATTAAAATTTACTCAAACAGAAACTGACTAAACACCACCCACCCTCATGCACTCACTGTGACCTCGACTACTGACTGAAAGAACAATGATAGGACAATGTAGAGCTAACACACGTGAAAGAAGCAACCACTGTGTCTGATGAATGGTGAATTTTAAGTTTGAGGATGCTCTTGTCACAGCATGTAACTCCCTGGAGAATTCACACACAAAAAAACATCACGGTAACACTTTACAATAAGGTTAATTAGTTAACATTAGTTAATGTATTTACTAACATGAACTAACCATGAGCAATACATTTGTTACTGCATTTGTTCATCTTTGTTAATGTTAGTTCATGAAAATACAGCTGTTCATTGTTTGTTCATGTTAGTTCAGGGTGCATTAACTAATGTTAACAAGATTTTAATCAAGTATTAGTAAATGTTGAAAATAACATTAACAAAGATTAACAAATACTGCATATGTGCTATTCATTATTAGTTCATATTACCTAATGTAGTTAACTAATGTTAACTAACGAACCTTACTGTAAAGTGTTACCAACATCACAAATAATAACAATTTAATATTGCAGTTGGGTAACTTTTTCTAGATGGTCCACTTTAGACATTCTATCTATAACTTTGTAACTACGTCAACGTATTCTACTAACCTTTACCTAACCCTAACCTAACAATCTACTACAGGTAAGAGTTAGTTGACTTGCAGTTGCAAAGTTATAGTTAGCAGAATGTCTAAAGTGGACCATCAAAATCAACACATTCTCATCCCAATTCGTCATATAACTGACGTTTTGGGACGTCTTTGACCATTCGTCAATATACGACGTTTCAGGCCCTCAAACGTCGGTAGATGACGGTCCTCGGGTTGTCATACAACTGACTCTGTACCTTTAACGTCAGTTAGGTGACGAGTTGGGTTTAGGGTTAGGTTTAGGTCTGGGTAGAGTTAGGATCCCATAACGTCATCTACCGACGTTTAAGGGGGCCCTGAAAAGTCGTATATTGATCGAATTGTCCCAAAACGTCAGTTATATGACGAATTGGGATGAGACTGCGTTGTCAAAATAAATTGTTACCCTCAGGCTCAAATAGACTGAAAAGCCAAACACCCGGTTGGGCTCTGATACGAACGAATGAGCACAACGTCCCACCAGTCCTTGTTTCAGATTTTCATTCACAGCCGACTCGACACACAAGCAATCAGAAGATTCATCATTGCTGCGGTCACGCTACCTTTGTTTCCTTGTATATGATTGGCTGAAGCCTTTTCTTTCGCCTCAAAAGTGCGAAAAAGAAAAGTCGTATTTTCACCGCAGCACATTCGCGTTCAGTGTGGAACACTGAATTGTTCATTATACAAACAGCTGTTCAAAAAATAAAACCATCGCGCAAATTATTAATGCATGGTGCATTATCCTGCTGAAAGTATCCATCAGAAGATGGGTACATGGTGGCCATAAAGAGATGGACATGCCCAGTTGGCACTAAGGGGCCTAAAGTGTGCCAAGAAAACATCCCCCACACCATTACACCACCACCACAAGCCTGCACAGTGGTAACAAGGCATGATGGATCCATGTTCTCAAACTGTTAAAGCTAAATTCTGACTCTACCCTCTGTAACGAGTGGTTATTTCAGTCAAATTTACTCTTCTATCAGCTTGAATCAGTCGGCCCATTCTCCTCTGACCTCTAGCATCAACAAGGCATTTTCGCCCACAGGATTGCCGCAAACTGGATGTTTTTCCCTTTTCATACCATTCTTTGTAAACCCTAGAAATGGTTGTGCGTGAAAATCCCAGTAACAGAGCAGATTGTGAAATACTCAGACCGGCCCGTCTGGCACAAACAACCATGCCACGCTCAAAATTGCTTAAATCACCTTTCTTTCCCATTCTGACATTCAGTTTGGAGTTCAGGAGATTGTCTTGACCAGGACCACACCCATAAATGCATTGAAGCAACTGCCATGCGATTGGTTGGCTAGATAATTGCTTTAATGATAAATCGAACAGGTGTTCCTAATAATCCTTTAGGTGAGTGTGTGTCTTTCTTTTCCACTATAAAGTTCAGAAACCTGTCAGAAGGTACGCAAACCATAGTCAAATTACATTACCCTGCAAATATAACAAATAGCTCACATGTTGCAAACACATACAAACTCACACCACTTGAATGACACAGCCGTGCCACCATATCTGACCCTGGACCACAAAACCAGTCACATGGATAATTTTTTGAAATTGAGATTTATACATCACATGAAAGCTGAATAAACAAGCTTTCCAGTGATGGTTTGTTAGGATAGGACAATATCTGGCTGAGTATACTACTATTTGAAAATCTGGAATTTGAGTGTGCAAACAAATCATTGACAAAATCGCCTGTAAAGTTTTCCATTTATGTTCGCGATTGTGCTGCATTCACTCACAAAAATAAATGTTTTATATATTTAGGGTAGAAAATTTACAGAATATCTTAATAGAAAATGATCTTTACTTAATATCTTAATGCTTTTTGGCGATAATTGATGCTAATTTTGATCCATACAAAGTTTTGTTGGCTATTGCCACAAATATACCCATGCTACTTGTGACTGGTTTTGTGATCCAGGGTCACATATGTCTTACACACGCTGTAATCGTTTCTACCGACGCGTTTCCACGCCTTGGCCTCAACCCTGCTCTCTGGGTTCCCCGTCTGCTGTCCACACTCATATGTTTCCTATCGCCAGCGCGGCTGTGGTTCCCTTCCCTGATTCTACCGGACTGGAAAAACAGAGCTAATATGGTGTGATCTGCGGAGCGAGCTTTGATGCAGGACCTTTCACAAACACCCCCACCCCCTGCCGCCATATGGTTTGAATTCGTCTCTTAATTTATTTCCTATAAATGTCTCTTGAATATTCAGGCAGGCCACGTGTGGAGCCGGGGCTGGAAAACAGAAGGCCTCAGAGAGCAGTTTGTGGTGACGTGTGATGAGTATATTTTCCTTTTATTTGTTTTCATTCATTTCTTGTTGCCATCTATTTGTGCGCATATGGTAGGACCAGACAAGACTTCAAGCTAAGTGTAGCTGGCCCACATCAGAATAACAAATAAACGAATCAGGGGGAAGGGAAAAGATGTCGGCCATGATACCAAGGTAATATGAATCAGGAGTCATTAAAAGGCAATAAGCAGGAGAAGTGGAGGATGAGGTCATTGTGATTCATGTGTTGGAGGTCAGGTTTCATGGCTTTCGAGCTTGTTTTAGAGCCGCCAACTCTGGAGCGCATGGAAACAAAGCTGTCCAAAGTGACTGTAGTTTCCTATGCAGACTTCAGAGCAATGATAGCACTCGCGTACTCAGACAGAGCCTTTTTATCAGGTTTTTTTTGTGTTTGTGTGCTGATTTTGGGGGATGAAATAAAACGGTAACGCTTCCTTTTACAGTCCAGTTACCCATGTAAATACCATGTACTTCTTTTAGTAGCTACAATTACTGGGTAATAACTAGTACTAACCCTGAACCTACCCTAAACCTACCCCTGATCCATGTACTTACCTTATATTAACCAGTACTTTCTAGATAAGTACACTGTAAGTACCCTGTAATTACTGTACTGTAAAAGGAAGCGTTACCAAATAAAACATGATTAAATGAGTCAAACAGAGCTTATTGGTATAGATGTAATAATGATCAAAACTAACCTGTGGCCCACTAAATATGTCAGTGTTGTTTATAACTGTGTGTGTGATTTTTTTTTTTGTATTTATGAGTACACACTGCATATTGTGATGTAATTGACACCGTTATGTTGGTTTATTGATGGTTGAATATTTATGTTTTCATATAGATGCTATTGATTAGGCTTAAACATTATATTTGTTTTAATCAAACATGATTTTACATAATTGCATTTGGCTGAGATTATACTTAACGTCAATATATTGTCTTGGAAAAGAAAGGACATTCATTTATTCTACATCCCTTAATCCTAGCCAATACATAAACTTTACAACTACCTTACCAACTATTAATAAGCAGTAATAAAAAGTTGCTAATAGTTAGTTAAAGGGGTCGAACTGGCTTCTTAAATTTTATTATATTGTTGTCTGAGGTCAACTTATGACGTTCGCTTGGTTTTTGCATTCAAAAACATCAAAATGAAAAAGTAATAGGCTATTTTGTACCCTAGTGGTGAGCCTAGCTGAAAAACGCTCGGTTTTTATGGGCGTCTCGCACTGAAGACTTGGAAGAAAACGCCCACTGCTGTGAGTGGATAACAGTTTTGCATATTATAATGAGTTTCAACTCACTCGTTGGTCCACGTGGGGAAATTGTTTTGAAAACGTCCAATGTTGTAAAATGGCAACCTGAATTATTCGATCCAAAGTCTGTGTGTTGCACTATTCCTGTCAGATTCAATATAGACGGCACAGCACTTTACTCTTAATCGGTCTGCAAATCCAGTCTTGTTTACAAAACAATCCTCAGTGAAATGAAGCGAACAGACGGACAATGTTTTACC
Source organism: Hybognathus amarus (assembly GCA_030378365.1). NCBI lineage: Eukaryota > Metazoa > Chordata > Actinopteri > Cypriniformes > Leuciscidae > Hybognathus > Hybognathus amarus. The sequence goes on along the minus strand of JAQIUQ010002663.1, from coordinate 223,282 downwards.
TTGTTTAACAATAATTAATAAAAACATATGTAATAAATGAAATATCTATATTAACGGTATGCCCTTTATAATTGCCTCTGTTGTTTATTTAATTTTCCCCTAGCAGTCATGTAAATAAGACCTTCCGAAACTCCCCAGAGTGTCCTACTGATGACAGAGTCATTAAGGTGTTCCATTGATCTCGACTCTGTCTGCCCTCTATCTGAGGGGAAAACTCCCCCCACCCTGTTCCCGCTTTCTCTTTTCCTTTTTTCCCTCCCTCTAAATCAGAATGGCCTTGTCAGGGAGGATTAATTGGGGGAGGCCAGTGTCAAGCTGTCTGTACAACACACCCAGACTCTGCTCTCCAACAGTAAACAATAAGGGTGTGGATTAGTTTGGAAACAATGTGTTTATTTAAAAAGCTCACTTCCTGTATGCACTTGACAACCCTCCCATTAATTTCATTGGCAGCGACTCCGGTTCAGAAAAATGTTATCATTGTTTAGGAGGAAAATACAAAACCCAAACAAAACAAAATACAGTGCTTTTTAAAATGGCACTCGGTTCCTGAGAGATACTAAAAACGCTAGGCGAGCCCACATTGAAATAGCGCCCAGAAAACTCTTAAACCTCTAAGCAGAAAACAAACTCCAAATCATTTTGTTTGAGTTGGCACCGTTATGCTGGATTTTTGTTTACAATCAAAACAGAGACTTAAAAAATGCTTGGCGTTGCATTTTTCTGTCTCTCTCTCTCTCTAACTTCACCTCAGCTAACTGTGGTTGTCTTTCTTTTTGGTGCCTGTAGGGTCTGAAATGTAGTGCTCGTTGCAGAGCCTTGGAGGTAGCGCTCAGAGCCCCTGTGCCCAGAGCCACATCCTGTCCAAAAGCAACACTCTTGCACTTTTCTAACATGCAGAAACAAAGTATTTGGAAAGAACTATTTACGTGCACAAAGGCAGCAAAAATTAATGATGTACTCCACTTCTTATAATAAAACATTTTTATAGAATTATTTCATTTTTATTTAATTTAAATATTTTTTTTAGATAACCTATAAAACATCTAGCACTATTTATATTTTTATTTTACAATATTTTATTAATATTGGATATTTTTCCAAATAAATAAATAATATATTTAATACTTTTACTATATTTGATCTTAATTCAAACTTTGCTTTTTTATAGCAAAATAATATTTATAATTGCTCATACTCTGTTGTGATGCCTAAATTCACTAATTTATTTACCAAAAAAAAAAAAAAAAAAAAATCGATGCACTTCTTTATGGAAATTACATCACAACGTTTATTTCCATCAAAAGGTGCATCCATTTTTGATCAAGATCTTTTATTGACAATGCAAGAGTCCAGCACTCTAAAGTCTCCCCTAGAACATCCCAAAGACTTTCAATGAATTTAAGGTCTGGACTCAGAGGCCAATTTATGTGTGGAAATGATTCTTCATGCTCCCTCTTAACCATTCTTTCACAATTTGAGTCCTGGAATATGGCCATGATGCATCTTCCTACATGGTTTCGAAATGAAAAGCTACACACTCCATCAGTTAGGGTTAGAAACATAATAATCACTGCAATAATGATCCAATCATACACTGTAAAAATTAATATGCTTTATCTAATCAAAAAAAATTGTAGCAAAAGATTACAAGCAATGTTATGAAATAGAATTAGAACTTGACTAATAAAATATTTGTGTAATAAAATAAATAAATATGAAATTAGAATTGAGTAATAATTAATCAAATTAATTACTTAAAAGTTAACCATTTAAAATGAGTAAAACTTACAACAACAACCAAAAAAACCCATAAATTTAAGTCACAATTATGGTGATCAGTGTTTGTTTTAGGTTTGTTTTAAAATTAATATTTTCCTTCAGTGATTCTGCTTGTTAACATCAGGTGTCTTCAATGTTGGCAATATAAAATAAAGAGTTCTTAATTAATCTTTAACGTCTGTCTGTTAGTGAGATATTTTTGTTAAATTTTTTGGTGTAAACTTGACTCATTTTAAATGGTTAACTTTTAAGGAATAATTTGATTAATTAGTACTCAATTTTAATTTGTTAAGTTTAATTAATAATATTGCATTCTATTGATTAGATAAAGCATATGAATTTTTACAGTGTAGACTCTTATTTGCCTATTGAAATCCAATCAGTGACTTTCTTTTGGCTGGACAGTGTAGTATTATAGATTTATATTCAGCCTGGTTAAATGCTATAGAAAATAATTATCAGTTTACTGTATTGCCCAGAACATCAATGTATAAAGCAGACAGTTTTACGCGAAAAAAAAAATGCATTAAATTTCAAAAACTTTGTGAGGTTGAGACTTTGTGACATTCTACTGTCAGAAATCTGAACTTTGATGTTTACCTGATGTGCGGAAGTGCCTAAATTCGTGATCTTCTTAGGCAAAATATGACTTGTGCAATCCTACATTTGAGTCCATTTCACATCAATAATACTTACGCCCTGAAGTTTGAGGTTTGTTTTTGAAGCGATTACCAGCGCTAACCCTGCAAATGAGTTCATTCCCGAGACTGACAACTGTGAACAAACATAAAAAGCTTTTTGGAGGCGGCGTTGCACCCGTCCTTTGATGAAGTTGCGCAGTATAACAGGTAAACTTGGAGGATGGTGTTTAAGCCCTCTTTAAGCTTGTTAATCCCACCCTGCTACAGACGAAACCCGCTCGGCTAGATCCGTGTCAATCTGCAGCCCCTTCCTCGGCCTGGATTTACATGCATTCCTGCTAACTCCCGCTCCCAATCTGTTGTATTACACCAGGTTGCGGCCCCTTTAGGGTAGAAACGAGGATAAATCGGAACTTTTTCCATGCTTCGTGCGCTTACATTTTCCTTCCTCACTGCCGGGTGAACACGCTTGTCTTATTTACAACCAAACATGACTGCTTTTGTAAATTGACTCCTCAATTGTGTTCTGGGGCCAGACACAGGGGAAGGAAGGTTAGCTGCCTGTTGTATGATAAGCTGGCAGAACCTATCAGCTCGTCCGCTAGCAGATAGCGCTCTGTATTTCTGTCATGCTTTATCGCCAGCTGGGGTGAAACTAAACTGCAAGCAAGAGCAGTCTGAGGGGGCCATTTCTGTGGATTACCAAAGCCGACTTTAATTTCAAAGACCAGTGGCGTATCCAGAGAAGGTCTGCGGGCTTCGTCTGGTGCCGATTGGCAGCATCACCTGGCGTCAGGGTGCGCGATCATGGTATAACAGGACCACAGCGCTGGTGTGGCTTCCGGTTGAGCTGGCGTAGGGTGTCGATGCCAAGAGCTCTCTCACTTTCCTTTCACCCGCTCTCTCTCCCCCACGATGAAGTCTGCAGGAAACGCGCCGCAGGAAGCTGTGGATTTGTAAGGACTCATTAAGAAAGGAGGTGACAGTTCAAATGAGTGGTTTTGAGGCGGCGACAATGCCAAAGGGAGCGCTGGCTGCTTTATCACCACACCTCTGATTCGTTGTGCTACAGCAACCGGAATCAGACACAATGCCATTATTTTAGCTTGATGGATGAAAGCACCGCACAAAATATCAGAATGAATCCGCTCTTCCATTTCCATTCCAAGTCAAGTTTATCCTCGGCCAATTTGGAAGCGCAATCTCCCCTGTATAATGTTCGCCTTTGTGGCGAAAGACGGTTAAATGTTTAGAAGGAACCCCGGGAATCTTTAATATTTGTTAGATGTGCTTTCAGATCACAATTCCTATTGACATTAAGAAGCGCTCGCCCCCTCAAGATGTTCGTGTTTGTGGAATATGCGACGGTTGTTTTTTAATATCAGTTATTATTAGAAATAGCATTTCAAATGATATGTCACAAGGGAGCAAACATCATTTACAAATCACTAATGACTTCAGAACAGTGCTCTAGCCTCCGGTGGAGGATGCACGCAGAACACAGTATGGGAGCAGCCGCTGAAATAAGAAGCGCTGGGAGTTTTTCGGCATCCGGCCGTCCTCGTCTTAATTCTTAAAAGCCAATCACTCAAAAAGCCCTTCATTACTATGCATCAAACACAAGAGGTGAGCGTTGGCCCCTCTGAATGGGTTTGTGCTGCTGTTTGTTCTAAATATGCAAATGAGGTGCTAAAATATGTACATGTCCCATGTCAGAGATGGATTGGGTTTTGGGGGGATTAATTATTCAGGAGGCATTATCATTATTAGGCTTTGCATCTTCTATTAGGATGGATCGAGGAGAGAGAGAGGGAGAGAAAAAAAAGCCCTCACCTCATGCCGGACGGCCTGTAATGAGTCATCAATAAAACATTTTCATAATGTCAGGGAGACACAAGTGTGGATGCTTGATCTAATTTTACATTGACTCTCCTGGTCATTAGTTCAATATGGCATGAACACCATTTTATTAAAGATACAGGCGAGAAGGACGCATGCCTGATGTGCCCTGACAGTCCGTGCATCAAGATGCTTTTTTAATGTATGTTTAATGGTTAATCATTACAAATAATAGAGAAAATCTGTTTAAAGGCTGCTGTTCTGGAGGATTCGTATTTCTCATGTTAGGTCACGATGAATTATTATTGGATGGCCTTTTTTTGCCTTGGTCTGGATTTGTGGGGCTTCCTATATTCTGGGGTCCTTGGGAAGCAATGATCCTTTTGGAAAAAAGTGCGAATTTTTGAGATTCTAAGAAGCATTTCTAGACTTTTGGACCAAAAAAAAAGGGTGCTAAATAGCACTAAAAGTGGTTCATTGGCTTGTAATCATATAGGGGAACCACTTTAAGTGCCATATAGCACTTATCTTTGTCATATGGAGAACCATAAGAGGTGCCATAGAGCATGTTAACCACCACACAGAACCACTGAAGAACCAAACTGGGCTTAACGGGTTCTTTAAATGGTAGTGGTGCTATATAACTAACACAGTCTCATCCCAATTCGTCATATAACTGACGTTTTGGGACGTCTTTCGACCATACGTCAATATAGAACTTTTCAGGGCCCCCTTAAACGTCGGTAGATGACGATCCCGGGTCGTCATACAACTGACGCTTTACCTTTAATGTCAGTCAGGTGACGAGTTGGGTTTAGGGTTAGGTTTAGGTCTGGGGTAGAGTTAGGATCCCATAACGTCATCTACCGACGTTTAAGGGGGCCCTAAAAAGTTGTATATTGACGAATGGTCAAAAGACGCCCCAAAACGTCAGTTATATGACGAATTGGGATGAGACTGCGCTGATATAACACCATGACCACCGCAAAGAACCCATGAAGAACCGCTAAAGAACTTTTTTACAGTGTACGAGAGGTGAAATTGTAGCATTTATAATACACCCGCCAGTCTTACCGAATTGATCAAAGTGAGTTTTTGATGCTTTCACTTTAATAAACGCTGATATACAACTACCTGAAAAGTATTAGCCCAACGCAAGATGATATTATCAAACTCTTCAATAAAGACGACACTCCTCCTGGGTGTAAACTTAAACTTTCATGATCTCAAATCTCAGCAAGTTGCAAACAATCAAAAGTTGGGGACGGGGGTTCAGATAATAACAGCGGTCTACTTCAAGCACAAGAGGGGGCGGCTTTATTGCCACTGAGACATAATAAGTAAATGCAAATTGTAACTAGTTAAGCACAGCAAAATAATATGATACCATTGTCTGAGGCAGATTGCTATTATAATGTTAGAATGTGCAAATAATTACATTCTCTTCCTGATACAATTACATTATTTGTTCTGCTTGTATTATACACCAATAAAAGCAAACATCATATTAGGATTCATGGCACTTTTCGCTTTGCATTATCAATATGTGGAAATAATTGTCTGCTGAGAGATTAAATTACATTATTGTGTATCTTTTTCATGCCTAATAAATAATGATGGATGGCTTTTATTTTCATCACCACCTGCAACCATTTTATCTTCCCCCTGAATGTTAAAAATGAAAGAAAAAAGAGAGGGAAGTAGATAAAGAAACAGGAGGCGAGTGTTGTCTGCGCCATCGAAATAAAGTAGAAGGGAGACGGAACGTGACGTGCCAGAATTTGCAAACCGACGACTTTGAGCGTTTGTTCCTGGCAGGAAAACACACAAAAAAACGAGAGCTTGCGAGTCGGGAAGTGACAGATTAAATCAGTTTGCCATTTCCAGTTATACCCACACCTCGGATACAGGAATATTAAAGCTCGAGATGCATTGTGAACACATCATTCCTGTCAATACACTGTTAAATCTCCAATCTGAGCTGAACGACAATTTGCAATCTTGAACGCCTAATATATTGAAAATGACTAGAGGTCTATGGAGTCACACTGCACACAATATATGCATACACTGATGCTACACAGACCAAAACTCTGGTAAACCATCTAGATCTCGCATTTGCATTTAGGGACAATCTCTAATTTACAATTCCTCAACACCATGCCTTTATCCTCGCATAGCTTCAATTTCCATCAATGCATTTGCACTTTGTGGCGATAAGAGGATTGATTAGCTAGCAGTCTGCGGGACGCTCTGATGTTTAATTGGCTTCTGTCTTTTCCCTCCCCAATACTGGTCAATGCCGACTCACTCCTGTTGCATTTGATGCATTTCTTGGCACTCGGTTAGAAGAGATAAAACAAGGTAAGGACATTTATAGTCCAAGTTAATTGCCGTTGGAAAGGCAGGGGGAGGGGGAAAGCGATTGGTGTTATAACTTCATAACTTCTTAAGTCATGCCTTGTGCACAGCTAGGCGTTGGACCAATGTAAAATTTACATTTTAATGAAATATTTGAATAAGTACTTGAAATTCACTCTAGCTGGGCTCCCAGACCTAAAACCAACATTTGATGTTTGTGTTTTTGAATGGCAGCGTCGGGGAAATTAGCATGCCAGTCATACAGATTAGAGGGGCATCAGTGTAAAGTCAGACCTGCTTCAATCAAGGTTCACTGCAGGTAAACAGCTGCCATGACATATTTTAATGACAGTTATTTCCCTTGAAGAAGAGCATTAAATCTGGGCTGAAATGAGAGATGTGGACTGAGAGTCACACCAGAAGCTGCATTAGTATCTGTAAAAGTGTGTACAAGGGCTGTAAAAGTAAAGGCTCTAATCTCAAACTGTAATGTGCCAAATATTAATGAGACAGTTGGGGAACGTAGGCCTCGCTGCTTTTAGGATTCTGAATTTTTCAATAATTATTCCTTTTAAACCTGGAAATAATCAATCTGTTTAAAAAAAAAACAGAAACATTAAATACAATGTTCTATAACTTTGCAGTTTCAAATATTTGCTATGATACATACATTGCACTCTTATAAAAAAGGGTTCATTGGGGTTCTATATGAAGCATAGGGTTCTTTACTCAACTCCAAAGAACCTTTTATGATAAAAAAGGTTCTATAATGACATGAAAGAGGCCTTTTGGCACAAAGGTTCTTTATAGGCTATTATTCATTCATATATATCATTATTCTGCAATATTCTGTAGTTGTAATTAAATTATTGTTTATTAAACTGCTTTAGTAACTTAATATCACATTTTAATCTTGATTTTTGGACGAGAAAAACTTAAAGGGGCGCTCTTCGCGTGATATTGATTAACTACATAAAATGATATAAATATATACATTTTCTAACCCCCATATCTGGAATTTTGTGATTATTCACATGCATTCATAAATACATTTTAGGGTCTTGATGTTTGTCAATGATATGAAATATTTAATCCGGAAAGGATAAAGCAAATGACAATAAATTAACCCAAAAGGTTCCATAGAACCTTTTTCCTGGTTACAAAAAACCCTAAAGGGTACTTATTATTGAACCCTTAAAAAAGGGTTCTGTATAGAACCTTTCAGGGGTTCCAAATACGTAGCGCTGATAGAACCTTTTAAGGTTCTACATAGAACCTTTAAGTTGTATTCCATATATGTATACGTGTAATAATACACAGAACGTCTCCAGACATTCAGACCTACTTTAGTGGTTAAATATGTATTGACCTTAGATGAATGCATTAGCAAATGTGCTTTTTACACTCCTGATATGTAAATGAAAAGTAAACTTGGCCACATCCATTAATGCGTGGTGGCGTAAAGCGGCGAGACTCGTAATTATTCATGTTGTTTTGCATCATCTAAATTATTCAGATATCCTGCTTGAATATGGAGAATATGTGGAAATTAATCCAAACAATGCATCCATTTAGCACAAAAGAAAAATGTTTGATTATATGATCATGCAGTTTGAATGAATTTTAGTTTTTAAATGTGTGAATGAGTGCTAAGTGAAGGACTTTGAATATTTGACTTTTTTAAAAGCAAAATTGCAATAAAAAGTATTGTATTAATTATTATTCTTTAAGCATATTATTGATCTTATTTTATAATGACCGAATTCCCCTGCAGTTGTGTGTGTGTGTGTGCGGCCCTGCGAGGCCTGTAGAACAGCTGGCTGTAATTGAATCAAAACATTGGCTGATTAACTCAGCATCTGACAACCCATGATCCAAACAGCATGCCTGATGCAAATCACAAAAACACAAGCTCCAAACACAAGAGGCCCTGGAATGAAGTGGTCATCATCTAATTAACACAAAATGTTTTAATTACAGGCTAAACCAAGCAGCACAGTGTGTCAATTTAACTGATGCGGTAAGTGGCGGTTTACAATATCAGAAACTGACAAATAATTGGAATCTAATTGCAGCAGGTCTATTGCCCACCAGTGCCCGAAGCAGCTCATCTTAATAAACTTTTCTCTTTTTTTTAAACATCAAACCCGTGAATAGCAAACACTACCGCCCCTGCTAATTGCCACGACACAGGATTGGGAATTTGCCAGCTCTGACTATTAAAGCAAAGCTCTTGTGTGGATTGCTGTTGCATTGCCACACTTTAATTAGAATGAAACGAGGGATAGGAACGGAGTCTTGTTACTCCAATTCAATATATGTAAATAAGATAATGCACTAATCTGTCCATTTCATTTCCAAAAGCCTACGCAGACTGTGGGCTCCGGAATAAGGGCTAGACTCGCACTTGGTAACATAAGTAGACTGGTGTGAATGACATGATAGAGGCAGTTTTTTTTTCAGGCATATTTTCATTTTATGATCAAAAAGGTTTTAATGCTTTGCAAAGATACTTTGATGTGTCTTCTTAATTGTGTTATGTTGAACACTTTACAATAAGGTTCATTAGTTACTACATTAGTTAACATTAACAAAGAATGAACAATACTTCTTCAGCATTTGTTAATCTTTGGTAATGTTAATTTCAACATTTACTAATACTTTATTAAAATCTTGTTAACATTAGTTAATGCACTGTGAACTAACATGAACAAACAATGAACAGCTAGATTTGTATTAACTAACGTTAACAAAGAATAACAAATACAGTAACAAATGGTTAGTTCATGTTAGTTAATGCATGAACTAATGTTTAATAAATGAACCTTATTGTAAAGTGTTACCTATTTTTCTTTTATTTGTCAACTAGGCTATAGTTTTTATACATTTTTTTTATTATAAACATCAAATTAAACTAAATGAAAAAGATAAATGTTGTCTTGGCAACTACTTTAAATAAAATATGTTTTAAAAAATATTTGATCTTATTTCAGTTAACTTTTTTTTAGTAATAAGTTATGAAATAAGTAATGAAAATGTGTGTTTTAATATCAGTTTTAGTTGTGTTGACTGAAAATGAATTCATTTCAAGAATAGGGAATTACTAATATATATATATATATATATATATATATATATATATATACATACACACACACACACACACACAAACACACATACATTTGAATTGAAAGAAAAAAGAATAAAAATATAAATGACAAAAACAACAAAATGACTGAAACTTTAAAATTAAGAGAAAAAAATATAAAGAGACTAACTAATTGAAAATAGAAGTAAAGTATGATAGTATCTCAATACTAAAATAACAATGATGTAATATCCAAATCCTTTTAAAATATTTGAACAGAATAGAATTTGAATAGATTTTTAAGTGACTATCCAAAGACAAACTATGGAAGCTTTAGATGAAGGGACGTAGGGCTTTTTACTCTTTTCAATCAGGCATAACAATAAAACAATGTTTTTTGGTTGGACAGCGGATGAGGAGGAGAGAAGTAGTGAGCCCTTCTGAGCAGGCAAAACTGGAGACAACAGCAATGAAATTAAGAAGCTCCAAACACGGGATAAAATATTACCACCAAAAAGTCGAACCATAATTTTATATTGTTTCCTTTAAATCTTGTCTTCCAGCATCTTTAATTAATAATATCCTCAGTGACATTTATGTATCAGAGCAATAAGCTAAGCGGGAAACAATTTATGTCACCTAAAGCTTTTTAACAAATCAATGCAACTATTTGTAATTGCTTGTTTCACAAGATTAAAAATGCTTAGGCCTGATCTCTGTCTGCTGTTTAGTGGCTAGCATGACCCCTGTACATCCCTCATAAAAAGCAAACTCCTCATCATCAGCATTAATTTCCATCAAGAAATCCATATCGCTAATATTTCTGGGATTTTAATGCAGTAACAATTTATAGCTGGTCAAATGCAGTTACCTAAATTGCTGTTGGTAAAGGACAGTTTAACTGTCTCTTTTTAATTAGAAGGTAATTTAATGTTCGAGCTGCCACGATAGTGCCGGTCATTACAGACGTCGCATTGAGCGTTCGAGTAACAAACAGCCCAAATATCGCTGTCCATAATCTTATGAAAGACACTCAATAATGTTGCGCCGAAACTGATAAATGCAGTTCGGTTCTGCCTTGAGCCTTATCTTTGCATGTCATGTGTGAATATATGACAAACAATTATCTGGATCTTTTCTTAGAGTTTGGCCATATACAGCAGCTCAGGTGATGAAATATGCATATCATTCAGAGACAAAATGCATTTTTATTGCATCTACATCGAACATGAGAGTCAACTTTATAACGGAGTAGTCAGCAAAGTGAGAAAGTAAAGATTTTAGATTGCTCTATGCTAAATGTGAGCATGCATTTACTCATCTCACTCACACAAAAACAGATTCAGTGTTCCTCAAAAAGAATAAAACTGAAATGCAAACTCAGAATTTTACGCAAACCTGCAATCATAAAATATATATCCTTTATGTACTTAATCTCACTTTATTAACCGTACAGATGTGAATTTGCACTTCCAATTGAGGCTTATTCATTTCACTTTTGGTGTGAAAGGGCTTTACATATAGCCAAAAAAATTACTTTTTTGTTATAAAAAAAAAAAAAAAAAACAGGTGAGAAAAAGTAACGCAAAAGTAACGCAACACATTACTTTCCATAAAAAGTAAATAATGCAATTAGTTACTTTTTTATGGAGTAACACACTATTGTAATGCATTACTTTTAAAAGTAACTTTCCCCAACACACTGTAAAAAATATTTTCAAGATTTGTTATCACAACATTTTTTCTTTTGTCAAATCAACTTAAATAATTTATTTAGTTGAGATAACTTATTATTTTGAGTTTCTGATGATTAAACCAATCTCCTTCATTGTATTAATTCACTTTTTCCAGTTCAATCAACTTAAAATTAAGGCAACCAGGTTACTTACTTTTTAAGTTAAACCAACAATATTTTTTTACAATGCACTGCCTAAAAAAACAAACCTCAGGTACACTGTCTACCTTTGCTCTGCGAAGTTTGTCTGGTTTTACACACAAATCAATTTGTGTTCATGATTGTATGTGGGTATACTCTGCATAATTATTTTATATATAAATACACGCACATGCTTGTAAATATTTTCATATATATACTGTATATAGATTTATATATAATTTATATTATGTCTAAATATAAATATTTTATATATAAATAATATTTTTTCTTAATTATACATGCATGTGTGTGTATTTATATACAAACAAAATAATTATATACAGTATACCCACATACATTATGTAAACACAAACTTTTTTTTTGGATGCGATTAATCGCGATTATTGTTTGACAGTCCAAGTATATTTACTAGAAACTGTACCTTTAAACAAGGTCAATTTGTGTACTAAATACTAAGCAAATATATTTCAGAGAATATGTTGTGAATCAAGTTCCTAACTCCCTGGCAACATGTTTCGAATTAACTTTTAAAAAAGTTCAAAGAAATTTACTTCCACACTAAGATGGAAAAAAGATTTTTGCATGCAAGAATTTTCCCTTGTGCTCTGGAGGAAGTGCACCTGCTTTTACAGCTAATCTGGACCCAAAAGCAGGATCTTTTTTCCAACGTATTAAAAACAGCTTAACACGAGGAAAGACCGAACAAAATGCTTCGGTCAATGATAACAGAGACAAATCTGTTTTGTATTCTACACTTTTTAGAATCCAAAAACGGAGGATTATCCCCGGATCCATTCCCTCCCCTCTCGCTCCCAGATGTCTGCAAGTTTCCTCCCAAAAAAAGCAAGGATTACGAAGTCAATTACATTTGCAGCACAGTTTGCCATTGGAATACATACAGTAGCTCATTTCTTTGTGTTTTTCCGTCTTTTTTAATAGTAAATACAAAGCAGTTGTGATAAAGCAAACATGGTAATACAAACAGTATTTTTTGTTCTTTGAAAAGAATCAGAAGATGAGAGGACACACAAGCTATAATGTGGTGTATGTACAACCTATTTCAACATGAGCTAAAAGAGCAGAGACAGGAAACAGTTTACCGCATGTGAGAGGCAAAATAAATTCGAAGCCGAACGGCGTTTCTTAACGATAAAAAAATCCTGAGGTTTGGATTGGTTTACAAGAAAAAAAGAGAGAGAGACCCTCATGATAAACAAGCTCTGATTTTTATATATTTAAAAAAAAAATCATTTTCTTAAAATAGTTTGCTACAGTTTCAGACTAAACATGCAAGACATACGACTAGGTGCAACCGAGTGATCATTTTCTTAGTTACTCATTCCCTATAGGTTTGAAGTGAGGTTTTCTCATGCTTCAGTAATGCAGAGCTACACATGCGGTGAATGCTCTCATCTACCTGCTCGAGAATAACAATCAGAAACATCCCCGAATCCTTCCCACAGTCCCCCAGCTGCCCGGATGCTCCATTCATTTTAGTGAACCACAGGGTGCCCCATCAATAAGAAACGCTTGGATAAATTTACAAATAGTAGTAACTGCCATTAAAGTACCTTGTACCCAGCTTATTGGTTGACAGGAGTGTTTTTTAATATAAAAAAGTAATAAGTTGACAGACACTAAAACACAATCATAGAGCATTGCCAAGATTAACAAAAGGACATTGGGAATCCCGTTTCGAATTTACAAGGTAAGTGGCGTACAATCTTTTCAAATAATAAAATGGCAAAAAAAAAGAAAAACCTAAAGTATGAGAACAAATTAAAACTCTCATCATTGTGTGGTCCAGTTGAAGTTCAGTTCACATTGTGTTATGCAAATGGATTTAAATTTCCTGTGACGACAGTGAACAGTCCTAAACTCTTTCATCCATATCCTTCTCCTTTATAGCCATCATTTCCTGATAGAACACTCCCTTTTTCCTTTTCATTGGCCCAAAGACAACATTGCTTTGATTTGGTCGTGTGTTGGTCTCCGTCTTTGCCTCTCCTCTCCTATTTTGGTCACAGGCAAAGACGTACAGCTGCCCATCGAACAACCCCTTTGGCTTCTTTATTTCTCTCTCTCACCATTATAAGCCCGACACGGTTTTAGACATTTCATCATTTTTGTGTCCGGCCAGTGCGGGGAACACTGTAAGGATATTTGGCCTTTTGTTCAGCTATTGCATGGAACATAGAATATATCAACTTGTAGTATCTTGTATCTTTGGTAGTCACAGATAAGAGACATAAACATCAACTTAAGTAAAAAACAAAATGACAACAAAAATGGAAGTAATAAATAAGAACACAGAAAGTGGTTGGTTGCAGTCATTAAAAAAAAAAAAAAAAAAAAACGAATCATGTGACAATTGTGAAGAAGCCTAATCTAAAGTCTGTTCTCATCTCAAAATTTGATTCTAAAACTAGCCGACGGCAGCAGCTTCCAAATCAGAGTTGTTTCCCGGGAAACAATCATTTCTAAGGTGATGTGGCAAGATGCGAATGGTCGACAGACTCATAGTGGGCCGCCCCAGTGCCGTAATGCTCAGTGGTCATGGCTGTGCCGTCAGCCTCGGTTTGTAATCCCTTCAACGTTTAATCCCATGTGTAATTATTATCATGTCTAATGACAGATGCTGAGTCGGTCACTGATGTGGTGAAACATACTGAAACTAGAGGCATTGCAGTTTAAAGACTAGACAGTCTCTGAAAAAAGTTTCATATATGCAGACAGGAATCACAATTAGCTTTTGTCTAACAATTCTCTGCTGCTTATTTCAAATTTTTTTGACATTTCATTTTGCAATACAGATGATGGTTTCGAATCAGCGATTTGGTTGACGCAAACATAAGGGGATTTTTCAAAGTATAATTTCAGAACGATAAACGTTAACCTGCATGATTTCTCTGTCATTCATTCCACGTGAAAATTAAACTTCATTGGTGCGTGGAGAGGGAGCCTTCATTATGAGTAGTGCATTTGCAGATGGACTTCATGAGGGGAGTGTGTGTGTATGTGTGTCGGCACTGCAGGGGCAATGTGACTGCAAAGTGGCAATTCGAAACGCTAGGAACAAATGACAGAAAAATACTACACGGTAATGCGACATTCTGTTTCAATTTCGAAAGGAAGGAAGAGGGAAAAAAGAGAGCCTTAACATTCATCCAGTGCTAAGCACACCATAACTCCACGTCATTATTCATGAGGTCTGATCAGTTACCAAAACAAACAAACCCAACAAAATGAATATATAGCTAACAGCACAGAGTAATGAGAGGACACTACATTTAAATTATTTGCCCAGGAACCCTCAAAACACCATACAGATATGCTCCAGCTGTGATGACGGCAAACTTAAAGGAATAGTGCACTTAAAAAATGAAAATTCTGTTCATTTTTACCCCTAAAAACTCTCTGCTACCTCAGTACTCACTGATTTTAATCATGCAATTACAATTAATGGGGAGTAGAGCTTTTAAAAAAAAGACACAAAAGCATCATATATTTACTCGTTTTACTATATTCCAAGTTGTAGATTGATTTGGATGAGACACAAACCAAAATTTAAGCTGCTATTCGCTTCATTCTTCCCTTTCTGTGAGCAGATCACTGAGAATCAGTGATTTGCGAAACAATTCATTTTAAGATTTGACTCACAATTCAGACCCTGTTTACTTCTCCCATGAACTCCCAGGGAGAGAATTCCCTTTCATTGTGTGAAAAAGCAACCAAATGCGCTCTTTTTGTTTCAACGGAAGAAAGTAAGTGACATGAGGGCGAGTAAATGACAGAATTTTCATTTTTGGCTGAACCGTCCTTTAAGAAAGATCTGAAGGCAGAGGCAATGAATTAAAGTCACATACGTATACACGCACACTGTGAGGGGCACGCTCATTGAAGCGCTAATGATTTGTGTGTGTGAGGGAGAGTTTGTGATCAGTGTTTTTTCGACTCTGAGAGCAACGAGTCTTTCTCAGCTGTGTTTTCATCGTCCGCTCTGGTCTCAGTGACACTTATGCCAAAACGAAGTGGAAGCAGGCCCCAGTACCAAATGTCTCTTTATCAGATGAGGAGTAGAAATTTACGCATCTCGTCTTTTAAACGAAAAGTAGAAACAAATCAAAAATACTTCCAAATGGAATAGATTTTCTTATCTCGTATTTCGTTTTTGTATTTAATGGCACTAAGAGTAAATTCGGAACATTTTTTAATTGCTGTCAACAAGAGAATTGCTGAATCCAGTCTATATCTGGAGTGGTCTCGCATGTGACCGCAGTTAGTATGGCCTTTTCGGCAGAGGACCTGGGAGAAGGCTTACAGCATGTCCTCGTTCCCGTGGTCGTCCTCGTAATCTCTGTTGTGGTCAAAGTCTGGACTGTGATTGGCTGTTGTCACGAGGGAGAGGGGGCCTTCGTGCTCCTCAGGGTCCAGTGGCTCCTGCTTTACGCTGATATGATGCCTTCGAAAAAAACAAAAACAGGAATGTTCATTTATTTGCACAAAAAAAGACTAGATTCACAGAATAAATAAGAATAAATCTTAACAGAGTAGTTTTGGTGATAGTCTGCGCTTTTGATGAAAACATTACAGGATTTTTCTCCATATAATAGACTTCTATTGGGAACTAAACGGTTCAAGGTCAGTTTCATTGCACCTTCAAAGGGCTTTAAACTACACTAGACGATGAATAAGGGTCTTATCTTATTTCATGAACCAAATGATACTCGAAAAAGATTTGTTCATTTTGATAAACAAGTTCGAACAGGAGAATCACGAACGTGCATCACAGAACAGAGCAAGGCAAGCATTTGTGCTTATAAAACATGAAAACATTTTTTTTTTTAATGACCGATCATTCGCTAGATAAGACCCTTATTCATTATCTGGTGTCGTTTAAAGCCATTTGAAGCTGCACTGAAACTCTCATTTGGATCTTGAACCGTTTGGTTCCCAATGAAGTCCATTATGTGGAGAAAATCCTGGAGTGTTCATCAAAAACCTTAATTTCTTTTCGAATGAAGAAAAAATTACATGGATATCTTGGATGACATGGGGGTAAGTAAATTATCAGCAAAAGTTTTTTTTTAAAGTGAACTACTCCTTTAATAAATGAATATTCTTTTGTTTCTAGATATTACATAGTGGCTTTGACTTTTTCTTTTATTTGAGTTAAGTCGACACACTAAAGAATCGTTTTTGGTGAGGACGTCTATACAAACTGGTAAAAAATAAAATAAAAATACTGTAAAAATCTAGGCTATATCGTGACAATTAAAACCATATAATCACTATGATTGAATCAGTGTTCTAAATATTAAAAAATAAAACGGTTTCTATAATGAAAGACTAACAGAGGTGGCACAGCGACACTCCTGATAACTTCTATACTTCCCTTCCAGCTCTACCAACACCGGGATACCAGCCGGCTTTATTTTCCACAGCTGGCCTGACAACAGGGTTTTCACTCTGAATTGATAAATGAGGGAGATTAATAACATACGACTTTGCGACGAGAGAATGGACTGCGGAGAGCGGTGGCAGGCGTAGGACGAGCGAGGCGGACGTCCTGTCAGCTTCCCGGTGGGTGCGCGATCCAGTGCCGCTCTTCTCTCTCGTTAACATGCACAACCTGTGAGGCGGGTCTCTAGAGGACGAGCCCTGCGCAAGGTCCGTCATTAATCAACTTCAAGCGTGCGGAAAAAACACGGTGACCCAGACAGCACGGCATACACTTTAAATACACGCAAAATTAATGCAACTTCTAACCAAAGTGTCAATAAGGGGAAGAAAAGCAGTGGCGTGGAGAAGGGGAAGGGGAGGCGCTGACGACGGGCCCAACACAAACGCCTGTGATAAGAAACAGAGCCCTTACAAAGAATAATGACGCTGTCAGTTGTAAACAAGGCAAAACATGAACCCCGGCCCACAGTCTGGGCAGAAGGATTGTCCACAGAGATGAGGATCTGCCAAATTTCTCATTACGGAACACACTGCAGGAATAGAGCGCCAATGAACGAGTACCAAAACTGAAACCAATGAAAGAATAAACATTAGAAGCAGCTGTAGAAAAGCCTTTAAGTTAATTAGTCTCACATGGCAAACTATAGGTTTTCGCTGAGACATGTTTGGCAAACGTAATTAGCCACAATCTTTATTTCTCTGTGTGCTTCTCAGCCACGATTGTTAAGAAAGCAGCCATGCTAATGAGTTATCATATTTGTGTGTGAATAACAAGAAAACTCTCCCCATTCTATCGGTTTTCAGATCAAAGCATCTCCATGTATCCATTGCCTCTCTAGCTGGAGGGCAAACATGGAATTGTTATTAATATGCAACTGAGATGCACTCCACTTTAGCCTTCATTGTAATTGGGACTGAAGCGTCTGATTGCAGACATCTGCAACAATACAAACAGGTGAGGCAGATGGAAGCCCATTTGTTAGATGTTTTGAATCATAAGGCAGTGTGTGATTCAAAAGAAGTAATGCAAGCATATAGAGGTTCTATTATCATAATGTACTTGTGTGTTTACAACATAATTACAGGCCTGGTTTACTTCATAGCAAGTTAATATGGGTATAATTATATACTTATTTTAATAGTTGACATTTAGTCACGCCATATGAAAAAGTTTGAGTAAAAAATGTGTACACAGAATTTGTTGGATTTGATTTTTAAAAAAGTTTTTGCAAAGGGTAACATTTTACAAAAAAGTACTGTGGTGGTACCACGGTAAAGTGATGGAGTCACATTTTTTTAAACATATTTTTTAAACATACAAACAGGTTTTAAACATATTCACGTTTCAAGGCATTTACATGAAAATGAAACAGAATTACCATGGTAATTGCCTGCACTGAATTTTTTTTTCATGATTAGTAATCACAACACATTTTCTTTTGTCAAATCAACTTAATTTAGTTTAGATAATAATTTAGATAATTTATTTAGTTCAGATAACAAATAATTTTGAGTTTCTGATGATTAAATTCAATTTCCTTCATTGTATTAACTCACTTTTTCCATTTCAATGTACTTTAAATTTTAAGGCAACCAAAGGTTGGTTACTTTAAGTTAAACCCAAACTATTTTTTTTACATTTGTAAAGCACATGCTATTAATATTTTATTTGACATGACATGACATGATGCTCTTGATAATGTAATAATACAAATAAATTGTGTTAATCAGAATATTCTGAAAAAAAATAGGGCTGTGCAAAAATTAATTGCATTAATCGCATCCAAAATAAAAGTCTGTGTTTACATAATATATTTGTGAGTGCTGTATATAATTATTTTGTATATATAAATACACACACATGCATGTATATATTTAAGATAAATGTGTTATTCATATATAAAATATTTATATTCATATAATATAGATTATGTATTATTAATATACAAAATTTAAGCGCAAATAATTCTTAAATATATACATGCATGCATAGGTATTTATATATACAAAATAATTACATACAGCACACACAAATATATTATGTAAGCACAGACTTTTATTTTGGATGCGAATTAATCGCAGTTAACTTTTGCACAGCCCTAAAATAAATTGGATTTTCTTTTCCTGTTATATGTAGGGTCATTTACACAAACTATAATACTAATGTTTGGGAAATACTATTTGATATTTGAATTAACTGTTTGCATTGAAAAGTAATTTATTCTCTGAACAGATTCAAAAATAAAAAGCTTTCCTTGCCTAATTTATCATCCTTCCATTCCTGAGAAAAGAAGTTTTTCACCGAAACTGAAACGCGATGCCCTTGATAACATGATACATAAATCTGGTTAACTTAATAAACCTCAGTGCTTTTTATGTGAATGTTTTACGTATGCTCGTACATTCTCACACTTTGTACAGCTCGTGTTTGGGCAACATCTTTGCTTTTGAGGGCGTTAAGTTGGCAAATGCCTGAAGAGGTGAGAGGCAGACAGCCTCATCCTGTCTCTCTGTATCCTGCGGATGGGGCAGGCCTGCAGCCATGTTACCTGCCATTAGCGTTTCTCTCATCCACATCTTCACTGAGTTCATTACCGCGCCATTTAAAAAAAAAAACTAAAACTAAAAAAAAAAAAAACGATTTGCTGATGTTTCACAGAAACGGCAATAAATCTGGCCGAGCAACAAATCAGCGTTCTGTCCTCCAACATCTGGAAACCATGTTGTCTGCACCGTATTATTTTAAGCTTCAAACAACACGGCGGCCCCTCCCATACAACAAGTGTATGGGGAGCTGTGGTTTCAAGCTCGACCGCAGCTCGGCTACATGGAAATCTTGGTTCAGTTTCGTCGAGGCTAATTACGACCCCCCACCCCTCCCTTCGTTTGTTTTACTCTCGACAGCTCGGGAGAGTTTTCGGACGTGCTGTCTGGGTGGAAAAAGGAGGCCAGTTCTGTCATCTTCTATTCACCACTTTTGTAAATATTTAAAGAAAATGGAGGCAATAATTAGGGAGGAACTCTGACGTTGAACGCCGCACACTATTGACCTGTAATAAAAGTCAGTTTATAAACATCTCCTTCGAAATAACACGGAGAGACACTATTTTCTTTATCGAGCTCCCCAGCCTAGAAACCTGCCAAAGGTGGGGTTTCCTTTCTAAGACTGCTTTCACAATTCCTGCTTCCTCTGTCAACTGCTTTTCTATATAATTTCACGGCTGGCTAAACATCAACTGTAATGTACATCGAACCCTACTGTGCGTTCGGAGACTATTTTCAACTCCTAGCGACCTGGTGAAAAGCGTCCACCACCTAAGCTGTGCGAGCGTCGGCCTGCACGCGCGTGAGCCTAATGATTCCTGGACATCTTCCCTGTACCTCGCGCTCTTATCTCAGTCACACACACATTCTGAAGGTGGGATGTGAGCCACTCACATAGCTGGCAGGGGTGAGCGTCCAGGGCTGCTGTCACTACCGTTGCTGTTCCCGTGGTCCATGGCCCCATTCATTTCCTCTCGGATGGCGCTGGCAAGCGAGTTGAGAGTGGGACTTCCAATGGAAGCGGTAGTGTATAGAGGTATGTTGTTCTCTGCCATTGAAGCCTAAAACAGAATGGAGGAGATGAACTCGATGAGACCAATTCATTCAAAACATCGGGGCCGTTCAATGGCCTTCAGATACTTAGGCTCATCCAAAATAATAATCATTTCAGCCATTTGTGGAAGACTATTATAGAAACTATTTTGCAGTTTTTGAATTTTTTTTAAATTTTCTACAAATTAACCCCCAAAAGACAAAGCTTTTTAGTGACTTTTTAGCTTTTTTTATTGACACAAAAGGTGTGTTTATCATTCTCGTAGTGAATAATAGAAAACTAGTTTCGTCATGTAAGATTGTCACCTTATAAACCAGCTAAAAGAGTTAATATTGTCAGGCAAGCTTTATTGCTTCATCAACTGTACACAAAATGAGTACTGTACTATATTGTACAGTCAATGACTGGACGAAGGCAGCAACTAAAAAAGCAAGCTTGTGATTTTACCTGGAAGGCTGCAGAAAGGGCGGGACCATATCCCAAAGTGGTATGGATGTTTTTTACCAGAGCTGGACTTCTGTAGAGACAAAAATATAAACACACGTTCAGCTCAGTAGTGAAACAAGTCATACTGTCTTCGGTCTACTGAGCAGATTGATTTTACACTGAAGTCAGTATTTAGAGCACAATCTGATTTCCAATGAAACTCAAAAGCAAAATCAATTGATGGCACTAAACTATCAAAAGCTCTTTAACACTGGAAGCTCTGTCCCAAAACTCAGCAGCCTACTTCACTTCCAATGCGAAGGCTGTTTCAAAATAATAATGCAGCCTTGTAATAATGCAGGCTTCTTTTAATGCAATGGATCTGTCAGTTGTGGAATAGGGAATCCCAGAATGCATTGAGGCTAAGAGAAAAAAAAATTCATTCAATATTCGAAAAAGTATCATTAAAATTTGTACTTGATTTGATCTTGTACCCAATATTTCTGTGTATTCTTATACTTTTGTTGTTATCTAGCATCAGATTCTATAGATCCTATACTTTTTCAGCAGCCTGAGTATTTTGTTAAAAATAAATTCCCCTATCCACCTTTTTCCTAACGGCCCTACTGTGTTTTAGATTATGGGAGTCACTTCCAGATTGGGGAAGTTCCACTTAAAAAGCTTGTGCTACAAATAATCTTTATCTTTATAATTTTGACAGAACGAGCTGTAAAATGTCCTTCATGCTCTATTTTAAGAAGTCAGGGGACTAACGCAATGCTTGGTATTTTAATGTGACATGGTATAACAAGAATATTTTTTCTCTGCTATTTTTATTCTGCTGTAACAGCATGAAAAAGACAACATATACTGTGCATTTGTGGTCCGCTCTTCCGATTTATAGTACGACATGAATAATTGCACGAAGAATTTCACGTTTTCTCACTAAATCCCCACGTCTCATTCCAGGTTTGTTATCACACGGATGCTTTAAATGTAATTGTCTCCCCTTTTCACTTCTAATCATAGTGTTTGCTGGAATGTTTCTAAAGCAGGTAAATACAATATTTATTGTCTGTTAAAATGACAGAAATATTATCAAATTTTTTAAATATTATACATATGTTGCATAACACAGACATATATTACATCAGTGATATTTATTGCCGAAATATTGCTGAGAAAATAGTCAAGCTTTTGGGGTTAATCCTGGTCTTCAGTAGTAATTTGTTAATGCTTTTACACTTTTAAATTTCACTGTGAACAGAATAACGGTGCCTAGTTTTTGAAAATCTAGACTGAAAACTTTTGCTTATGGTTTACAGTTTAACATAAATGAATCCCAAAGCATCATGGGGTGTAGGAAAATGGTGAATAGAGAAAAAGAATGGTATGTTTACTTCTTCTACGGTATATATTTGGAAGGTAATTGCCTATGTGAAGAGAATAGATTACAAGGAACCTCGCCAAGTTTTGGAACAGAGCTTATATATGTAAAGTTGTCTCATTTTAAAATAAGATTATAAATCAGATGACACTCATTTCATCTATTATAAAAACCAGATATGACAAAAGCACAAGATACATACAGGATGAGCGAGCACATGGAGGCGGGGCATGCAGGGAGGGGGTGGGGAGGAGGCGGAGCTTACTGTACAGGCAGATCATCACACCTTTCGTCTGACGCATGCTTCCTGGGGCGACCTCTTTGTATGTGGCGGCCGCATCAAACTCTTCGTCGTCTACGGTCCAAAAGGACCCAAAGTCATCCTCAACTCTTACAAAGCATTTATGCAGGGAGAGATTGGTGCGCACAGCACCCTGGGATGGGGGAGAGGGGCAGCAAGCAGCCAGATGCGGATGTAGCAAGACAGACAGACAGTGATAGAGAAGAGGATATGAAGTGAATGAATGGATAAGCACAAGCGACCAGGGGTTATGGTTCATACAGCCAGCACATAACTCGCATACAGGCACAGAGACGCACGCTAAAGCTAGTAGGGGGGTCAATGGGCGGCACAGCACAGAGACAATGACATGGAGCCCATCCATCAACACCACGAGACACGGGTTTGCTCAGCCATGCTGTATGGGGTGGCGCTGGAACACCTACCCGCTGATCTTTTGCGGCCTTCTCTTTTGGAACTCTAGCTCGTCGACGGTCCATACCGCCCCTTTAACGCTTTTCCACTCGCACAAAACACTTGTGTAGACTGAAGGTTATGCCGCACTGCATTCTGCAGTTGGTGTGAGAGAAAGAAAAGAGCTATGATAAGGAAATGTGCTGGAAAAAAATTTACATTTCAATATTTTTGTACAACTTTTTTTTCTTAAATAAAACCCAAATTCTCTTGTATTTTACATTCGTAATACATTTCCAATAAGGATTTTTAAATTGTATCATCATTTACTCACCTTGTTCAAAATCTGTGTAACAAAAAAAGAGATGTTTTGCCAAACAGCACTGATTCTCTTTTAACAGAACAATGACTTACATATGGGTCTGTTTGTCACACAAAGCCATATATGATATTTATGGTGTGTTTTTTGGAGCTTAAAAGAGCAGCAGGGGACATCCTTTATAACATCTCCATTTTTTTGTTCCACAGAAAAAAATTATAGCATTTTGAATCAAGTAAATGATGACAGAATTTTAAGAATCTAAAAAAAACATCCTTCAAATAAGATATATTTACCTGAAAAACAAAATTGCAGAACATATTAAAACATTTTTCAGACAAATTATATAAAATACCACACTGTAAAAAAATATTGTTGGTTTAACCTAAAAAAAATAAGTAACCTGGTTGCCTTAAAATTTTAAGTTGACTGAACTGGAAAAAGTGAGTTAATACAATGAAGGAGATTGATTTAATCATCAGAAACTCAAAATAATAAGTTAACTGAACTAAATAAATTATATAAGTTAATTTGACAAAAAGAAAAAATGTTGTGAAAACAAATCTTGAAAATATTTTTTTACAGTAGCATGTGACAAGCTGTTTTGAAGTTAAATACACTAAATATGTTTTTTAAATACTTTTATTCAGCAAGGATGCATTAAATTAAAGCAACACTAATTTAAAAAAGAAAACATTTATTTTAAATTGTAATAATATTTCACAATATTACAGTTTTTACTGTATTTGTGGTCAAATAAATGCAGCCTTGGTAAACATAATATTAAAATGTTATGTTAGTTTGCCATTTCCAAAACACTCCCTAAACAAAGAAATGCAATGATCAAGAGCCAGTTGAAGCAGTTGACTGCACAAATAGTCTGATAAACACGACTTTTTGGCAGTTATGACTTAGCACTGTAGCTGAACAATGAGGGAAAGAGAAGTAATTCTAACATGCTCTGTTTGTTGCGTCCTTATAAATTACCCTTTCATCAGGCCATTTGTACAACATGAGGGTGATATTTTGCAAATAAAGCCCTCCTTGATTGATGGAGGTTTGTGTGGGTGTTGTCACTCTGGGTGCTTTATCATTCGGCTCTGGTAAAAGTCACAGATAGTTCATCATTTTCTGCCTCACTTCAAAAACGGAAACTGAAAACGCTTGAGTTAGATGCCAATGCTCAACAAACTCAGCCAGGGGAAAACATCCTACTCAAATGACCAGATTTCCCCTTAAACTCTAGAAATTCTTCCAGAGAAAACCAAAAAAACACTTTCAAAATAAATCCAAATGAAGAGGGGTCTCTTCCAGATATTTCTAAGGACCATTAAGTGAAATAAATCATATTTGGGAAAAATGCATGCTTTCTCTGGGTAATTTGAACTTGTTAACTAAATTCCCTGGGCAAAGTATAGCAATTTTACATGATTTCTGTTTATATTTTTGAGGGCTGGTGTTGTTTAAAATAATTCAGATATTTTTGTAATGGTCATTATGCTGTGCTATCTTAATTCCTGGAAACAGAAAATGTGTTTGTCAGTATGACCGTGTTTAAATAACTAAAATGTACAGTGGTGTCTAAAAGTCTGAGAACACTAGTGAAAACATTTATATTTTGCATTTTAATTTGATCTAACTTCATCATTTTTTAATTACAAATTATTTGTCTAAACAAAAGAGTTCATATGGAACATTTCACACATTTTTTTATTTTAAATTCCAGAACTGTAATGTAGTCACAGACTTTCACTGTATCTCCCTTATACATATGCTAGTCAATAATTGTGTGGTCCAATAAGAGTGGTGTGTGCTGAATTCTGGGGGTGGTTTTTTATTCCCAGGGGCTTAACAGTCGAACATTCTTCATCGAGTTTTTATTTTATTTTTAGTTTCTACTTCATTAAAAAAAGACCCATGAAACATTGAAAATTCCAAATTCATTGTATATTAGTAACAGCAGGAAACAGAGAACAAGAACTGTGAGATCACCTTCCACGTCGCTGCATTGCGTCTGAAATATGCAAACATTCGCGTGAACCAGTTGTAGATCTCGTTTAGTGTTAGCTGTCTTTCCGCGACTCTAGTATTGCCTGGAAAAAAAAACACACACACACACAAAAATGCTGATAAGCAAAAAGCTGTTTCATTTCCGTTCAAACCTGGAGCAAAACAAAGTGAGATGCACATGGTAGGTCAAGTTAAAGTTGATCTGAGGCTGCATGCAAAACAGCTCCACGCTTTTCCGTTCTCAAATGGGAGCTACTTTGTTTACTGAACGCTTCCTTATGCAAATGTGGCAATTTGAGTACATCCTTTTCTGCTAAACGACCAGAACAAAAAAAAAAAGAAAAACTATTTTATAGAGCCAGATTATAAAGCGGCAATTATCCCGGGCCCAGATTAATGCCACGTGTGATCACAGATTACCGGTTCAGGCCTGATAATTGACTGGGCATCTCAAAGACGCCCCGTTCCTACTGTTGTGTGAAATGAATTCCGTAATAATCACATTGGCTGTAATACTTAATCAAAAGCAATTGTTATATATGGGCTTTTTTGCCCCTCTATGAACAGCAAGTGCTCTCGCGCTCATTTGCAGATGGCTAATCTTGAGCTCTGCTGTTAAATTGCATCTGAAATTTAATGGCTGCGGCGGTGGGGGTTTAGGGGTTTGTCTTTAAAGAAGTTTGCAGTGGAGCATGTTAGATGCATGTAAAATCTAAAGTGTAGATGCTCAATTACAATGCAATATGGGTCAAATGCGTCATGTGAAAGTGGCTGCGGTATTACCTGTCGTATTAACGAAGCGTATGTGAAAGGAGGTCGTACTTCAGCATTCATGTAGAACTCTTTGTTCTGGACAATATCTGTTCACAAAGACAAAAAAATATGAAGAATTGAACTAAAGAATACCTGGTCACACTTTATATTATATTAAACTGTAATTTGTGTCAGTGTATAGGCTAAATTGTAACTAAAAAGACTGGAAAGCTATTTTCCATATGAGGATTATACAAGAGAAGGCAAATTATATACAAACATCACATTTTTCATTACTGTGATAAAAAAATCTATTAAGTAAATCAATCAATCAATAACTAACTAATACAGTAATTATGTGCTATTTTAAATTCCATAGTATTTTTATTGTTGGTTTAACTTAAAAAAAATAATAATAAGTAAGCTGGTTGCCTTCAAATTTTAAGTTCATTGAAAATTAAAAATTGAGTTAATACAATGAAGGAGATTAATTTAATCACCAGAAACTCTAAATATTATGTTATCTGAACTACAGAAATGATCTAAGTTGATTTGACAAAAGAAAAAATGTTGTGATTACAAATCATGAAAATATTTTTTTTTACAGTGTAGTCCTGTTACAAATAAAAGAATGACAATCTAATGAGAATCAACACTGAGAATAATTGCAAAAAATAAATAAATACATAAGATAAAATCAGGACATATTAGAGTAATGAGATTTTGTTTACTGTGTGCTGTTTAATTGCTATAAAGATAATGTTTGAGTTTCTTTATTTAAAGGGACAATGCACATTAATTAACATGAGTACAAGGTCCAACATGTAAATGTGCCAGATTTAGCCATACAGGCTAATTTTCATTATTTTCATGTTAGAAAGCAAAAAAAAAAAAAAAAAAAAATTCAGATAATTATTTTCATTAATATGATTTATTAAATTATTAATTTGGTTTTGGAGGGAAATGTGATTGGGCATATCATCGTAAGATTCACCCACTGATTCAATGTATTCGTATGTCACAAGGAAGCTTCCCAGAGTCTGCCCGTACCTGGAGATATGGGCATGTTGTACTTGTCCGAGTAGCGTCTGCGCATGGGACCGACACTGTGCAGGCTGGTGGGGGTGATAACAGAGTGGGTTTGTGAGAGCGGCGTGAGGGGGGCAGTCGGGGTGGTGGGTGTCTGGGGTAAGCTGAGGGGCGGCGAGGCTTCGGGAGCCGTCTTGGACAAAGTTATGTTGGACACCAGGTTCAGCTGAAAAGAAGCACAGAGCATTGTTAGTCACCACTGATGCCTGCGGATGCTAATTGTTAACACACCATCCAATCAATCTCTGCGCCACAGAGGAGCATGTTGGTTTGTAAATATTTGTAAACACCATGCTTTCGCTTTTGCGTCCATCATTCTGCGAGCAAATAGCGTGGTTGCCTCTTTGTTTGGTCTGCTGGCATGCTCCCAGAATGCCTAGCTCACTCTCTTTGCTCTCGGGCGGCAGTCTTGCTGGCTGATGGAATGAGTTTCTCACCGAGCCCTAAGAGGCTCCTAATAAGCCGCAGACAGAGAGAGGTCAATCTACACTAATTACAGGCTCAAATTGTTTTGTAAGGACCCTGAATTAGTGGCTACTTACAGGGGTGATGCTACGATTAAACGTCACATCTGAATGACCCTCATCAGCCCAATGGTTTGGCATGAGATGGTTCTTCTGGAGAATACTTTCCAGAAAAATACTTTCTTCCTCCCTTATCAAGTGGCACGATGTGGGGGTCTAGTAATAATGGCTATAAGGTAAACTAATTAACCAGTGGGTTCGTAAAGCTCCAGTCCCGCGACCAACAGCTGCGTTGAGTTGCCAGTGTCAGATTTCCTCTTCTACTGGAGTGGAAAACGCGAATCCTGACCCGATGCTCCTGCTATTAATTTGTAGGCGATGGGAAAAAAAAGCTAATGACACTTGCATACATATTTCCCCACCAAATTGTTCTAATTGCTAATTTGCCAAAGGAGGCCTTGTTACCAAATTAAACATGATTTCACTGGGAGGGTGGAAAAGCGATGAATGCATGGCCAAGCAGAGAGGGGCAAAGAAAAAAAACAACGAGAGGGCATGCGGAGGTGGGTTTTTCGGCGTGCGCCACAATCGCCTACAGATTGGGTGAACAAATTAATGAAATGTCAAGGCTGTCAATTGCTTTGGAGGTATCAGATGTCTAATTTTGCTCTATAATGGCGGCGCTGACAGGGCAGACGCGGCGAGGCGAGTGAAAACTAACAGACAGTGTTTAACATCTAACCCCCCGCCACGCAGATACGTCGCAGGCCACGCAATTACCACACACCCTATTAACGGTCATTACCATACAGATGCTCCGTTTGATAGACAGGTACATAATAAAGAAATTTGAGGGATGACAGAAGCTTCATCCTTGACATGTCATTGTCTTCATGCTTATCTGACCTTTTTTGTTGTTAATTGGTTTCTCTCTGTGCTAAAATCACATTAGAAAACCAATAGTTATGGTTTTTCGATTGGTTGGTCCAGTCATGTTAAAATTCACCATATAGTACCAGTTATGATTCCTTGCTACTGTACTGTATATCACTGGACTGCCTCACAATTAAAAAAAAAATACAGACATAATATTTGTATTATTTTGAAAGGCAAGGGAGTTGTTTGCATGGTTATCATCATTAACTAAAATCATAAAAACATTTTAAAACCTAAAAAATAAAATTAAATAACTGAAATAAAAATAAAAAAAAGAATAAAAAAATGAGAAATTTTTTTTTGGCAACTATATGGAAAAAAATTACTAAAATTAAATAAACTAAAATTATAAACTAAAACTTAGTAAAAAAAATATATATATATTGAAATTAAAAAAAGGAAAAATATATATAAAAAAGACAAAAAACTAAATTACTAAAACTTCAACTTAACTTTAAAATGCAAAAATCTAATTTAAAATATGAACAAAAAGTATAATAGTACATTATGGATACTAAAATAACATAATTTTTATTTTATTTTTTGAAAACTTGGAAAAAACTGTGAAAGCGTTTTTTAAATGAATAAACGTAAAAATCCTAAACACACACACTAAAAGATACAGCCTGAGTCTGAGCATATAAGACCTATCAGGCTTTCCCTGCAAGGATAAAAAAAAAAAAAAAAAAAATTGGGGTACTAAGAACAGGGACTAAGTTTGAGCCAGGGGTTTTGAATAGTTTGAACTCATTCAACCTCTGTGCACATCAGCTAGCTTTGTTACCTATATTCCTCATCCACAGCGAATAGCCTCTACAATAGGCCAGACAGGCGAGTAATGGCCCTCCTTTTGTTTTCCTGTACCATTTGGGTGCTCTCCAATACACCCGCAAAATGAGACTTGAGAATGAAAATAATTAAAATGGTAATTGGTGATCTAATTATACAGGCTTTGACTTGCCAAGCTGCCATAGAAAACAAAGACAAAGCTGCTGAAAAAAGCTCAACAAACAACAACAAAAAAATCTGTGGTATAATTATGGACAATGAAAAGGTCAGATCACTGACGAGAACGCTTAGTGACACCTTCGTTTGTAAACTCGTGCATGCACATGAGCACGCACAAACACATAAACAACTGCAGCCTGAGGCAAAATATCTCTTAAAATGAGCTGTTGATAAATATGAATGTTATTGGGGCAAGATTAATGAGCAGTATATCAGACCGCAAAAAAACATCTAATTTGTTCATGAGTAAAATCGTGACTCTAAAACTAAAGACACATTGCAAAATAAGCCAAGATAATTTGAAATAAATGTCAAGGCTTTTAGCACAACAATGCTGTTGAGTAAAACGTCACCAAATGGAAGCTCTGTAAAAACATTTCAACTAATGGTAAAATTAAATGACCATCAAGCATCCAGTACACAAAAACAATAATAGCAGCTCATAATAAAGTGGATATTTGTAAGGGTCCTCCTCTCTGCCACAAGCTGCCCGTGGGAGAGAAGGCAAGCTAACAACACTATCAATATTCCAGAATGATTTTTTTACACAAGCTTCGCTGTGTCAGATACCTCTGTACAAATGCTAATCCAAACAATCAGCATGTGACAGAGGCAGAGCTCCACTGAATGAACCGCCATCACAGGACACCATATCTGGGCTCCGGAGCAGTAAATAAATGATCAAACCGAAGTGAGGGCGACTGATCAATGATCAATTTGAATATTTGTAATGGTTTGTGAACCCTTGTTTTTCCAGGAATTGTTGTAAAATAATTTCAAAAGAATATGTTTTAACTGGATGAACAGCTGTAACCTAAAATATGGTCTAACAATGTGTAAAAAAAATATATATATATATATATATATATATATATATATATATATATATATATATAAAATGTGGGAAAAGAGAGTAACAACATGATGCACCTCAATTGCACCTCAATTTAAAAACTCATACTGTACTTTGCCTTAAAATGATGTGCTATCATTTATTTCAGTATGTAAAGTATGCAAGCATTTTTCAGTAAAATTGTTTATTAATAAAAAATAAAAATAAAACCTTTTTATTTTCAATCCATGCTAAATTTTCTTTAACAAGAAAAGTCAAAAGTGAATGACAAAGAACCGTAAAAGCAAACAGAGATGCACTCCAAAAATCCACCTGAGAATGTATATAATCAATGCAAATTCAACATACTATTATTTTGTGTGCTCTAATTCCTATCTAACATATCATTTAGGATGGATAGTGTGGAAAGACATGAGTACTCACTGGCTGCGGGGGTGGGTTTGGGCTCTGTAGACTTCACATGAAGATGAGTCATCATGGCTTGGAGACGCTCTTTATCTTTTGATAACTGTAATAAAAAAAAAACAAATAAACAGAAAAAGAGAAAAATTATAATAAAAATTAGAAAGGGTTAGATTTTTTTTACAGGCATTTTTTAGTGTAATATTCTCTCAGCCATCAGTAGAACAAATAACATCTTGTGGAAGGACAACTGATATATGTATGTTTATTCATGACATACATGTTCTCAGAATGTGCATGTGACCTTTACACTTGATCTAGAGACACAACCCTAAGGGTTTATTAGCAAATGAGAATGAACACACACGCACACTAGCCTTAAGTCATGATTACTTCAGCCAAATTGAATCCACAACCAATTCTAGAAGACCTCCACACACTCTGATGTGGACCAAAAACATCATTACTCTGAGTAGTTAATAGAAACCATTGGCACCAATGGACTTGGTCTCTATGCTCTTACTTAGGCTTGCTTTTGAGGAATGCAGCCTATGTAGTTCTGCTCCTTCTCAGCTGCTACCGTACGTCTTCTGAATCTACACTGTGTGTGTGGTTCTTTAAATCTCTCGCTGCTTTGGTGTAGTATAGAAGAAAAGTTTAAAGACTTTATCGGCATCATGACAATCACTCATGTAACAGCCTAATTATATTTCGGGCATTTGAATAGAGTAGAGTATAAATGGCTAATATATTGGCAGATGAGCATATACAGTAGATAGAGAATGATCACTGGACTTTCATGCCTGAGGTGAATTTTCCCAGCATGCATAAAGGTCCTATAATTAAAAAAATGTCATATACATTAAGAATTAAAATATTGATATAAATTGAAATATGATCTATCTTGAAATATAGAGCTGGATTTGACCTCAAATTGCCTGGATGAGCACAACAGTTCAATGTGTTAATTGCTGCACAGCGGCTCTGGCACTTTCTAATGCGATCTGACTGAATCCAAGAGAGAACATGTCTCGCTTCTCCTCTTTAAACCGTAACCATTTATCCACAGTGCCATTTATCTCTACAATGCCATTCGGTGAGTATGTCACGATTAATGTGTATTAACAAGCAATGCAATACAATAAACAAAATGACTCAATGAATCCATTGAAATGACTGGTAGCGCACCCACCATTGTTGGTGCGCCTGGTTTTTTCACAAAGTGTTTTATTGTGGTGCCAATAGTTAAAAGTCATAAACGACTTTAAAACCCAGTAAAATTGGAAATGTAATTATCTTGTGGAGTTAGCCCTAGGGCACTCCATATATCTTTGCCTAGCTGTCATGCGAACATAACACATTTTTAATGACTGGTTACTCACAAATGTACAAAATAATTTCATTTTCATCCCTCCCTCTTCTATCTCAGAGCTGCTACTTGAGAGGAAACGAGCAAGCGAAGAGAGAGACAAGAATCAAAGTTTTGATGAAGCCAGAAAAGGAGATGAACGAAGAGAAATGCGATGATACCTGCAATTCCAGCTGTTGAACTACTTGCATCTGTACCCACACTGCGCTGTGCTCCTGTCATCCAAGGCATGTTCATTATTCAGATGTCTGAGAGAGAGAGAGAGAGAGAGAGAGCGCCTTCATTTTAGTACTATATTTTACAGCCATCTATTAAACATTTGATACAACTTTCATGGTAAAATATTGAATTACATTATCTGCACATTCTGCAGGGCAGTCATTTATTTCTCCATATTGGAAAAGTGAAAATGGCCTGAGATGCGCACATATGTAAAATGATAAAAAGTAAATAAAGCCAATGTCCACACATCCACAAATATCAAATTCCCCAAACACAAATGAAGAGTGTTCTAACAAGATCTCTGCATTACCGGAAATAGAAGCGCTCCTTACACGCCTCATGCATAATTCACGAAGTGGCCGTTTTTCATGCAAACCTACAGAAACGGGGGTTGAGTCAAGCGGACGGGAAAAGTGCCTCGCCAAAACTCAGGTGAATAAAACGATATTATAAATTACAACTCCCAGCTTTTAAAATTAAATGGATTCTTCTTATTTTTGGTGCCTTCTGTAGTTAATTATGTCATCTAGATTAAGAGAACTCAAATGAAGCCAGGAGGAAAAAGGCAAAGGACAACAAGGAGAAAAGAGATGGAATCTGTCATAAACTTGAATTATGAATATAATTATGCATGATTATTTTATACCGCCAAGACCTTTTTTTCCCTCCCTCGCACGTTTATAACTAATCTAAATAAGTAGCTGGCCGTGGCAAAGCGGGCCAAGCTTTCCTTTTTTTACCTCCTCTTCTTTTTTTGCGGTGATTTATATAAAATGGTGGAGATAAGACTCACGACTGAAGGAAATATGATTGGAGGATCTTTATCAGCCCTCGCATGAATTATGGTTCGAAAATGCTTATGCAGGGGCATTTCATTAATCATTTAATCATAATCCGTGCAGGATGTTTGAACCGATTTCACAAATACCCTTTCATTTCACTACTTCATTATGCCTGCTAATGGATCCAATATATTATATATATCATAAATTATATCGCATCTTCACTGACCATGTAGGTCACTGTCACCAGGCAGAGGCTGGTGGAACGGAACAGTAGCGTTTTCCACGTGCTCCTCTTCCCAAATGTGCATTTACAGTCTTCTGCCGCAAATCAAAATGTCGTGCCCGGACCTGAGCAGGGGCCGAGACAAGGGGAGCCAGAACTGATGTTGATGGTGTAATAAATTTGGCGAGGTGGCGTGACATGATGGCAGCGGCGCCATTATTAAGAATAAAGACAACATACGAGTGGGAAGATACATGTGGGGAAAACACACTCGACAACACTCGTGACGGAGAGCGGTTTTGACTTCGGAAGTGGAGCACTCAACCTTGAAAGTGAAATGATCTAAACGAGCGTCAAACGGACTCTGTTTTCCTTCAGAATGAGCATATAAATACCATGTGTCTTTTTGAACGTTGACACCGCATGAATGCACCTTTAAAGATATTCAGAATGGATCTTTTCGTAGAAATAACACAAGGATTAGAGGCGGCGAGTGTTTTAACGTGGCCATGATAAATCCACACCTTGTTTAAAACTATACTACGTCTGTTCTGGCTTCCAACATTAATCAACTGAAAACAAGCCGCTTTTGAAGGCAGGGAAGGTTGAAGAGGGATCATGTAAACATTTCAAAACAACCACCCAGTTTTCATTTGCGGAGAGATAAAATAGGTGCAGGGTGTTCTCGCATTTTCAATGAACATGGCTGGACGTGACATGCTTTGGAATTCGTCGTCGCATCACCCGGCGAGCCCCGCTACCTCTTTTCATCCTTTGTTACGGTGGACGTTTCTCTTTTTCCCGTCCTCTCCTCCGTTCGGTCTAATGACATGTAGAGTCACAGTGCATAATTAATAGGAAATGAAATATTCAAATGGCCCTTAATGCAGCCTCTCGGAAGAGTGTCTGGACAAGAGGAGCTCCTGAGAACGGCAGAATTGACATCGGAAAGACTATGAGCGCTGGCATGTGTCACTTTCTGGACTTCAGAGGAAGGCTGTTTAAAAGCTTTCTGGCAGGATGACAGCCCCTAATGTAAATGGCCACAATAAAACAAGTTAAATAGACATTACTTAAACAGTCAGCATTTTACATATCACTGAAGCTGCCCAGGTTTTAATTATGCTGACGGCCTAAAAGATAATTTCTAGTATAGTGTTGGCGGGACGAACTATTGTTTATTCCCAAACACACGCAGCCGTTTCAATAGCTAAACATCCGCCTGTTTTTCCTAAACTTGTTGCATTATGTAAAGGAATTATGCTTATCTACTGATTTTGTTTACTCGTACTGCTTGTCTTTGATGGGTAAACACCCTTTTCAGGATGGGAAACACAAATGTGCGTGTTTGCGACAGAGTAACCGTAAGCAGAAACCAGTTCTAAGACTAATACTCTACAAACCGTATTCAAATCATAACGCAATTTACATTTGAAAAACTAGAAGATGACACCAAAACTCACAATACAGAGTTCGACCTTCCAAATATCCCTGGTCATAGATGCCTTGGACCGTCCAATCTGTTATATAAACCTTTGCCCCTTCCTGTTCTACTGGAAACACACACATTGTGACTGGTTTCCTTTTTTATTTATTCGAATTATCATCCAGCACAAGATATTTCCCTTTAAAGACATAATAAATATCCATATGCTTTAAAACAACACCGCCGCACGTTATCGCTTGTTGTTGCTGGCGTGGCTGGGACGTGAGTGCGCATCTCTCACTGTTCCTCGCTACGCCGCCCTCGGGCCCCCATCTCCAGCTACCCAGAAAACTCTTATCATCCAGCTAATTTACTCCCTGATTTCTGTTTAGGGTCGTCGGGCCTGTTGGGTGGGAGGATGTACACGTGGGAAGGTTTAGCACATGGACGGTTAACACCTTCAGTCGTGCCAGCTGAACTCTCACCCAGCCTCGCTTTTTACAAAGGCAGCTTTGTAGAGCATCTCC
This sequence comes from Hybognathus amarus, assembly GCA_030378365.1. Lineage (NCBI taxonomy): Eukaryota > Metazoa > Chordata > Actinopteri > Cypriniformes > Leuciscidae > Hybognathus > Hybognathus amarus. The sequence continues at coordinate 187,720 of JAQIUQ010002663.1, read as the reverse complement.
AAATGTTTTCCCAGCATGTTCCAAGCAGTTTAGTGCAGGCAAGAAAAGTAAACAAGATGTTGCCACTGATAAAAACACTTGTGTAAACATCACAGAGTGTACTTAAGAGAACTTCTCTCTCTCTGGCTCACTCTTTTCCAGCTCTGAAATCCTAATTTCTCTTATTTCAATAAGCAAATGGTGAATCGTGGGTTTGGCCAATAGAAAAAAAGGCAAAAACCACAATCCAAAAAACATTTCAGATCTGTGGTTTAGAAACTCCAGTGTAGCAAACTTTCGGGGAGAGAGAGCGAATGAACTTCACATTTTTCTTCACAGGTAAACAGACTATAGATGTTACTATCTGAAAAAGAGCCTGGGCCAGCTTTAAACATGCCCTCAAATAAACTGCCGCAAGAAACCTGCAGTTTAAAACCCAAGCTTCGACCCTGAAAGAAACAGAGGTGGAAAATAATACAAAAAAAAGAGGTAGGGGAGTGCAGCTGTGGTTCTGCTTACCACTCGTTTTTCTCTTTGGTATCGGCTTGTGGGTCTTCTGAGCTGGGCTTGTTTTAGTTCTAACCCGGTATAATGGAACAGTGTCATATCTTGTTTAGAGTGGGACTAATACAGCTTGACACACACTCACTGATCTGCTGCCACACGGCACGTTCTCATCATCTCATCACAAACACACACACATAGTGGAGATTAAGTGAGACCAGGTCTTCCTCAGAGAAGGGATCAGGGTGAACGCTGTGTAAACTGTGCACCTTTAGCCTGATCTTTGGTTTAGGTGTTATTTAGGGAGCGTGCCGCTGTGTGTTGGCCAGTATAGAATGGACTTTAACAGCATGGACAGGTCAGGCGTGATTCAGTTGAGTTAATACATAGTGGGCAGGTGAACAGACAATGGTTGGAGGTAAAACCAAAGAACAGTTAGAGCTGTGGTGTTTCAGATACAAGTGTGGTGCTTGTGAGGGTGATGCAGATTGATTGTGGAAAGGTGTATTAGGCAATTGCATAGCATTTTTTTTATGAACCCAAACTTTTGCATTTTAAATATTTGTTTTTCATAGTATTAATAAAACTACATTGAACGTGACTGGCACAGCTTAAAATAAATCCCTGCACGGGCCTCAAATCTAGGCCTGAGCCCGGCTGGAGCCCATGTTTTTTTCTCTCCCCATTACACAGCCTACAATACTGTTGCAGCCATTAGAATAGTTCAGGTTTGATTGCAATGGCAAAGTAGTTATATTTCTTTACGTTTCTTTATTAAGTTAAAATGTTTGAGGCAATTTTTGCTTGTTAAAAAAATAAAATTAATTTAAGCAGGCCAGTGGCCGACATCAAGTTGACCACATGTTTGATCCATTTAGCCTCTCAAATCAACACTTGACTTGGCAACAATACAATCCATAGATATAAAACACTTCAAGCATATCACAATGTTAGTTTAAACATTTATTATTACCACCACAGTAAAAAGGCATTTTTGACAAGCTGAGGCTGGCTGCTTACTATGGTGCTAGCAAATCGAAACGGCCTATACAATCTGAAAAAACAGTTTTAACAGTCTTTTAATCAATTAGATAAAAAGAGTCCAATCCCAAAACGAAAATCGAGACAGCCTCCTAATATGGCTTCAACCAGAAGAATAGTGTCTTACAGAGCATTGTGAGAGGTTTCAATCCAGTTCTCCTGGGCCTTTTCACACCTGGTCACTTCAAGCATTTTTTCTGATTGGAAAAGACCAAGTGTAAAAGCCCACTGAAACACTTTCATGACGGATTTAAATCCAATCACTTCAGGTGGTGGTCTGGGACACATTCCAGATGAAACTGGACAAGTGTAAACGCATCTAGTTTTTGAAACCACATAAAAGTAAATTTAACTTTAAGCGTAATAGGCTATACCGCATTGCACGCATACATGCATTGCCACAGAAGAGTAGCTGATTAGCTCTTCAGCAAGTCAACATGAATAAAACTGAAAGTAAATCAACACAAAACACAATCATCTTCATTAGAAGTAATGAGGCTAAATGATCTTACCAGTGCTTATGCCACTCTCTCTCCTATTGTGGTCTCTAATCTTGAAATTAGTAACGATGAATAAAATAAAATGCAGCTCTAATCTGTTGCTTTCATTGACGTGAACTGCAGTAAATTTGCATATACTGCTGTAGCACGGAAATTGGTTGTATTGGATTTATATTTGTTTTGCGGAGACACATTTATGTGGCCAAGTGTAATGTAACCGTTTTAACAAATCAGATAGATGCCCGATCAGAGAAACTGCATGAAGTGACCAGGTGTAAAAGGCATATAACTCTTCCAGCTGCGCTGAAGGCATGCCTGCTGCTACTGCTGTTGGCAGGAACACCAAACATTCATGGTCTCATTTTGTTTCCACCAGCGCAGCACATCTCAGTTTCTTTTAATTAATTAATGTCGAAAATATAAAAAAGATAGAGAAGCCTAAAACAGATGCCCTGAAAATTGGCCAAAAGCCCAGCCCAAAGGGCGCAAATAAGTAGGTCCTGTGGACTCCTAAATGTCACTGTATTGTGGGTGGTTGTCAGGTCGTCACTGAAGTGGTTGGTGAAATGTTCTAAGTACTTATTAGCTTGTTCTGAGTGGCTGTTGGATGGATGCTTATTGGATAATGTTAAAAAGTTTGTCAAAATCCCAAAGTAAAGGGAATATGAATAGCAAGCACCAATGATATGTTTCTAAAAACAAGAAGAGAGAAATCTCTCTTGTCTGTAAAAAAGGCAGACAAGGGCAAACCCACTGTACTCTCAGAATGTGGCCCACCGTAGATAAACATCCTCACTTGTTTGTTTTGGGACAAAGTGTCAGTAATCACCATGGGGACAGCAGTTATCACAGGCAGCACAGAACCCTGAGGAAAACCACACCACACCACAGAGAGCAGGCAAAGAGCAGCACACCACACACCCACGTCAAGAACCCAGCCCACACACGAGAGGAAAAAATCAAAAGAAGAGAAAGAGCAGGAGGAAAGGGATTGAAAAATACTGTGATGGGACACTAGGTTTGACTTGGTCTGATCTAGAACATGCTTTTGAAATTTGTTATGGACTTATGATTTAGAAATAATCCCAATATTTAATAGGATTCCAACTGGGGCTAGGCAATATGGCCAAAAAAAATCATATCTCGTATTTTTTGGTTAAATGGCGATATACGATATATATTTCTGGCACTTTCTAAGTTTTCTATTTAGATAAAGAAAATCTTTATATTAAAGAAATAATATATAGGCCTATATTTCTCATTCTGCCCAATGACATACTACAAACAATGTTGATATTGAAGGATATGGAAGCAAATATAATATAGGTTATGCAATATTTTATGTGCAAAAAGTGCAATTGACTAAAGGCTAAACTAAAAATGAAAATAAAAACAAAAGCACAAACTAATTATATTAGCCTGCATTTGATTACCCCATTATAATGGTCACTTTCATAAAAACAAATATATAGGCTACTTGTAGGTTTAAAATTCCACATATGGCACATTTATTTTTCTCCAACAACAAATATTTTAGCAATATGTTTATTTTAGTTCAGAATTATAGCGCATTTATAGTACGTAGTACTATTCTAATTGTGCTCTCGTTTGACACGCATACGCATTTTTCAGATGTGCTCATATCAAACTACTGTATACGATATAACGGTATTGCCTCATTCCATATCGTCTAAAAAAATATATCGATACATCGTACAAAACTCGATAATACCGCCCAGCCCTAATTCCAACATAACAAAAATATCCTTTTTAGTGGTAATGTATGTTCTAAGAGCTTTAGTTTTAGTTTTGTGTTGGAATCATATTCGAAACTATCCTATATGAAACCCTTCATATAAACTCCCACTTTAAGACTGGTTCCAAATTATGATTTCAATTCCAAAGGCTTATTCCCAATTCAAACCATGCATACATTCGTATTTTCAATCCCAGGTGTATGTGTGAGAGTGTGTAGAGAGACTTACTTCAGGAACGACTGAAATCGTCAAAAACAGCTTCACATCCTGGCCATTTACAGACGCCGTGACCGTAGAGAGGGTGACTATGAGGGAATGATCATCCAACGCTGATCTATAAGAAGAAAAATACATTACTGTGATATCCAGACTGCAAATATTTGACACACACATACACGCATCATTGGACTTTTATGAAAGAGGCTAAAGAGTAATTAATCTCCATAATACAACAATGTAATATTAATGGATTATCCATTAAAATATGACAACTAATAAAGGCACCTTCCCCTTCAGCACAAAAAAAAAACACGACAGCGTGTTGTTCTTGACAGCACAAACTCTCATATAACCACTGACTTCTACAGGAAGATTTCCCAGCCATGTGATCCATGTTTGTCAGCCTATCACAGCCAGTGCTGGCCAATCAATAGCCAATTATAGGTCTCCTCTTGATGCACACGGAGGAACGCTTTGATCAGGGCAGCACGGGGCTCTGAGAGACAGCATGTCCGTTAGCCCTAACCACTGAACCGTGGCTCCTGCGTTCCACCTAGAGCAACAAGTGTTTCCCACAACAGGAAGCTCCCAAATCCATCTGGATTGCTCCCGCTAAGCGCAAACAGTAAACACACCCCACCTGTTATCGATTTAATCCGCTTGCACAGGATCATCAACAGCTCAGTACAGCACACTTTTATATGAACTACACTGCAGGCACTATACAGTTTCTCAAAACCCTCATTATCTCCAATTATCAACATTTAATAACTATTTTAGTTTTTTTTTATCAGTGCAAGAATAAAATAATAGAAAAATGGGATTTGTAAGTGAGACAATACATGCTTGAACGTATGCATTTTTAGGCTTTAAGGCTTATTTAATAGAGTTACCTTAATATTTATGCCTTGTCATTTTGTAAACAATAAATGTGCCATGCCACATCTTGTTTAAATTCCAAGACGACATTGGCTATAGCATTATTAATAATAGTTAAGTTATCAAATGCTTAAAGACTTGTGAATCATGAAACACTTTAAACAATGGATGACCGAACCGTTTTAAACAACAGATTACAGGGGTGTTTTTTCTAGCCTGATCTCATTTATTACAAACCAAAAACAAAGACTGAGTCAAAGCTTGTCAGTGATATTGTCTGTCTTTTGAAGTGTGTGGTAATTTCTTTGGTCTTTAGTCTTTTTTTTGTGACAGAGACAAATTATCTTGTAACAAGCAAAAATATGGCAATAAATAATATTAATAATAATAAAAAAACCACATCAAAATCACCACTACATGTGAATTTATACACTTGATCGGCTCTTACAGCACCAGCCCAAATGCTTTCCTGTGAGGCACCACGGCTCTGTCATATCATCTTTCATTACATTATGGTTTAGTATCGTATTATCACGCACTGAGCACCTAAGTATCATCGCTGCTGACCTAACGAAGAAGAGAGGTCTGATGTCTGGAGAGCTCAGACAGGAACTGAGCACTTTGTCACAACACTATTACTCTCCATCACGTCTTCATGCGGGAGAAATCATCAAAGACACACTCCTCTTCTAACGTCTACTATCAAATCCCCAGACCCCCAACTCAATCCTTCAGAGTATGCCCAACCACACGGCCCCTCCCAACCCCCCAAAAAATGTTTTAATTATCATTTGCAGAGTTGAAGATCAATTAAAAGGGAGGTTAAGGGCTCGTTTAGGGGGCAAATCTGATTATTTATCTCTTTAAAACAAATTGTCTGGGTTTTAATCCCCCTGAGTCGTAGCATTCCTAAAGGATTCTGGGAGGAGAATGAAGAGAGGTGACTCAAACTGGGTCCATTCCATTGAGGAGAACTGAAAACTGCTGAAATGGAACAAGGTCTCTTATTATATAAATTATCTTTTTTTTTTATAAATATAGACACCTTGATATATATACACTACCGGTCAAAAGTTTAAGAGATGTTTTTAAAAGGAGTCTCTTCTGTCACTAAGGCTGCAATTTTTTGATAAAAAATAAACAAAAAACAGTAATATTGTGAAATATTATGACAATTTTAAATTACTTTTTTATGTTAATATATATTAAAATGTAATTTATTCCTCTGAAAAAAAGCATCATTACTCCAGTCTTCAGTGTCACATGATCCTTCACAAATCACTCATATGATGATTTTATGCTCCAAAACTTTATTATTATTATCCATGTTGAAAACAGTTTTTTACATTTTTATTTCAGGATTCTTTGATGAATAGAAAGTTCAAAGAACAGCATTTATTTAATTAGAATCTTTTCTAACATTAAAAAAGTCTTTATTGTAACTTTTGATCAATGTAACTCATCCTTGATGAATAGAAGTATTGATTTCTTATTTATTTCCCCCAAAAATAAAATACAAATTCTTACTGACCCCAAACTTTTTAAAGGGTAGTGTTTAATGTAACAAAAGCTTTCCATTTCAGATAAAAGCTGTTCTTTTGAACTTTCTATTCATCAAAGAATCCTGAAATAAAAATGTAAAAAACTGTTTTCAACATGGATAATAATCATACATGTTTTTGGAGCATAAAATCATCATATTAGAGTGATTTGTGAAGGATCATGTGACACTGAAGACTGGCACAATGATGCTGAAAATTCAGCTTTTTTTCCAGAGGAATAAATTACATTTTAATATATATTAACATAAAAAAGTCATTTTAAATTGTCATAATATTTCACAATATTACTGTGTTTTTTATGTGTTTTTTATCAAAAAATTGCAGCCTTGGTGAGCAGAAGAGACTTCTTTTAAAAACATAAAAAATCTTACCAATCTTAAACTTTTGACCGGTAGTGTATCTTTTAGACACTGACTACAAAAACAAAAAACGGTGTAGGCACCATGGTCAGATAGCCGACACCTCATTTTCAATCACCTTAGAAAGGTTCACACAGGTCCACGAGGTGGTTTTTGTCCCTTATCTGAGCGCCGATGGGTCGGGTGCACTGACACGTTGAAGGCTTTTATCATATTTGGGTGTGTATGCGGTGGATGTCTCTGTGCAGGCACCAGTGGGAGCCGATGGAGGCTGCTAAAAGCAGGGTAGCATCACGTCTAAACATGTACAGAGTGATTGAGTTTCTCTCTCCTTCCTTTAAGACGGAAGTGAAAAGACAGTGAATGATGCCGCTGGATGCACTTAAGGTTTTAGTTGCAGGCGTCGCAGCGACTGGCCAGATTTTATATGACACATGAAACGGCCTGTGCGGTGTTTAAGACCCTGGCGGTAAACCAATCTGAGAGAGCTAGAGCAGAGTAAGTCCATCAGCGCGCAGCCGCCCGCTGTTTCACGACAAGAGGGACTTAGGAAAACCACATCAATTAAAAGTTCATTAACGTTCGTGTGTGAGGAGTCCACATTTCTCCCACTCAAAACCCTGGATTTTGAGCAATGGAAATCCGTAGATGGATTAGAAATCGGTGTTATGTTTTGGGCGTAGTGATGAAGCACGTTTACAAATTACAACTACAACATGGAAAATTATCAAAGTGCTAAGTTATTAGCAATGTCGCTCTAATTTGCCTTTGCATTTGAATAGTAACGATTTGGATGCATTTTGGATGCTAACGGAAGAAGAGAGAGGGCTGATCACCTGCTCCTTTTCTGACAGATCTAAGATACTCAAGTCTACAAAACGCCTTCTTCACAGCACGGGTGCTAAACTGCTGTTGACGTCTTCTTTAATCTCTGACACCTAACGAGAGGCAGGGAGAGACAAGCAGTGAGCTTTCCAACATGTCTTTTTGAGTGTTTCAAGCGTGCTATGGCATGAAAAGGGCTGCGTGTTGTGCTAGCTAGAGGATGCACTTTGAGGAAAAAGGACTGGAGAAAAAGAGCAACTAAACCAAAGTGAGCATACATGGGAGTTTCTCAGTTTCAAAACATAGTGCACTGCCTACCTAGAATTATTTAATTAGGGGGTATTTTCTGTCCACTGGTATATTTCAAAGCAACAAACAATCATTCTAGTTTTAAAGAGTAGATTCAAAGAGCTTTAAAAACTTTCTTCAATTACATTTTCCACTCAATAAAAAAAGTTATAATGTTAGCCAAAACTTTTAAAATTCTAAAGTGCCCCTTATTGAAATATGACTACATATGCACACAAGTAATGCGGCATTGTATGCATCATTCATCAAGAAGGCAATCCCAGAATGCACTGCAACAACCTCAGTAAAAAATCCATCCAAAGTGCAAGAGAGAAACATTCATGATAAATGTTTAAATGCGATTTATTCCAGAAACATTTTTGCTATACTGGTTAGGGTTAGTAGGTAAGTCTCATCACATCCTGATAGAAATCACTAAGCTAAGTGGTCAAAATATATTTATATGTATATATCTCATCTGAGGAAGGTGTAGAACCATAAAATGTTCGTCCAATCACTGCATTCTGCCATTATTGTGAGAGCTGAAGTTCTAAGCTTAAAGCATTTTATGATTAGCGTAGCAACATGCTAACGTTTTGAAACAGTAGAGCTGCTTTGAAACAATCTATATTATAAAATGCGATATAAATAAAGGTGACTTGACATGAAAGAAAGCAATAGAGATTCAAGCCTCTTATTTAAGTGGCACAAATGAATGAACGAGAGAAAGAAAGAAAAGCTTGTTTGAGCTCTACAGCATCAGTGACATCATAGGCAGTTAAATAACCCTGACACGTTGAGAAAACCCGTCATGAAATCCATTCTGCTCTACACTAGTACATGAGCAGACAGATATCTACATGAACTCTCCTTTTACCTTCGGCTAGAGCTTGTTTTGCAGCACTAAATGTGTTTTCATTCGCATTGCTTTCATAATGACACGTTGGTTTTGATCAGCCAAATCTGAGTCAGATGTGAAAAGAGAGAGACAAATAAATGAGCTCACAGTGCCTGGAGGCTTCTCACCAGCGGTTCAAAGATCAGGCCTGAGCACATGAAAACAAGCAAATGTGTTATAAACCAAATTAATCTCTTCCTTAAAGTACATAGATGATAACGCTTCCTCCAAATAAATCTTTAAAGTGTCAGGGCTTTAAAGAGGCTTTACAGTGTTTAGCGAAGTTGTGCTGTGTTGTGAACTGTTACTGTATTAAATTAAATGCTCTTTATTTGCCACACAAAATGCATTGATTCGGCAAAAGATGAACTGTTCTGATGTCAAATCAATGTAAAAAAAAATATATATATATACATATATATATTAGCTTATATTATTATATAATATAATAATATATTTTATAAATATAATTTTTAGATAATTCAGGATATTTAAGAATAATATGAATATTTAAGATATAAGAAGCAGAAATATTAAATATTTTTAGAAAGTTCAAATTTCTACATAAATAAATAAAATCAATTAAAGACAAAATCAACTACCAGTGCAGATAAATCATGCCTGTTGTAATTGTGTAATAATTAAAAAGAAAGTAATCGAAGTTACAGTAATCTAACCTTTCGAACAGCACCTTATATATGACTGGAATTCCCTGATGAACAGGATGGAGAAGACAGACCTGGTCCTTAATGCAAATTCCAAGGTACTTGGAGGCAATGAATTACTATTCATTTGCAGGAAATGCCTTATTGGTACCTGTCCATCAACTTGGCTTGCCTTGCAGCCATTTACCCTTTCAGAACTCAATCCAACAGAATATATAGAGAGTTAAACAAGAGTTAAATCTCAAACTGTGCTCAGATTTGCGAAGAACCCAAAGTCTGTGACCAAAAGTGACCTCAAACTCTTCAACTCCAATTCCCCCAAATCTCAGGTTAATGGCTGTGCGACTCTACCCTCTCTCTTAAGCGAGTGGCTCGATGTACTGGCCGTTGGTGGATCCATGCTGGTTGTGGTTTTTGAGGGGAACGGGGGAGGGGACGACAGGTCCAGACCCCGGTGACCGTTATTGGTCGCGCTGTTCTCCTCCTTCACATAGCTGTTTGTCACCTCCTTCCACAGCTGCTGCAGTTCGACTGGAATCATGCCTGCCACAAACAAATTGGATAATTAAATCAATTAACAGCTAATCTGGTTCTACTCATGGCATAATTAAATAAAAAACAAGGGCTCAGTGAACAAAAGGGGGCATTAATTATTCCACTACAGGCTGATCTGCAGCGCCTGCCCTCTGGCTCTGCCATCTCTCTCTCTCACTCGCGCTTTTCCCCCTACGTGCTTTGCGAAGCGTGTTTGTGTACAAAAATTCCCTGGCATTCACGCACATTTCATGCTTGAAGTAAATAATTAACATACAGACAAGGCATGAAATCTGAATAATCACCATTATTTCTCTGACAAGGAAGTCAGCCAGTTCTTTCTCGCACACACAAAACAAGACCACAAAAACATCCCTCTCCATGAGAAGAGAGAGAGAGAGAGGGAGAAACTGAAAGAACGAACAAGCCCCCAGGGTAATACTCTCGAAAGCATGTTAATGTGCAAAATGCTTAAAGCTTTGCACCGCCTCCAATTGACACAGACGACTTAAACCTCATTTAACAAGTCAAGCACACTGCGGCTCATACGTTCTTTGAAAAAAGAGAGAAGATAAGTGGGAAGAAAAATGGCTTGAAGACAAGATGTTGCCTCAATTCTGTGACAGACACACAAACACTTACACACGCACACCCATACACGCAAAGTGTTTCATGTAGCTGACTGTACAACTCAACAGCTAGCAGGCTGAGAATTAGAAAGAACTAACAATGAAATTAGCCCATTGGAGTGGCCAAGGACCTCCCTTATATTCAGAAAGTTGTGATGCTTAATATATTTTTGAGATACTTTGAGAACTTGAAAGTCTAAAAACAACAGCATTTGTTTATTTTCGCAACATTATAAAAGTCTCTCAAGTCACATTGGATCACTTCAAAGGAGTAGTTCACTTTTAAAAGAACTTTTGCTGATAATTTACTCACCCCATGTCATCCAAGATATCAATGTCATTCTTTCTTACATTTGAAAAGAAATTAAAATTTTTTTTGATTGAAAACATTCCAGGATTTTTCTCCATATAATGGACTTCAATGGGAACCAAACGGTTTCAGATCCAAAAGACAGTTTCAGTGCAAACTGCAAGCTGTTCAAAGGGCTTTAAACGTTTTCAGACGATGAATAAGGGTCTTATAAGCGAAACGATCGCTCATTTAAAAAAAATAACACAGTTTAAGTTTTATAAGCTCTAATGGTTGCCTCGCTTCTGTTCTGTGATATGCGCGTCGTGACTACTCCTGTTCGAACTCGTTCATGCAAAATGAACGAATTGAATCTTTCTCGAGTCAATTCGTTAATTTCGATTCGTTATTTGTTAAATGTGCAGTTCGTTTCACTTGATGAGACCCTTATTCATCGTCTGAAATCGTTTAAAGCCCTTTGGACCTTGAACCGTTTGGTTCCCATTGAAGTCCATTATATGAAGAAAATATGGCATGTTTTCATCAAAAAGCTTAAATTCTTTGAACTGAAGAAGAATGACATGGACATCTTGGATGACATGGGTGAGTAAATTATCAGCAAAAGTTTTTTTTAAGTGAACTACTCCTTTAATGTGTCCTTGCTGAATAAAAATTATACTTTCTTTGAAAAAATCTATCTGACCGTAAACTTTTGAACAATAGTGTTTAATATAAATATATACAAAGAAACACACAAACACATTTGGACACATCTGACTACCATTATGTTGCTTCAGGAATAGGTCATGTGAATGGAACGCTGAATGAATCGCACCCACTGTGTGACTTTATAAAATTCTTGGTATGTTTTGTGAAATTAAACAGGAAGGGGCTGTTTTGGGCAGTGGGGATCAATCGCTTAACATCACAATTAAATCGATTTTTGAAATGAGTGAAAGCAAATGGAGAGCAATTTTTGTCCCGGTTATCTTCATTCATCTCCTTGTTTTCCCCTCCTCCCCGTCGCTCTCTCATTCTCTCTCCTTCATAATAATTCTCTTTACAGATACCAGAAGTGGCCTCTTTGAAGAGCTTCCAGCGCAATGCATTTGTGCAAGAATCGCTTAGTCCTAATTTATTCCTGTTGTGGCAAAATAACGGCAGAGTGAAGATCTCAGATACGATAAGCAGAAAACATTTTTAATTTGATAAGCTACTAAAGATTTTAATTATGTCAGTAATGAGAACAGTAAGCTAATGAGGCGGCTAAGACTCCAGAGAGAGAGAACAAAGAGAAGAGCGAGAGACTAAAAACTGTGAAATGAGTCTGAGTAGGACTGCCATAAATTCGCACAAGATCGTTTGCATATAAAAGAGCCAGCGGAAATTATTGCAGGACGAATCAATAACCTTCCCACGTGCCACGTGGCATCATTCGACTTCCTTGTTTTTTTTGTGCCATCTTGCAGTGTTTTTAACAGTCCTCGTGAAACTCTGACGCGGTGTGCGAAGGGTCTGGACTTGCTTGTTTTTTGTCTTTGCTGTTGTCATTGTGAGGGAGGGGAAAACTTGTCCGTGTGGATTCGAGAAGGTCATGGCGCTGGTGATTGCTTTTGGGTTTGGACATGAGGAGGAACAGTCATTTTCCCCCACTTTGGAGCGCAGTGACAGTGTGAATGTATTTTAGCCGACGTGCTTGACGCAGGCGGCCCACTGCTCCTCGATTACCCACAAGTCCAGGTGACCCCGACACCACTGTTTACTGAAACGGATCCAAGCCGGAGAGGGGAGGGGAGCTGATAGAGGGGTAACAGGGTGGGAGCGAAGCTGTCTTGTTGTGTCTGACACCCTATGAGCCTTTTCCTCTGCAGGTCTATATCTGCAGCTCAAAGCCTTGGTTTCCATCCCGTATCCAGACGCATCTTCACAAAACTGCCTGCATTTATCTTCACATGACCTCTCAGACCAACCTGGCAAATGTTACAGCATTATCCTCTGGATTAGTAGCCGAATGATGGATATGACATTTGCAGATAACACATAGCATTAAAACAGTTCTTTGTCCTTAAATCCGTTCTCGCAAACTCCAGGTCGCTTTAACGGCCCTAAAGTCATTTTTCAACACCGCGCCTCCTCTCATTAAAAGCCAAAGAGTACACGCTTGCGCTTTAAAAATGGATGTCATTGAGACGTTTGACTGATCGTCGGCGAACAACTCAATTTTACCACAGCAGGTAGCGGCGACACCCAGACAGGGGCCCTGAACTCTCGCTTCAACCTTTTCCTGTCCTTGTACCCCGGTACCCTGGTGACCAGTGTTCGAGCAAGCGGAAAGTTGATTTAAAGGTTCACAACCACATTAGTCGTGGCCCATCAGCAGCCCGATAAAAAATGCTGTCGCGCACTGGGGCCGCGGAAATCAGTGACCACGTCTTCCTCGATGAGGCTGCCATGGCACCACTGGGGGCAAACTGACACTACTATTAGTTTATTGTTCTGTGAGGCAGAGATCTTCTCTCCCTCCTGTTAAAGGGGTTATGATCACTGGGGCCTTCAATATGCAGCCCTTAGGCCTAAAATATGTTCCTCCCTAATGCTACAGAAGCTATTAAACAGTGCCACACTGCCAGCCGAATCAATCACTGCCAGCGAGGCCAGGACGAGGGCCGGAGTCCCTGATGGGTCTGAGCGCACATCGAGCATCATGCCTGGTCACATTCGCGGCTTTCATATTAGTGGCAAATTTGTCTTGTCGGTGTCCTGTGGCCCTTGACTGGACAACTTGACAACTAATGTGCGGCTGTAAGATGAGAATGAACTCCAGAACTTGAGGGATTCACAACGTGCGTGTGTAGGAGAGCACAGATTTAGACGAGAAGCGCGCTAATAGTGGAAAATGAGGTACGGACACAAATCCGGCAGTCGCAATGTAGACAACCAGGACTCTTCTGCCCAATCCCATTCTGTTCACACAAAGTTGAGTTATTTACAAGAGTGAACGCAAATTCATTCAAGAAAAGGTTTAACCTCACGAAGGAATGTTTTCCACAAATTTCAGCTAAATTGGATGGATTTCAGTCAGCAATTTAGTCAAAATGTCAACAATGGATCCCTATTAGAGACAGACCGAAATATCGGCAGGCCGATATTAGGCATTTTCCAAACTATCGGTATCGGCAGTTATAATGGCCGATAAATGAATATTTAAAAAAAATAAAATAAAAAAAACGGACGAAACACGCTTGAACCATGTCATGAGTGTTGGAGTTGTATAGTTTGTCCACCAGAGGGCACTCAGTACACCGTACCTGTTGGCAACACTCGATTGAGTTGGTCACGAGACATACATTGCTTGAATAACAATTAAAAGAACATCTGCATCAGTTCTCTTAACTTTCAAATAAGCATGACAAAATTTGTGACTATCATGTCCAGTTTTGCTGCTGTTAAATAAGCCGAAAGTGAAGCGGAATTAGCTAGTAAAAGTTACGTTACGTTGTTACAGTGTAGTTGACGGACTGTCCTTTTAACTTTTGACAATGTGACTGAAGTATTTCTTTAATAACGCGTGACAGTTATAGCAATGGAGTCGTTCATCTCTCCTTGGCCTGTTATATTGTAAAAAAAATTATGTTTTACAATTTGCAGTATGATGTTATCCATTGCTAAATTATGGCTCATCATAGATTTTAAAACCAACAAATATTTGTATTGGTATCGGCCTTCAAAATCCTTTATCAGTTCGGGCTCTAATCCCTATCGATTTATTCATTCAAAAAAGTTAAAAAATGAAAACAAATTTGCACCACAAGCGGTTTAAAAATAATAAAACTAAACACAAGTCACTAAAACTAATCAGGATCCAAAGTGACTCTTGTATTGCGTACATACTCAGAATGACAATTCACACCATATTCTAATATGGTTGTTTCTAAAACTTTGCATTGTGTTCGTTGGGACAAGTAAAGAAGCCAGAACTGGTTTTACTCCACCAAATACACCTCATCTCTCTGCATTTCTTGAATATTCATCTGCTCTATTTGTTTTCTCACTCTGTAACTCACACTGCTAAGTCCTCGGTTGTTGTACCCCGTTTATGATATTCAACTCCTCCAACACATTGCTCTGACCCCATGCTGACCCTTTCTAAAACTTCAAATCAAAAAGTCAAATAGTGATATAAACCCAAACACAATGGTAAATACGAGTGTTTTGATGGAACTCTAGATGTCTGCGCGTTGCCAGAGAGCTAGATACGCACGCTTTTAAACAGAGTAGAAATCGGGTAGAAAATGACTGGATGTGCCTGTACATTAAACGTGACAGCGGGATGTAAAAAAGATTTCATTCACGCATCAAAGTCAGAGTCTAATAAATAAGCCAATTTCAGCCCATGTTGCTGGCCGAGTAATCTTACTAGTAGCTTGCCCAAGCACATAATCACCACGCACACATAAGGGAGGTAACATAACTTATCACACCAATGCTAACTTCTCAGCTAACTACTGAATATTGTAGATTATATCTTGACGAATGGAAAACTGGGTTGCTGGAGCATGAAAGAATGCAGTGAAGTGTGAGAAAAAAGGTCATCAATAACTTTTAACAGTGAAGCAGAAAATGTGCAGGACACACACAAACACACACATACTGACATGTTTTTTAATCAGGGTATGAAATTACCCCCTATGCCAGTCAAATTTGGGGCCAATTTTACCAGTCACTGTGCCAGGCGACCTGACATCTCCGACAAAAAAATGCTGCTAGTTAGAGGCAAAGACATACACAGAGAAGAAACACATCCGATTATATTGATGAGCAGAAAAATCAAAAGCCTAAATTTTAAATTAATTTCAGATTGGCTAATGAAATTGGGCAAAAGTTTATTTTGTAGTCTGGCTTTAACCACCACTGTGGGCAACACTTAACCACCAATTCAAGGAATCTGCCACGGGCTATTACAGTTATTCAATCAGATTAATACTAGACAGACAGGTTCTAGGAAACTAGGAAATAATCTACCCTTAACTGCCAAGTAAATGTATATCTATACAATACAATATCTTGTGTTCTGCAGTAGAAAAACAGCGTGTATTCTCTGTGTTTTGCTTTACATGCTTGCAATGTTCCCTGGGTAACAACCGCCTCGAGATGTCATTCAATCACTTGTTAAATAAATAAAATTGTTCTTCATCGAGATGGCCTCCTATTTGACACTAGCCTATGGCTTCACATTGTAAAGCATCGCCTTGCCCAGCCCCAGGGCAACATGGGTATGTGGAGTGGCTCAGCTTTCCGACTATGCCCTGATCAAACAAGTAACAAGACTAAACAAACACAGTTTGTATTTGCGTGTTACCCAAGTACCCCCCTCCCCAGCCTTTATACAGCCTTATCTTGTTATGCGCTTGTTTGTCTTAGCTGGAGAGAGTACAGTCAGTTTTCAAAGAGACGAAAAGAAAACAAAACTCAAAAACAAAACTGGTATGAATGCAGCCTTTATTCTGTTGCTGCTCCTTAAGTAAACATGACAAGGAAAATAAAGCAATACACCTCCTGGAAAAACACCTTTTGACTCACTGACTGCTTGTGAAGTGATTAATCTTTGACTAGTTTAGTGGGTTGAGGTTAGAAAACAATGGAGCTAGTATGTTTAGGGACTGACGAGGAGCCAACATAAGACAATAGAGATAAAACAGAGATATATGTAAATGTACATATATAGAGATATATGCAGTCAATGGAAGAGTGAAATTCAAGGACAGATTTTCCCATTCTAAAAAAGAAAAGCAACAGAAACTACAATGCAAAGGCCTTTTATATCACATACAATTTTTGTAAAATGTTTCAAAAGTGCAAAACCTTTCCCTGCACAAAACTATTTATTCCTAGACCTCTTCATATGTGTATAAATGTTTTTCCTCACACATTTACATACATAAAGTGATATTTTCTCATAGTTAACCCTAAAACCGTATTCTGGACAAATGTGGAGAAAATTGTTTTGATTTATTTTTAAAAAATACTTCCATTGATCTGAGCAGTTTAAGACTTGGCTACTTTTCCTAAGTTTGCCTCCTGAACACACACATTTCTTTTTTTATTCAATTCTACAATGTTAAGTGGGTGAAAAAAAACAACTCCTTAATCTTGTATTTGGGTCAGAAAATGGGCACCCATAGAAATGAATGGGAAAAACTGTAATTTAGAGCATTCTAAATTAAGCCAAAATAAGACACCAGGGTGACAGCAAAGTCACTTCATCTTTAGGTTTTAGCTCTAAGAACTTATTGGAATAATATTTTAATGTAGTTAAATAAATAAATAAAAACATAAAAATGAGCATAATTTACAAAGAAAATATGGTACTTTTTGAAGTAACTAAATTAAAAAAAAAACACCATAAATGGATAGACAAAACTTTATCTGAAGACAGTGATATAACATTTATAATAAATAAAAATTAGGATCACACCCTAATCACGTCCTCTGTGCCCACATTTATCCTCAATTACAGGATTAAGGGCTATAAAGTGAATACAGGTTTGACGCTACTCTTTAAAAAATGTTTTGTTGCTCCAATATTTGCCCATTGTCTGCCCCCACCCGCATTTAGCAAAAAAATAATAGAGATAATAAAAATGTTACATACATATATCCCTGATTGGATCCAAAAAATAAAACCCTATGAATCCTCAATTTTTTACACAGATGTTGCAATCTATAAATAAATAAACAAACAAACAAGCAAAAAAAAAAAAAAAAAAGCCGTTGCAGGCAAGTGGTGTGCAAAGATGTGATATTTTCTTGGAGGCTGATGAAAAACCACATTGTAATTTTGTGAATAATTTCCTTGCACTTTTCATAAGATATTTGTCAGCAATTCCCGATTGCTCTCAGTGTGAATATCCCCTTGCGGGGTGATAGATGTGCTTGTTCTTACCCTGAGTGAGGGAGTGCAGGGGCAGAGTCTGGTTGGGCTGAATGGACAGCAGGCCTTGTCTCTGCAGGCTCAGGAGATGCTGCTGCTGGAGCTGCTGAACCTGGAGCAGCTGCTGTTGGAACGCCAACTGCTGTGCAGAACACCTGCCGAGGAGAGACGCAGAAGGATGAGGGGTCTACATATCATCCTCGCTCTCACAAACAATTATGTCAACATCATGCACAAACATACTTATTCACTCAGGGCTGATAAACACACACGTACACACACACAAACAGGCAATCTGACAGGTACATTCCATATTTCCGCACCCTCTTAAATTAACGAGGAGTCGGGGAGGCTAGTGACAAATAATGAAATGTTGTTAATCATTCCTAATAAGAGCCATAGGATTTTAATTATGGCCATTCATAACTCTCGCAAACAACCTGTGACTGAAAGGAGCTCCTTAATATTCAGCGGCAGGTTACATGCAGAGCCAGGCAGCCAACCGTAGTCTCCTTTGGAGAAATCAGGGGTGTGAAGTAACAGGGCAACCGTCCAATAGGAGGAGAGCTAAGCAGATGTATTTACACATTTAGATTTTGGATTCATTTTATCATGCCATTGTATACAATTATTTCTGAGGCACATTTATAAATAAATATAATAAAACGAACTGTGGACATTAAAACATTTATGCATAAAATAAACAGGGTCATTTTTTATTTCATGATGTTTTTAATTGTTAAAAAAGGTAACATTAACAATTGATAAATGCAAACGTAGTGTTTACATGAATACTGAAATAAAGTGATCGGGTTGATGAGCAGGTTTATATGTCACAAGCTTCAGAATCGGAACTGAGTTTTTGTTTTTACACACAGTGCATGAATATACAGAGTTTCCCCACTGTTTGAACATCCTATTCTCCAATATTGCCATTTTCTTTGCTTTAAACAGTAGGCTTTTTTAGAATGACAGTCTATTCACTGACACTACATTCAACTGGGGCAGTGAAACGATTAATCGTGATTAATCGCATCCCAAAATAAAAGTTTGTGTTACATAATATATGTGGGTGTAGTGTTTATAATTATTTTGTATATATAAATACACACATGCATGCATATATTTAGGAAATATTAGCATGTATATATTTTATATATATTTATACAAAATTAATATTATACATAAATATTTGATATATTAATAAGCACATTTTTCTTAAATATACACATGCATGTGTCTGTATTTATATTTACAAAATAATTACACACAACACACATATATCATGTGAACACAAACCTTTGTTTTGGATGCGATTAATTGCGATTAATTGTTTCACAGCCCTACATTCGACACATACAAGAACTTGTTCCATGGGTCATACGTCATTATGCCATTTCTCACATTGCACATGCACAGTGCTTTCTAGTTTCTATTTATAATCCAATCAAGTGTTTACATGTCCTATCGAATCGGATTAGAAAAGGAATAAACCCACCCTTCCAATCCAATTGAAATTTCATTTGGATCATTAAGGTGTTTACTTGAAGGCTTTTCAGTCCCATTAATCCGCATGTAAACCAAATCATTGTTTAATCTCAATATTATTTCATTTTCATTAGTTTTTATAAATATATATTTTCTTTTGTGATTTCATTAATGCGTTGTACATTATAAAAGTTAGTGCATTAATTTAACACATTTATCTACAAGTGATGTTTAGGCCAAACAATTTATTTAATTGACTGATTTTTTAATCATGAATTACAATGCAATTTATATCATTTTGTGAGGACGTTTGTGTTCAGTGTCTTACAGTGATATACACCCTCACATCTGGATAGATGGTGTATAGAGAGAAAAGCAAGGTGCCAAAAGACTGGGGAAATTTTGAGAGGAAGAAGGGAGTGAGTTAGTAAAAGTGGAAGGGAAACAGGGAAAAGAGGGTGTTGAAAGACAGAAGGAGAGGGAGGGAGGAATTGGGCGAACAAACTGCTGCGTCGTCAGGACGATAAATGGGAGGAAATTATCTAACATCCCCAATCACCCCTCAGTCAAAACTAATGGGCGATGTTATGGAGATACAGGGTTATTGAACCCTTTCAATGCTAACACTGTTGTTTACTGACCTCCTCTATGCATTATGACAGTAAGGTGACAATGACTAAACATAATCCATAATCACGGGACATTCCTCTGAAGGTTTCTGATGGACCCGCGGTGAAAAAACGGACACTGAGGGGGGTCATGTGTTTGTGTGTGTGCACGTGTTTGTTGGTACATTAAAGCACAAACGTGGCTTTGCCAGAGCTGTGTGCCGCACCCTCTTCCCAAACACAGGATGCTTCGCTTTGTGTTTACTTCTCCAAACAGAAGGCGCACAAAAAAGGTCCCGCAGCACAGGCGCGGACGGGTCAACCTTTAAGACCCAGAACAGATCTGAAACAGCCTGATAAAGTGCTTGCTCTTTTTCCACTCTCATTCATGGTCCACCCATCCTCATCTGCCTGTCAAAGGTCTGTTTCTTTTCTCTCTCGCTCTCTCGCCACTCTAACCCTGATCACAAGGCTATACAAATGCTTTAATGTCAGTGGTCAGAGCTATGGCACAGCGGTAGCACAACATATGCACGCTGTGGTGCTCCCACAGAGAAGCAGGGTCAGGTCTGGGGTCATGTCCTGATCACATTTTCCTTGACTTTTATTTCATTATACCGGACAATTAAAAGCATAAAAAATATGCAATGCTGAGATTACAGTAAATTACTGTTTTTAAATGGATAAATCAGTTCATATAAAATATATAATCTACCTTTAAATCACATTAAATGTCTTAAAGGTGGAGAAACATATACTGCATTTTAAGAAAAAGACTATGAAAATGAACATTTTTTTTAATACTGTGAATTGTGCACATAAAAACTAGGGCTGTCAACTTTAGTCGTTTAGTCGACTAATCAGTCAATGCCGTCTTGGTCGACTGACATTCTTATTGGTCGACCAGGTCGCATTTTTTTTTTTTTTTGCCAATAGAAATATATTTTCAATGATTTACTCCTTGATATTTATTCCTTTATAAAGCAGTTATTTATTACTGTATTCTAAATATAATTAGCCTATGTTTTATCCCCAACTTTAAATGCCCCACAGTTTAGCGCACATACATAACACACTCGGAAACCGCACCTACTGGCTGCGCTGCTGCTCGCGTTCAGTAAGGGATGTACCGGTAGGTAGTTTTGCTGTATTCATTCAGTTCACAGCTACTTTAGACGACAGAATGTCCAAGAAATCTAAATCTTTTGTCTGGCTACGTTTTTTGTGGAAGGTCGCGATGGTGGCGACCGCGTTACTCCATTATGAGCGCGCACATCGCGTGCCTATTTGAAATCGAACTTAGCACGCAAAAGACGTGACAGCTCTTTTAACGGCTTTATCGTACTGACTCAATAGATTGTTTTCTTAATAGGTTTTTATTTGTACACTTGACTCATTTGAAAGTAGCCTAAATAATGTAACAAAACGAATAGAAACTTATATGCTATCTTACAACACAGCCTAGATTTCAGATTGTTTTCAGGCTATTTTGTCTGTTGTTTTAAAGCGCCTAACAGATCGGCTGGACAAAAGTTAACCCATAGCTTTGTAAGTAAAGAAGAATACAGCCTGTATAAACGAGAGCTTTTGTTAGGATTTTTCATTATGTGGCAGATGAAGTTATATTATTTTGTAGAGTGTGGTGAGTAGTGGCCAGGTGCACGATTGTGACTGTCACCATAGACCTAGGACAGTGCTCCTCACTTTTTGCAGTTAAAAAAAAATCACTGAATTTTCAAAAGTATTTTATTATATATTATAGTTTTATTTATTTTTGATGTTTTTTCGTTGTTGTTTTATAAATGCTCTGATGGCAATTGTTTAAAAATTTTTAAATCAAAACATCCGTCTTTTTTGTTTGTTTGTTTTTTAGTCGACTAATACGTTACGCAGGACAGAGACCTCTGGTCGACTTAAGGATTTCTTTGGTTGACTACAGCCTTAATAAAAACCTTCATTAATAAAATAAATAGTCTTTTAAGTCATTATGAAATCAAAAAGGACAGTTCTTATTTTTTATGCAATGACAAATTTATCCAAGCACATCATTTTAAAAAAAGTATTTCCACTTTTAATATTTAATCAAAATAACTTACTCTCCCCCCTTGCAAAGGCATTTGTTCTCTTCTCTTATGACATGTACACCCGTGAGAGGGCAGTCCATTCAAATCCCAATGGAAAAATCAAGTACCCTACATTTTATTTCATTTGAGAAGCAATTTCACTCGGATAAGCCACAATAGAGAAGAAAAGAGCAAATTGCAACTTCCGTTTCATGCCGACTATAATTATAAAAAAATAATTGGTAATACTTTACAATAAAGAAAAATTCATTAATATTGATGCATAAGGTATATAGTTTTAACACCATTTATTAGTGTAATATTCAGATTAACAAATACCGTAAAAAGTGAACCGTATCATAAATTGTGTTTATTTTCATCTGTACGTCACCTGAAGGATGGCCTTGGCCGCTTGAGATCTGCCTCATCGCACGAGCGCCAACCCAACGCCAGCCTGGCATAGCGAATGGGAGGTTAACACGGAGTGGCACGCGAGAGAGCGAGAATAGAGCAGATGACAACATGATCCAGACTGACGCTGGCAGGCCCTTTTATTGCCTCGCTTCCAAATCCAAAGTTAAAAATCTTTGAAAACCTATGAAATTTTGTTGTCTTTTAAATAAAAGAGGCACAAAGCAGCAGCGTGGGGTTATTGTCTGACCCCCGTGGGGGGAGTCGCTGCAACAATTCGTATTCCATCTTTTGATGGCTGCGCGAGAGAAAGCCGAAGGAGCGGGGGAGGTGGGGAGCGTGCGAGAGAGAAAAACACGCACAGACGGAGGAGAGCCTCTCGAGGGCTGCATCAAATTCCTGTGATCATACATAATACTCTTTAAAATGGTGTTTTTCCTTCCTGTTCGTCACGTTCCATTCAGCTGATCAATTGTTTCTTCTTTCTGACGGTGCCACCCTCCTTCTTTTCAACCCCCCTCCCATTCTCAGAGTCCCCTTCCCTCATCTGTCCTTCTGACATGAGAGAGAGAGGGAAAGAGAGATAGAGAGAGAAAGAGTGACAGCTTCTGTCAGAGGCAAGAGAAAACAGTCCTGTCGCATTGATTTATGGAGGCAACGCACCACAACTTGTCCAAACTGAAGCCCCCAGTTCATTAATTAGCGAGCTGGGGGACTTTGAAGTAAGCATGTGAAGGCGTGTGTACGGCTGTGTGTGTGTGTGTGTGTTACGACGTTCGCCTTCATTTATACGCTCTCTCCGGTTACAGAACGAGCTCTCTGTGGGGAAGTTAAGAAGTGAAACTCTGATCATCTTTGAACTGCTTCTGACCGCACAATAATCGCTTCTTTTGTCTAGAGCATTGCCTTATCCTGCTGTCATTAGAGCAGCCAGAAAACACAGCTGGTGTTACGGCCTTAAAATGAAGGAAGACAGAGAAAGAGGTAGAACCCTTCAGATATACTACAACTGTGCGGTGCCGTATGTCTGTCAACGGAGAAGCCTCATGTGCTCTTCAATAGGTTCATGTGGTACATTTAAATATACACAGACAACTTATAAAAGGATCTATCGATCTTTGTAGAATCGCAATAACCATTGAAATTGTCCAAAAAGTTTTGTTTATTAAATATTTCGGCAAATAAGTACTTTCAGTATTGATTTAAAGGGAAACTACACTTTTTTTGGAAATAGGCTCATTTTATAACTCCTCAGAGTAAAACAGATTGGTTTTACCGTTTTCAAATCCATTAAGCTGATTTTCTGATATTTCGAAGAATATCAGTAACCAGACATTTCTGGTACAATTGACTTCCATAGTATATATTTTTTCCTAATATGGAAGTCAATGGGACCAGCAACTGTCCTAGATACTGATTTTCCTCTAAATATCAGAAAATCGTTATGAATGGATTTGGAAAATGGTAAAACTCAACTGTCTCTGGGGGGAGTTGTAAAATGAGCATATTTCCAAAAAGTTGGAGTATCCCTTTAAGGAAAGGAATATTAGGATGAGCGGTGTCGCGATCTTGAAAGAAAGCTAACCGTCTCCGCAGCGTTATCTTTCACGGTGACAAAAGTGCCAAAATAAGCATGGAAAACTAACAGAGAACAAATACTGGGCCAGTTTTTTTGTCACTGAACATGGAATATGAAGCGGCACAATAACAGCCAATCAAAAAAAACACGAACCATTAAAAAAATATAAATAAATAAATGTTTTCACCAAAAGCGATATTTAAGACTTCTTCATTTCAAATAAATGCTGTTCTTTTGAACTGTTCTATTACATTTTTTTTTTTTTAAATCTATATAGTGTATATTTTAATGCAGGGCGACTGTCACACAAATAGATCAATGTTTTATCTTGGGACTGGTTAGAACAAGAACTCAAATTAATGAATTATTAAAGAAGATTTTAGTGCTTATTGCATTATAGTGTTGCGGTTGGTTAGGACGCGGAGCAGAAATACAAGAGCAGGACAGGGTTCTTCCCATTGTCAACTCAAGTCAAAAATAAGATGACACCAAGGCACTGGAATGACTTTGTACTTGTGTTGGTGGGAAACAGCTGCTTGATGCACTGGGGGCAGGTAATGAACACCAGGGCTGAGTGTGTGTGTGTGTGTGTGTGTGTGTATAAGTAATGCAGTCAGCATACCTCTTTACTCTGCTGTTTGCTGCCATGCTGCTGCTGGATGAGCCTGAAGGTGGAGTTGTTCTTGCTGTTTCTTGTAGAACTCCTGGAGTTGCTGCTGCAAAATCACAGAGTCATAAATTAAAGACGCCTCTTCTGTATTTCTGCTGTGTTTTATTTATTTTCTCCCGCAAACCAAGTATTATGTTGCAAAAGAGATCATTTCCTCTACTGTGATCCTAAGAATTAAAAGAGTAATGTAGTGAAAAATACCTCAAATCTTCAACATTAACACATGTGCGGCATAATACTATTGTTTGTCATTTCTAAATCACATTGAATAGCAATGAAAGTGAATAAGGAAGAAGTTTTGAACATTTGTGACATTGTCTACACATTCCTCTTGGTTCAAAACCACATAAAAAATCCTGTTCTTCATGATATATAACCTTCACATTTCACAACTTTCAAAAGTCAAATTTACAGAGAATCAGGAAGAACTAACCTACAGTTGTGGGAAAATTCTTCCGAGTCACATGTCACATATTTACCAAACTGTGTTTATTGCTTCATACATTTTACATGTATGACTAATCCTCTTGGTTTGTCACATAGACTGAGCAACAGTTAAAGGGATACTCCACTTCTTCTTTTTTTGGAAATAGGCTCATTTTACAACTC
Source organism: Hybognathus amarus (assembly GCA_030378365.1). Classification (NCBI taxonomy): domain Eukaryota; kingdom Metazoa; phylum Chordata; class Actinopteri; order Cypriniformes; family Leuciscidae; genus Hybognathus; species Hybognathus amarus. Next base: position 162,433 of record JAQIUQ010002663.1, on the reverse strand, counting down.
CCTCAGAGTTAAAACAGTTGAGTTTTACCATTTTCGAATACATTCAGCCAATTTTCAGATATTTGGAAGAATATCAGTAACCAGACAGTTTCTGGTCCCATTGACTTCAATAGTATAGTATAAAAAAGTGGAGCATCCCTTTAAATGCTGCTCAGTCTATGTGACAAACCAAGAGGATTTAGTCATACATGTAATAGTGAAGCAATTAACACAGTTTGGTAAATCTGTGACATGTGACTCGTAAGAATTTTCACACACACTATAGGTTAGTTCTTCCTGATTCTCTGTAAATTTGAAGGTTATATATCATGAAGAACAGGATTTTTTATGAGGTAATTATATATATTACATTTACTATGGAAGTCAATGGGACCAGAAACTGTCTGGTTACTGATATCTTCCAAATAGTCTGAATGTATTCAAAAATGGTAAAACTCAACTGTTTAACTCTGAGGGAGTTGTAAAATTAGCCTATTTCCAAAAAAAGTGGAGTATCCCTTTAAGCCAGTTGAAAAAGAGAAATTACTTTTATGTTTGATACATTAAGAGAAAGGAACTAATTGTAGGGCAATTAGGAATTTATTAGATATAGATTAAGACTAGGGGTGTAACGGTTCACAAAATTCAGCGGTACGGTTCGATATCGATACACTTGTGTCACGGTTCGGTACGGTACGTTTCAAATACAGCAAAAAGAAAGAAATGGCAGCGAAATTTCCTTGATTTAAATTTTATATAATATTTTTATTAAAACTAACATCGTAAAGTATGATATTGTTTTTTTACTTCTGAGCAATGATGGAGCTATAGCCTACTTGACTTTTCATAGGAGCTTATAAAACAAAACAGCTCCTTGGACAAAATGAAATGTAATATTGTAGTAGTTATAAACAAAGGTTTATTTTAGTTTAGATTAACATTTGAGGGCAGCAATTGTATTCATAATGTCAAAATACAACAGACGTGATGTTACTTGAAAGCATTATAGCCTACTATTCCTGCCAAACTTACAGATAGTAGTGTTATACAGTAAATCCATGGTGATGTTGCTGATCTGTGGACACTGGATAGTTCATTCATGGCACAATGTTTGTTCCTGGTTTCCACGTCAGCGCTGTTTGATCCGTTAATAACGGAGAAATGTGAATGTTTCTCACTAGATCTCGCAGCGATGTTATTACTTCAGTGGCGAATTCAAATGTTTTCTGGATTTGGCTGTGTAGTAACAGTGCTGATGATGAAGATCGGCTCGCGCTGCATTGGTCCAAACTGATAAACGGTCTGACATCCAAACAAACAACCACACAATAACGAAGTAGCTCAGTTTCGTTCCGCTGTACATTATATTTGCCATTTGATGTTGGGCAATGTTGTGTGCGCTCAACGTCTTCTCATTATGAACGCGTTTATCACCGCGTGCTGCGACCGTGACATTTGAGTAACGTAGAATATTGGTTGGCAGGAAAAATTACCGACGAACCGTTTTGGTTAAAAAATGTGTACCGAAAATCATAACTGAAAGCCTCGTATCGAACGGTCCAATACGAATGATCGTCAATCGTTACACCCTGAATTAAGACTATAATAAATTTTATCTTAGATATATATGTTTAAATTTTTATTCAGATTATTATTTAACTCCGCTTCACATTGTGCGCGCAAGGATCCTCATGGCTTATTATTTACTTGAGACTTCTTGTAATGTCAATTTTAACAATATCTGTGTAATATTTGAGACACTGAATGGAAGCAATATATCCGGATAACAGAACAAGGGCAAGTACCTGCTGTAACATCAGTGCTTGTTGTTGTTGCAGTAACAGCTGGAGCTGCTGGGGCTTGGAACTTGGTGTTGGAGGATTTGCTGCATCTGCTGAGGAGTTATGACCTGTGGTGCATCATAGCAACAGAAACTGGGACCTACACAAACACAGGAAGAAGACGGACATATGAATACAATGGCAATTGGACAATCAAATAAAACTTACTCCCAATACATACACTAAAGATGAACGTGTCAAAAGTCTTATCAGTAGCTTGTCACCAGAAGAATGTGCAAAGAGATGAAGATCTGTTTCTCAAAAAACAAAACACCTGAGGAGCTTTCAGAACCAGTGATATGAGAAGCCAAAGCTGCTGACTGATGGGAGACTGACAGATACAAAAGAGAAAACCCTAACACACACACACGACAGCGTCCCCCATCATCAAACGTCCCACTCCAGAGCAAGGCCACTGGCCATTATTCTGGAGTGCTGTCCATGTTTTGCTTGTGACTGTTTGAATACGTTTTGTATTTTCATTTTTTTTTCATGATTGTTTTCCCCCTCTTCATCAGCGTGCACTTCTTGTCCCTGCGATACTTCACTAAAATGGGTCACAACACTCACGGTGTACCGTTTTGTTGTGTGACGTAAACTTAAAATCTCTAAATATCAATTAACACGAATGGAATTGTTCAAAGCAGGATGTGTTCTTTGTTAGTTCGGAACTACAGAAAAAAAAATCCCTCTCTAAAAAATATATCAAAACAACACATTTAAGGGCACACAAACAAGCCTAAGTGGAATAAAAAGGGTACACACATTATGGGCGTAAAGAAAATGGCGTGTGTAATGCATTTAGAGGGGTCCTCTGTGCTGTTGACAGGGGTCTTTAATTAGAGAAGAGGCTGTGTGAATACAGTACACACGTGTGTGTCTCAGTGTCAGCCTTTCTCCTAGTACACCGTGCCATTAAAATCTCCTTTGTGACATTGGGTGACAAACCAAGTCTGTGCTGAACTTGATAGCGGCGGGCATTTGCAACTGTTAACACATATCCCCAGCGTGTTTTAGCAAGTGTGTGCGGATCGCAGATGTATGTCTCACATCTACTCCTGACTGGCCAGACATTAGGGCGACATGTCTTCCTCACCAAGGTTATCACAATTGCATCTGTGATTCAGAACCGCCTAGCACGCGTTTGAATTTGTCACCGTCTCGATGAATGTAAATGAGTGTGTAAGGAGGGGCTAACTGTCATATCGCCTCCGCCATTTGAAACTAATCTAAATATAACAACAAAAAACAAAACACCTTGAAGGAACTTCTTAAACACATGCAATGTCACACAGACAGGGTTGAACTTGTTAAACTTATCATCAAAATGGATATGTGGTGCTGCTTAGAATCAAAGTTGAACACACAGGCAGGGGCGTAACACACGGCTGGTAACGTCTTAATATGCGGCCCATTTTTCACTTGGCTTAGCAGCACCATTTTGCATAGGTTGCACCCCTTGATTTCTTCATTTCACAGTCATTATGGCCTCATGTCCTTATTTCTCAGCGCCACTAATTTTAATGAACTGTTCTGAAGGTCAGAGAGAGCAGACGGGTGGATGGTGAGACAATACAAGCTAAAACACACAGACAACACCAGATTTGCACGTTGTACATTTATATCTTGACTTTGAAATTCTTACCAATTTATAATTGCCAATTTGGATGTTTCATATTTTATTTTATTTGATCACACTTAAAATTTCAACAGAAAATATGAACATTTACACTCAGTAAAAAATGGATTGGCTGATTTGGACAACATTTTCATAAATGTTTAATTTTTGGGTAACACTTTACAATTAGGTTTCCTCTTTAGTTAATAGGAATTAACGTAGAATAACACTTCTACAACAGTTATTAATGTGAATTTCAGCATTTACAAACATTATTCGAATGAACAGTTGTATTTGTTAAGATTAGTTAATGCACTTTGAACTAACACTGAACAGCAGTATTTTTATTAACTAAGATTAATAAATGCTAGGGCTGTTAAACGATTAATCACATACAAAATAAAAAGTTTGTGTTTACATAATATATGTGGGTGCGCCTGTGTATAATTATTTTGATGTATATATACACATATATACATATATATACACACACACACATGCACGTACATTTAAGAAAAAAATATTATTTATATATAAAATATTTATATATAATATAAATGATATATAAATCTATACACCGTATATACATGAAAATTTTTCTTAAATATATACAAGCATGTGTGTGTATTTATATACATACAATAATTATACATAGTGCACCCACATATATTATGTAAACACAAACTTTTATTTTGGATGCGATTAATCGTGATTAATCATTTGACAGCCCTAATAAATACTGCATCAAATGTATTGCTTACAGGTTAGTTTATGTAAATTAATAACTAATGTCAACAAATGACACCTTACTGTTAAATATTACCAATTTAAGTTCTTATATTTTTTGTGAAGGGTGGAACTGTTCTCGAAACAAATCAAAATTTGAAAATAAATATACTTTTCAGTTCCAACAACCAAATAAATCCTTTTAAACATCTAATGTAAAATGTAAACGCTTTGTAAAAACATTTTACTAACTTCTCAGGACACGAAAAATTACAATGCCAGCCTGTTCCAATTAAACCCTTTATATCCACACCTTACAGACACACTGACACCAGCTTCACACCCTCATTTACAGCATGAACATGTGTGTTTGTGTGTGTGCGTCCACTTCTACCAAACCTCAGCTCTAGCGGAAAGGCTATTACAGCTCACATTTTACTGCCCATTACCACTGAGGTCATTAGTGGAGAGAGGGATGGGCCTCCTCTTAACCTATTGATCATTGTAACTACTAGCATTTAATCCGCTGGTGAATGAGCTGGAATCTCTTTAAGACAGGCCCTCCGCAGAAGAGAAGCACTTCAGCTGAAAAATATCGTCCTGGCCACTATATCAGCAGCACTTAAGAGGAGTGAGGGATACCACTGCTTACTGCTCAGAGCTGTTCGCTCCTCTCCTCTGGCCGTAATTGTGGAAGTGTGCGGAATGAAATTATTATTATGAATAGCGGTAAATGGCCACATTCGCTTGATAAGAGGTGAGGAAAGAACAAATACATATTTCAAGTCGTCGCGTAATGAAAGCGCTATGAGATAAAGCATATATCTGGTTAAATGAGATAGGAATTTTATGAATGCATATTTCAGCTGTCATGTGGACAGCTTTAAAGAGCACAAAACTTGTTTGCTGAGAGAAGAGAGAAAGAATTGTTCGAAGAAAAGAAAAGTGAGCTTGCTTGAGAAAGCTGACGGTTATGAATTTCACTAGAAAGAAAGAGGTGTAGGGTAGGCCAGGTGTGAGTGTAGCACATTAACACACACAAAGTGAAACGTACTCAAACAGCTGCTATGTGACTGTAGGCAATGTGCTAGCGCAGGCCTGCTGTCCACAGGCCCTACCCAAACTACACACACACTGTACACTCAACATTCACGCTGTACACTCAACATTCACATGCCAACACATGCAAACATCTGCAATGTGCAAATATTAATAAAAAGTGAACCTGATACTTAGGCCAAGTTGTACAAGTGATACTTAGATTAAGCCAGGATTAGGCCTTAGTTCAATTAGGACATAGCTTTAATAAAGGTGCCTTATGGAGAGAAAAAACTTACTGGTGTGAATCCTGAGACAAAAAAAAGGAACTGGCATATTTTAAGATAAGTTGCTTTCAGTTAAAACCGCTCAAACATGCATTTGAGTCTGGAACTAATCTAGGTTTAAGCCTAGTCTGTGAAAGCATCCACTAATGTTTTAAAATGAAAAAAGTAGGTAAATATGACACAAAAAAAAATATAAATGTAAAAAAACAACAATCAATGTAACAAAAAAAAATATATTTTATGAATCACTTTGCCTCTTCAATCAAATACACTCTAAACAATGCTGGGTTGTTTTAACCGAAATTTGGGTCAAATATGGACAAACCCAAATGTTGGGTTACATTTTTAAATTGCATTTTTAATCCAACATCTGAGTTTGTACATATTTGACAAAAAACAACCCAACACTTTATTTTGGGTGTATAAAGAGCAAACATTTGTGGGCATTAAAACGAGCGACATTACACTTTAAACAATGCTGGGTTGTTTGAACCCAAATTTGGGTAAAATATGGACAAACCCAAACATTGGGTTAAAAATGTAATTTCAAAATTTGAACCCAACTTCAAATTTCACTTTCAACAGTTTTTTTTAATAGCATTTTTAACCCAACATTTGGGTTTGTCCATATTTGACCCAAATTTGGGTTGAAACAACTCATCATTTTCTAGAGTGTACATTTATTATTATTTTTTAACTTGAAGGGATACAATTTATTTATTTTTTTTTAATAAAAATGATGCCAGCTGGGAGATGGAACGTACTGGACGCAGCTGGGGATCCAGCTCATTTAAGCTTGGCGCTCAAATCCACCGTCCAGTTCATCTTCAGTCCATGACTATGAACAGGAAACGCTATCCAAAAATACGGCTCTAATGAGGAAACATCTGACACACATTTGACGAACCTCAGAAACACTGATACTGACTTAATGAAGAACGCATTCTTCCTGAGAGAGCAAAATGTCATGCACGGAGAGAACGAGAGAAAGAGAGAGAGAGAGAAGGGGAAAGAGAGATAGGCAATTAAGATGAAGAGCGAAGGGGGGCAACTTCAATCAGAGCCTCTCGTACATTGAACTGGCCACACGGAAACAGGTTGCAAAGAAAGAAAGAAAGAAAGAAAGAGGGCAAAAAAAAAAGAATCAAATTTTAATGCCAGCTCCCCGGTGTCATCTTGTTTTGTCAGGACATCAAATAGAATTGAGAAGTACAAAATAACAAGCCCTTGAGAAATCAGAGGAGGTTTGGTCTGTTTGAAGCCTCTTGGTTTACCTTGTCCAGAGATATAGGGAATAGCACTGTCCGTGCGCTCATTTGGCATTGAGTGCCGTGGAAAAAAAAAGGATTTCATAATACGTGCGAGCTGTAATTATTCATTTGAATGCACAATTTTTATTTCTGGAAATTTAGTTTTGCTCAGTTTTTTTTTAAGTACGAAAACAAAGTAAAAAAAAAATAATTTGCTTAGAGTTTTTTTTTTTAAAGTTTAACATGAAATTGGCATTCCTAAAGTATTAAATGGAGATATTCTTGTCTAATATTATGAAAACATGTGCAATTATTATAGTTATGAAACAAAAAACTCTACGGCTGAAGCAAATGTATATTTCATCTCCCCCAGCCGCTTCTGAATAGCGAATAATTCCATTCCCTCTTCCTCGCTCTGGCTCTCGCGCAGCCCGTTTACAGTTCACATAAACAGGATAATCATAGTCACATTTTCTGCCCATTTACCGAGCAGATTCTGCGGGGGAAAGCGGTCCATTCAAGGCAACTGTAAAAACAAAAATCCAGATTGCGCTTTAATTAACTTCTAAACCACAAACAAACAAGTTCTCAGCAGAGCTGGCCCGGTCTGCCGTAAAACAAACAAGCAGGGGCGAAGGAGAGCATGAGGTTCAGCTTTGCCTTTCCCACACTAACTCAACCCCACTGCAGGTGGGTGTCCCGAAAGGGTGGGTGGACCATCATCACTTAATCTTGCACACAAACTGAAGGCGGGTGCAGTACGGATGTGGCACAGGCATGTGTCATGTCTTGATGTGTTGTTAAGTATTTGCTTGGGATTGGAGCACAAAAAAAAAATAACACAATCACACAAACTATCAGATTTAACTGCTTTTTTTACTGATTTTTCTCATCTTTCTGCATTTTAAGATGCAAAAACTTAACCCTCAGCATCTACTGCCTTCGTGGAAGTGTCTACTTATGCATTCAGAAATTACGATGTGCTGTGCGCTCAAGTGATTGTGGTCAGAATTAAATGCACGCTTTGGCCAAATTCAGTTATTTCTCCAGTTTTCACTTCCCAACAAAGACAGCTTTGTAGTTCTAGCACCACTAAATAAAGAGCAAAGGATGAGCATTAAATATACTGTGTATAATCTATTTATTTACATTTAGCAGACATGTTTATCCAATGCAACTTACAAATGAGGAACATCAAAAGCAATTTATGAAGAAAAAACATTATATCAAATGTATTATAATCATTAATTACATTTTTTTTAAATTGAATATTAATTCTTATGCTGCCACAAATAATTATAGGGCTCATTTCTGTTTAATTTAATACTAGACTAAATTAGTCATATTTTTCTTTGCAAGCCATTCTAACCATTCTTCAAATTACACTTTATAATCAAATCCAGTTTTCTACCACCAAGATTCTTCAACTAACACCCTCACATCAAAAAAAAAAAAAAAAAAAAACAGGGCTCAAAGAGCTTCCCACTGGTAAATATGACATTGTGGTGGAGATCTTGTAAAAGTAACCTTACAGACATGACTGGCAGCAATAATCATTTCTAACAACCTCAACAGAACCCCAAGTGACCCTTAACGTGACTCTCCTCACACACTAAAACAAAACCGCTGAACGTCTCCCGCTCAACTCAGTTTGACATGTGCCACTAAAAACAATGGTGTCGACAAACTGCCTTCAACCACTTTACACCTTTCCAGTACACCCTAACGCCCTTTCCTCTCTCTCTCTCTCTCCCTTGCTCTACTCATCCCACTGATATGATTTATGGTTTACCAGCTCAGCGAGGTTACGCAACGTCGCGCATGCCTTCAGATGTGTTATTGGAGTCGGTGGAGATTTAATTAAGATCACAGTCGCACAAATCCCCCTCAAATTGAGAATTTACTCGAGACAATGGTCGTCACATCCTCGCACGGGAGAGGTCTCATTCTGCACAACGCCAAACGACAACACCGCTAATCCGTGTTTCCATGACATCACATGAAGGTTTCGGTAAATTGGGATTTGTGTTTTGATCGGCCACGTTGTGATGTTCCTCGTCAGGGTTGATTAATATTGAGTGGAAGATACCGCTGGCGTGTTGCAAAAGCTAATACGCACAGTTTACATTTGTCGTGATTTGTGAAATAAAATCAAAAATTTGTGCCAAACATTTCTAGCGAGATTAATCTCTAAATCTCTGTTCTGCCCTAAAATTAGTTTAGAAAGTAAAAAGTTGCAGATGTGTGAGTCGAGGAAGAAGCCGCAACATTTAATTTTTTTTGCTGTATATCATAAAATTGTCTTTCAGAGCAATTTGTCACAATGCTGCTCTTTCCTGAGAGAATGCTCACCTGGTGTGCTTTCTGGAAACACAGTATGAGAAAAGGAAGAACAAATGCATCTTTTTTCGAAAGTTTTTTCCTCTGTGGGAGAATGAAGGAAAAAAGACAACAGAAAAGAACAGCTGGCAATGCCATGTGTCATCACCAAAGTATTCTCGATTCTAACCACATAATGTAGAGCAAGACGTCTGTGAAAGAGGTCAGCCACATGAACGACTGACCAGATAACCCCCCCACCCAACTCCTTTTTCCCTCTCTTATGGGAAAATATCTATTTAACACACACAGTTTGCTTGTTCTCCAGTCTCACGTGAATATTCTCTCACACACCAACACTGCCGTGGCCGCTAATACGTGTCGAGCGGTAGGAATGACAGGTGTTGGCAGGCTCACGGCCTGTCAGGGCACAACATAAATGCGGTCTGGCCCCAGCCAGAGCGGACCCTAATGCACTACTAATGAACAATAAATCAAGTCTGATTACAAACTGTCAGCCCAATCAGCTCTCACGCTTTCTAAACGAAGGGGCCCGGTGGTCACAGCTGTGTGGCGTTACCCTCCGCGAGGCTCCCTGTTTAGCCTTTACTTTCCACACGTCCAGTCGTTCCTCTCTCGGTCCTCTCCTGCCATCCTGGAACTTCACAATCATTCTGAATAATGATGACAACCACAAACTTTTGTCCTAACTATTGCATCTCATTTGCTTTAATAACATTTAAATGCATCAATAAAATATAAAACTATTATTTCACAACTTTTATATCTTTAAAACAAGCACTCGAAGAAAATAACTGCCTTCAAAACTAGTAAGAGAGTGACAGAACTTTGCCTTAGTTTCAATGATCACACCACTGGCATGTGCACACGCGCACACACACACACAAGGGCCCACGATACAAGTGTCAAATCGTGAAGGGGAACAAACCCCACCCCCCGCACACACACCAGCAAACACTTCACAAGAATGCAACACAGAACTAAACAATCTAACTTACAATATAATCAAATCCAAGATTGAGTGGCGTGTGCAATCTAGAAACCTCTTTACAACTGAAAAAAGCTGCATAAGTTTCTGCATAACTATAAAATTCTTCAAATAAAAAAAATATATGTACAGCACAGAATGACATTTAACAAAAGCCTTGTAAAAATCCTGCGCGTGTAAAATGCAAGTGAAAAGAGAAGCTTCAAACATCCACTTGTAATCGCATCACAGTGTTTACACGTCTCCTAACCAACCAGCATGATAGAAACTAATACAAACAGCATGCAGAGAACGCAGCCTCTTTTCCTATTCCCCTGGACACAATGCATTGTAAAACTTTTCTACGGCAACAGAAACAGCTCTTTCACGGAAAAATTACAGAATCAATCATATTGACAAACCTGACAAACTCCATTTGGCTGGCAGGGTAAACAGAGTGAAGCTGGGCCGTTTGGAGGATCGCGGAAGATGAGGATACACGAGTCGCGGAGCGGAGAGAGAGCGAGCGAGAGAGAGAGAGAGCGAGCAAGCGAGAGAGTAGAGAGAGAGGCGTTTACAGTGAGCGTGTGCGTGTGCTGCCGCGTTCTCGAGCCTTTTTCCCGGGGATATGGACAGATTGCACGCGCAAGGTTGCTCCCTAGCTGACAAGATACAAAACTATCCAATCAACCACGCCCTTTCTCCACCAATCACAAGCAGCCCTCTAAACATAATCAATTCAAATGGGGACACAAGCAGCGGCAGGGGCCGCCGCAGGCCGTGTGTGTGTGTGTGGTGTGTGTTTGGAGGAGGAGGGGGCAGGTGAAGCGATGCCTTTGTGTGGGACCCTATTAAAATAAAAGAGAGAGAGAGAGAGAGAGAGAGAGAGAGAGAGGAGAGAGAGAGAGAGAGAAGGAGAGAGAGAGAGAGAGAGAGAGAGAGAGAGAGAGAGAGAGAGAGAGAGAGAGAGAGAGAGAGAGAGAAACAAAACAAAAAGAAAAAAGCAGCACAGTTGATGGCTGTTAACCCTTTGACCCTAGTAAAGGTTTTGTCCGTGCTGGTGAAACAATGGAAGAATAAGAAAGGAGACCCCTTAATTAAACAACAGATAAGCAAACACTATCTGACAGAGAGAGAGAGAGAGAGAGAGAGAGAGAGAGAATCTGCAAGTTGTTGGTGTTCTTATAATGTGGAATTGTTTATAGTGACGTTTTAATAAGAAACAAATGGAGGATTTTGTTATTATATTATAACTATGTAAATAACAGTTATTACAACATAATTTTTTGATAAAATTCAGATGAATCTAAAAATGTTCAGATACTTTAAAGTGTTCGTTCTAATCTGTTTGATCAGTCGAACTTTAAATATTGAAAAGGCTGCTGTTTCAGTTCACAGACTGACTGTGTGTGGGTTCAATTCACAGTCCAAGTCCTTCCAAATCCACTAATTTCCACAGGATAAAATAACACAGACAGCAGCTCCACTTCTGCTGCGAACGGTTAGAACATAAGTGCTCAGAGTTAGCAAGTGATTAAAACATCACCACCTTCTCACTTTTTTTATTATTATTAAAAAGAGGGGGAATCCACAGAAAAGTTGCTCTGCCCTCTACTGGTAAATTTTATATTACACACTCAAAACCCAAGGCTAAACTTCCCTCTTTAAACTTAACTTCCCTGCCTCAGTCAATAGGTTTTTTAATTAGAATATAAGCTTTTAAAAAATAAAAAATTGGGTAAGGCAAACTTTATTTTTTAACATAAAGCAAAATATTAAAAGTACTATTATCTTGCCTATATTATATATATATATATATATATATATACACACATATATATACATACACACAAATATGTATGTATATATATATATATATATGTATGTATATGTATATATATATGTATATGTATATATGTATATGTATATATATATATGTATATATATATATATATATATATATATATATATATATATATATATATATGTATGTATATATATATATATATATATATATATATATATATATATTAGGCAAGTGATAGTACTTTTAATATTTTGCATTATGTATTTACATACGTACATATATAAAACAATTCTGTTGAATGGGTCCAACAAACATTGTAGTGTCAGTTTGTGGGACTGTAAACAGCAGTTTCTAGTCCATAAAAGACTGATTATATTAATTATTGACCTAAAGAAATGAAGATTTAAAAGTCTATACATGATTCAATGAAATACTTCATTGTTTCTCTGACAAACACTAAGTGGGCTCATAAACACACTTATGAAAAAAACAAACAAAAAAAAAACACCCACATGCTCAAGCAAGGGCAAAAAGGCAAGCAGCCGTGCAAGTATACGCACACATAACACATGCAGCCGCTCATATGAACGCGCGCACGCACACACACACACACTTGGCCGTACCCCTCTCCCATGCCGTTTCCCCTGGGCAGAATGTCGGCATATTCTCAATAAAACACCTTCTTAGCAGTAATAGGCCACTGTTCTCATTTCACTGCTCCCAAAGGGCTCATGATAAATTTAGCAGACATACAGTTCAAGCCTCCTCCTCTTGTCTCTCTCTCTGCTCTCTCTCTCCATCTATCTGTGCTGTGTTCAGGCCTGTACGCCATAATTACCCATACTCTTTCTATCCAAGCCGTCTAATAGATCTTGCTGTTTATTCACTCCATCACTTTGTGAGTCACAGAACCAACACTATTCATTTATGTCTTGTTACAGATAATTGGAAAGCACAGGTTGACTCCTTTGCAAGACTGACACACAAACAATAACGCGCTCCATCTCAGATCAGCTCTACGGTTCCCTGTATGACTGTCAGGGTGACAATGGACCGGGAGTGGGGGGGGGGGACTGATCCCAGATAAGTGTTTGCTGGTAACCTGCTTGAGTTTAGCTTTTTGAACCGCACAGTCATTCGAATCCTCTAGTGAAGAGTCATCACAAAACCACTACAGACGTGACGGGTTCTAGTACTACTATGACGAGATATCTTTGTTTAAAGACCGTTCTTAGACCTTTGTGCAGGTCTAAACAAACTCATTAGTAACGCTGTCCTGTGACTAAACGTAATCTGTTGTTTACAGGTTTCAGCATGAACAGGTGTGATGTTAACAGAAAACAGCTGCTGCTGTAGGCAACAACCTTCGTTTTGAAGGACCAACACACACACACATCTTTGAATGTCACTTCTATTAATGAATGAGCGGAGACCAAACAGTCATCTCTGACCTCTGACTATCATGACGCCAGCAGTTTCAGTACAGTATGTGTGCGGTGTTGATATTTGGCACAGGTAATGAGGAACAGACGATCACTACAGAAGCCACAAACTCTGAAATGATTATATGTGCAATAAGCAATTTGCACTATGACAAAATATCGACCAGATCCTGTTTTGCTAATCCTGATACGATCAGCGAAAAGTGTTCCACCACGGTCTGTGCTTCGCTGCGGCTTTGACTTCAGTCAAAACATGAGCTTTTGTTGGTGATGTTCGACATAAAATGAAGTGGGTGGGGGAATGTTGTTTTCTTTATGTTCTATTGTGATTGATTCAGAGTCGTGTCCTTTTTTGAGTCAGACACTATTTTTTGGAGGCGTCATCAAAACATTTCAATCAGAGGAAAGAAACACAAAATCTTAAGAACCAAACTACCATATTTGCACAGCGTAAATAAATACAAAATCACACTACCTGCCGTAAAAGAAAAAAAAATAATTTAGTTTTTTAGCATAAAAAAATCGATAAGATAAATATTTGAAATATGGGTTGCACTTTATTTTACAGTATGCACACTTATGCCTAGTTTAGATTACAAAATTCTTTAAGATATCGTCTTCTACGATAGTCGCTGTGTTCGGACTACGCGATTTTGAATCTTGTCGTGTTGTGGACATGACGCATGTTAGACTACACGTTGCTTCCCGACCAGTCATTGCATGCCGTCTTTAACGGCGCACGTGATGTCATCGAGTAGCGAGTGACTTCCGGAAACGAATGTAAACAATGGATGAAGCGGTGAGTGTTGTATTGGCTGTCCTGTGTTTAGGAAAAAAGTAAAATAAAAAAAAGAAAACCCGACAATGGACACGTTCCTGGATTGCTCGAAGAGGACAATATGGGCTGTCAATCCTCCAAAGAGAACTTGAGGTAAAATATTGTTTTCGGTAACGCTTCCTTTTACAGTCCAGTTACCCATGTAAATACTATGTGCTTATTTTAGTAACTACAATTACTGGGTAATAACTAGTACTAACCCTGAACCTACCCCTAAACCTAACCCTGTTCCATGTACTTACCTTATATTAGCCAGTACTTTCTAAGTGAGTACACTGTAAGTACCCTGTAAGAACTGTACTGTAAAAGGAAGCGTTACCTTGTTTTCTTATGTATTTTTACTTTTAGTTTTAACGTTAGCACCACTTGTCTCTCTTCGTTTCGCCATTTTTTAAAGTTGTGTACAGAAAAGCTTCTGTGCTCCTATTGGTCAACCTCATACATGTGACGGAACCGCAGTGGACGACCGTTAAAAAAATTAAACATGCTAGTTTTTTTTTTGTCGTGAAGCATCGCAGACATCGACGTAGTTGTCACCCACTATGACACACTATGATACTATTGAATCTCGCGTCCGACCCCCGTTGTCGTCTACGAATCCCCACGACACCCTACGTCAAATGGATCGTGCCAAAATCTGGCTAAAATTGTGTAATCTGAACCAGGCATTAGTCTATGTACCTAAGAAAGTACTTTTTAATTTAAGGTAACTACATGAGCTAAGGTTAGGTTAAGGCTAGTTTTTTACCCAGTAATTGTAATAACTATAACATGTACATAGTATACACATAGGGAATTGGACTTTAAGATAAAGTGCTACTGAAATATGTCTATTAATACCACAAACGGGTTGGACAATGAAACTAGTATTGGAGGTTTCACGCCTATATATGCGTGGCCTGGTGGCGAATCTTCACTGATATTACAATCCATCAGTTAGAGCAGAGTGTGAAGGTTGAATTAGCAGAGCAGCAGCAGATGTCCATAAAATATTGCAATCCACACAACATAATGGGAGACATATCAGAGTTCAAAAGAGGGAAAACTGTTGGTGCGCAGCGAGACGCTGGCTCATCTGTGACCAGGACAGTGAGTCTTTGTGGAGCATCGAGAGCGATAATATCCAGGGTAACATCAGCGTAACGACACGTAGGACGAACCACATCCAACAGGAGTAACTGTCGACGCAAGAGGAAGTCTGGAAGGGATGTCCAGGAACTAACCTGGATTGTAAATAAATAAATAAATAAATAAGAACTGCTCGTTGGGAGCTCCACAAAGTCAATATTCATGGTTGGGCTGCTATTGCCAAACATTTAGTCACTCTTGCCAATGCCAGATGTTGGTGTCAATGGTCCCAACAGTGCAAATCGAGGACTGTGGAAAATGTGAAATGTATTGTTCTCTGATGAGTTCACCTTCACTGTCTTTCCCACATCCCTGGGAGTTAAGGTGTGGAGAAGCCCCAGAGAGGCTTAACGATCGAACTGTTGCTGCCCAGAGTGAAGCATGGTGGTGGATCAGTGATGTTTGGTCAGTAATATCAAGGCTTTTCCTACTGTGCTTGATGGGCTACCAAACCATTCCGGAAGACTAATGTTTCAAACATTGTACCCTGAAGGGGGTGCCATGTATCAGCATGATAATGCATCAATACACACAGCAAGACTTGTGACAGAATGGTTTGATTAACATGAAAGTGAAGCTAAACATCTCCCATGGCCCGCACAGATCTATCTATCCATCCACCCATCCACCCATCCACCCACCCATCCATCCATCCATCCATCCATCCATCCATTTTATTACTGTGATCATTCCAATATGCTGATTTGGTGCTCAAAAAACATTTCTTATTATTATCATCAGTGTTCAAAACAGTCGGGCTGCTTAATAACTTTGTGGAAATTGTAATAGACATTTTGTTTTGTAACTGCCGAATAAAAGTATTAACACTATTTTAAGGTGACTTACTTATAGACAGTAACTATACAGTAACAGTAATATATGCATAATTACAAGCAACTAAGCCTAAACCCAATTTCTAATCCTAACTCTGTAATAAGTTCACTTGAAAATGAACAAATCTTTTCCGAGCCATTTGGTAAATTCAATGAACGAACAAATTGACATTATTTGACAAATTGAAAATATCTGTTCGTCTGATGAAAGAGTTTGAACAGGAGAGTCACGAACGTGCATCGCAGAACAGAGCTAGGTGACCATTTGAGCTTATAAAACTTAAACTTTGTTATTTATTTATTAAATGAGCAATCGTTTTCGCTTGATAAGACCCTTATTCATCGTCTGGAATCATTTAAAGCACTTTGAACAAGTTTGGAGTTTGCACTGAAAGTGTCTTTTGGACCTTGAACCATTTGATTACCAGTAAAGTGCATTATATGGAGAAAACTGCTGGAATTGTTTATCAAAAACCTTAATTTCTTTTTGACTGAAAAAAGAAAGACATGGACATCTTGGATGACATTGGCGTGAGTAAATTATCAGCAAAAGTTTTTTTGAAAAGTTAACTACTCCTTTAATTCATGTTACTCAGTACTTATTTGAGTAAATACAATGTGACTACATCACCTGTAAAATAAAGTGTCACCAAAAAACTACAATAAGGTAGTCAACTAATAAAATATTGGTAAAATGTAGATGATAATTTAAATAAATACTATTTACAAATAATATATTAAAATAAATGTAATAATAAATGTAGTAATATTTTAATCTTAAATGACATATCAACAGTTTTAATATAATCATTATATATTCTGGCATCCTCTGAGATCAAAGAAAAAATGTCCTGACATGCTAAAGGAGTGTCAGCCAAATGCAAGCGGACATCAACATCTTTGCTTCACCAAAATCAGTCGACCTCTCCAAACAAAGCAGCACAAGGCCACAGCAAGGCATTTTAACAACTGTAATAAACATAAACCAACACCATATGCGTTTCGTCTACTCTTAATGACAATATTAATACTTAAGAAGAAAAAAATAAGAAAAAGAGAGCGAGAGAGAAGAGCTCAACTTAAAGCGGTTTAACATGCACACGATGATCACAGTAGCCCATATTCCTCTGTCCAAAGCATCTCATGCTAACCACTGACAACCGTCAGTTCTCCAGTGAACCCACAGGCCGTCAGATGTGGCTTCACACAAGAGACTTCACCAAGCTTCTCATATTGCTGTTTGTGTTTTGGAGTCTCAAATACAACCTAATTACATCTATCCATAAACTCCCCGCAGGACGAATGAATCAGTCATAGAAACACGGACCACACATCTGCATACCGTGGCGGAAAACGGACGAAAAGATGGAAAGATTTGAGGGATGAGGGGAGAAGGGGAGGAGACAAGAAGAAGGGGCTGGCGGGCGGCTCGGGGAGAAAAGAAACATGACTGAAGTGAAAAGGTCTCTAAAATGGCACTGTTGCTTTAAGGGTTGGCGCTCGGAGTTGATGCGACAGAAATCTGATGGTTGGACGTTACTCACTGGCTGAGCCAGACGGTCTGGAAAAAAGCGTGATGACCTCATCGATGACAGCATCATCCAAACCTGTTTCTCATCTGCACATTACACATAATGCATTCTTACAATATGACTAGAAAAAACAAACGGATGAAGAGAACAGGAATGATACGTGGCCACAGCCACAGATGGAGGAATGAGAAATACGCAGACGGTTCCTTCTGAGGTCCTTCAGAGCGAAAAAAAAAGCGGCAAAACGATTATGACTTTAAAGTAATAGTTCCCCATAAAAAGATGATTCTGACATCATTTACTAATCTTTTTTTACTTACTTTTTTCTGTGAGACACAAAAAGTGACTTTGTAGAATATCTTTGTTGTTGTCTTTATTAGCTATTGAAGATGATTCTAGTATTCATCCTGTTGTACAGACAGATGGGTTGAGTGGTGTGAAAAGAACTCGCTTATTATAAACGGAAAGACAACAAAACAAATTATTTTTGGACTTCCAGGCAATGTATATCCAACACCAGGGACTGTACATAACATTCAGATTGAACAAGTGTCATCTTGGGTGTCTATGTGGATGCTGCTTTATTATGATGCATTTTATTGATAAAAAGGGATAGTAAGGGCATTCATAATGATAGAAATTATTTCTGTTTCAAATTAAAGCTGTTCTTCTGAATTTAAGAAATAATCCTGAAAAAAGTAGCAAGGTTAAATTTTCTATGAAAGCTTGTTTTTGCCACAGAATAAAAAGTGAAAAAGGCAATTGCGACTTTTTATCTTCGCAATTTCGAACTTTTTCTCAAAGTCAGAATTGCGAGATAAAATGCAAATATCTTTTAAATTGTTTTATTATGTGGAAGAATCAAGCTTCCATAATTTTCAACACTGACAATTTTCTTGAGGACCAAATCAGCATATTATAATGATTTTTTGAAGGATCATGTGACACGATGCTGAACATTCAGCTTTGCCATCACAGGAATAAATTACATTTTAAAATATATAAAAATAGAAGACAATTATTTAAAATTATATTAAATATTTCACAATATTACTGGTTTCCTCTCTGTTTTTCAACTCTATTTTTGATTTAAAAAAATGCAGCCTTGCTGAGCAGAGACTTTCTTTTTTTTTTATTCTTACCAATCCCACACATTTAAAGTCCCCTCTACACTGACATTATCAGAGTTGTTGGATTGCAAACAGGATCATTGTCATGTCCAGATCAGCGCAGGGGTTGACAGACGTCACAGCCCGCGTCTGGCTTCTCGTGGCTGAGCTGGGCTCTATATGCTGTGCTGGGTTTGTCTGTAAGAGAGGCTGGAAGCTCTGGCCGAGCTCCAGCGAGCCCCAGCACACCACACCGCTAATGAGTTACAGATTGTTGCACTGTGGTATACATGTGTCAGGACAATGCCATGGGTCTCTCTCCACCAAAAAAAAAAAAAAAAAAAAAAAAAAAAAAAAAAAGAGTAGTTCAAAAAAAGACTGGACGGAAAAAAAAAACTACAGAGAAGAGGGTATTAGTGAAGGAGAGCCAAGGCCTGACTTCTGCACTGTGTCAAGTAGCACTCTATTAAGACAAGGAATTGCAGTCTGTCTGTGTGTGTGTGTGTGTGTAAAGTGTGTATGTGTGTGTGTGGGGGGGTGCGGTCCCTTCATCATTTGTTAAAGTGAGAGGACATTATCGCTTGACCTCCACTTGCCCTCCCAAAGACTGCATATGATCATGAAAGAAGGGCAAAGAGAAACAGAAGGAGAAAGATTGTACAAAACAGTTCTACTGATTACTTCCTGTGACATCATCAAAACACTGAGAAAAAAAAGACAGACATTTTTTACTATTGAGGCCTGAGAGAACAAGCGAGCATTTAATGAACAATGAATATTATAAAATGCTTCTAAACGACTTCAGCTGCTGGTGTCTCAGATATAGATCTATCTATATCAGTATAGATCTATCTATCTATACTGTAAAAAATAACCATGATTTTAACAGTAAAATACTGTAAAAATGCTACAGTGGTTTTGTTAATTGGCTAACAGAAAGTTTCCGTACTATACACGGTAATTAACTGTGATATAATTTTACAGTAAAATACCATTAAATTTACAGTTTTTGAAAGTGAAAAAGAACAAATCATTGTATAATTTACAGTGAAAAACACATAAATTGACATTCCCACAATTTCCTGTGTGACACTTCACATTTTATGTATTTTTGTTGAAATAACTATGGTTCCTCATAGTTTTATTGTTTTTTTTTTCTAATCAGTTATGTACATTAGGGTTTTATGTTACATTTAATGTTGTTAAATTAATGTTTATTGCATTTTTTAATTTCTTGTGTGTTACAATGTTTGTGTGAATGACTGAGCAGCTTCTTTAAATAAGTGTTACTTGAATAAGTATTCACTTGTGATGAGCTGTGATTGCTCATGTAACTCTCGTCACTGTTGTGATGATTGTTGGTTGTCAGTGTATTACAATGGTCTAAAACAGATATCAATACAGCAATAAGTTGGCAAGTCAACATTTTATCAGAAAATAAAATATGGTTTATTACTGTAAATTTTAAGTTAAGTCTGTAAAACCATTAACGTTCCTACCGTATTTTTAACGGTAAAGTTCTGCCAACCACAGCTGCTGGTTTTTTATCGTAAAATTTACGGTTTATTTTTTACAGTCAGTCTGTCTATCTATCTCACATGTCAGGTTATAATTTTTACAGTTAGATTTAAACCATTTACCATGTTGCAGTATTATGTTGGGTGGTTGCCAGGGTGTTGCTAAGATGTTCTGAATGGCTGTTTCTATGAGAAACAGAGAAACACTCTGCTAGTGTGTTCTGAGTGGTTTCGCATTGCCTTTTTAATTGTGTTCAGAATTGTGATCTGAATTGTTGCTTACTGGTCTAAATCTGGTCTAAAAAAAGTCCCTTCTTCACTGAAAGTCTATGAGATTTTTCATGCATTTTAGTGTCAAACTGACAAAAAGTCTGACAGCTTAGATAACTAATAGCACACTTCGCAACAAGCACATTTGCTGAAGCTTCTCCATCATTGAGTTTTTGGTACAGCAACAAACTCCTCCAGATGATTTGCACATGTTTACACCAAAAATAAGTGAACAGACCAGCTGATCTCAACAAGCGGCAACACTGTCCAAGGAAACAAACAACCTCTCTTTTCAGGCTGCCTATTGACACCACGTTTGTTTTGCTGTATATTCTCGCCAAGCCAAGCATGAACAGTTTACGCTCAAGCGGCCTTTAACGGCAAAAGTTCATGAGTGCATGAGGATAGGCATGACATTTACACTGTGCAATGATCAACTAAACCACAACATGTCTAGTGAGGGCATTATGCTGGCGGGTGAAAAAAATCGTGTCGAAATAACACTGCCAACCCAGCTGTAATCCTCCATAGGTGGCAGCTCCCTACCCATCATCCCTTGCTGCAGTGCATAGTTAACCACACCTGCTTTCACAGCATTGCCACAAATAATCCTCTCTTTTCGGTCTTTTTATTTTCCCTCATTTCATGGAAAGGGTGGACTATCAAGGAAGGTCCGCAAGTGTTGTTCCTAATTACCTATTTCTCCACTCCTGATCCTGTGGCGGGCATAATTAGTTACCTGGGGCTGCAATCCAATTTGAAGTGATGACAAGAAAGCGATCCATGAAAAAGTAATAAGTTAAATCCAATTTCAGACTGCCTCTAATTAAATGCACATGGAACTAATGACTCAAGCCCTACCATTTCAGTGATAACCGTAATTAGCAAGGAGGGAGTTGCACTCTCTCGATCTTCCTCTCTCTCTCTTTCTCTTGTTGACTCTCTCTTCTCTGCTGTAGGTGTAAAGTGGAAAAGTGGCATGGACTCTTAATTACACGTGTCATTTTGTCAGTGATTTACTCACGTTTTTTTGACCAGTCGAGTGTGTTTAGCCTCTGCTCCAGTCTGTCACTCCACCAGATGTTTATGGTGTTCTATGTTGTGTGTCATATTAATAAAGACACCCCCCCCCCTCCCATTTTTTTAAAATCTCCTAGTATGACTAATGAAGAAATATAAGAGATATTGTCTGTTAATTGTCCAGCATCCAATGCACTACTGAATGTTAGAGACGCCCATCGATTAGCAAAGGTTCCCATGAGTTTACTGCCATACCCTGTGATCCCTATAAGCCCAACAATTAACAATTAGTGTGCTACAATTACATTTCTCACTGCTGACCAACATAAATAATGTGCAAACACTTAAATCTTCAAAGTCTTAGGTGGAGGGTGATTGAAATGCTGAATTGGTGAGAAAACGGTCACAAATCAAATCAAATGCTCTAGAGTAAGAAAAGCAAATTGACGCTGGCTTCTGGCGCCTTAATACAGCAATAACACATAATATAGATCAGCATCTAATGATAGATAGACAAGAGCTATTGGGTGCACAGATAATATAATGAGCTAAAGAGTTATTGGACGGAACGAATGAGAGAAAAAGATGCAGGCTTTGTCCAGAATGGCATACATACTATTTCTGCAGTATATATTATGCTTACTATGCAGTGTCAGAATATTTTCTACATGCAAAAAAGGAATGTGCTAAAAAATACAACAGAGCACACCACACTGGGAGTGGGAACCATCCCATAATGCATTGTGCTCAGCGATGGGAATAACAGCGTTATAAATAAACGGCGTTACTAACGGCGTTCTCTTTCTCAGTAACGCATAATAAAACGAATTACTGTTTCCCCTGTTGCAATGCCGTTACTGTTAATGACAATAAAATGCGGCGTTACTATAGCCTAATTGAGCTCACTGAAGTGGTTTCCATCCGAGTAGGCTCTATCTCTGCCATGGGAACTACATTTTTTTTTCTGGTGTGTGTGTGTGTTTGTGTGTTTATGAGGCATCGGACTGGACTAAAGCGAAGCGAACGCCGCGAGCACGCTCGACAATACGTGAGATAGAGTCTGTCCGAGAGCGTGTCTTGACTGCTCGAGAGAGACCGAGTGTGTCTGAGCATTATATAATTTGTTTATAAATAAATTATACATTTCAGCATTAGAATAATCTCTGTAGCCTATTGGTATCATCTGCAATGTTTTAATTAATTTACATGGTTATACAAATAAAATCTAAAAAATAACCAGCAGGGAACATTCTGGGAATTCCAAGTTCTGGGAGCACTTCTTGATCAACTATCATTTTAATTTTCACTACAAAGTGTGTAAGTATATATATTTTTTATTATTATTTGTTCATTTTTGGTACATTTAAGCATAATTTATTTTTAGACTTATTTGTTAGCCAGTTGTGGTCTGTGCAATATTAAATATTAAAAGTTCTAAACCTAAACCTAAAATTCAGTTTTATTGTTCTACTATAGTAATGATAATATTTAAAATAATATATTGAATTTTACAGACATCTCTCACATTGTCCCACAGCAACATTACGATAGTGTACAATGTTTTATAATAATTTATTATATAGTGTCCATTTCATTAATTTAACATATTTAAAATTCGGTGCATCCAAGTTATTTGACATAGGCCTATTTTAACTTTTTTTAAGTAATGCAATAGTTACTTTCCCTGGTAATTAGTTACTTTTATAATGATTTAACTCAGTTACTAACTCAGTAACTATTTTTGAGAAGTAACCACACTATAAAAAAATGTTGGTTTAACTTAAAAAAATAAGTAATCTGGTTGCCTTAAAAAAAGTTCATTGAATGGAAAAATTTAGTTGATACAACGAAGGAGACTGATTTAATTATCAGAAACTCAAAATATTATGTTATCTGAACTACATAACTACAATAGTGATTACAAATCATGAAAATATTTTTTTACAGTGACTATAACTTATAGTCAAACTGCAGAAACTTACGCAGCTGACTTGCTGCCTTATAGGCAATGACTTCGTAGGGAGCATCTGCGCAAAAAAAGTACCTCACAAAAATTTCAGACAGACGTCTGAGGCAGCAAAACGGTTTAGTGATTTATAACAAAATAAAGCATGCTTTAGTGATAATTAAGCAAATATTTAATTGCCATGATAGTAATTTCTCGCAAGAAAATGTACATTTATAAAAAAAAAAAACGCCAACCACAACTTACAGACGCCATCTTTAATTTTTAGCTCAGGATTGTGGGATATCAAAGGATATATCTATGCTGCCTTCAAAAACCCATTAGAAGAAGGGATCTCAGGAGACAGGAAGTGAAGCCAACATTGGATTTGGGCGTTGGAATACATTCTCCGAAGGCAGCATTTTTCAGCTTTTGGACTGCAGCCTAAGAGTTTACATTAAGGAGTACTGCACCAACAAGATACAGTACATACAACATAGCATACTGTAGGCTACATGTTTGTTCTTTCATACTGATTTGCAAACTTAAAAACAAATAGTAAGCAGTATACAGTATTTATTGTGCAGTACACTAGGATTCCATCCTCAACACAGTCATCCAAAGAGAGAGAGAGCATGAGGGAGAAAGACAAAAACACACATGCTTTCTTTTTCACTGGTGTGAGTGACAGGTTGGCCATGCTCTCTGTATACATAAATAAATTAGAATTTTAATTCTGTCTTTGTGTGCTGTGGCGGGTCTGCTCCTCTACTTACTAACAGTCCAGATAGTGGAATCTGCCGGCCGTCGACCCCTCAGCCTGATGAGTGAAGCGGTTTAGCTTGTTCCTCTCGACTTTATCTCAATGCCGGCATATTCACACAGAACCTAAAGGTCACAGATACCATATTTCTTCCCTTACGGCTTATTTCCAATGATATCTACATCTATCTACAAGTTTTTTTAGACTACAGTAAATGGCATGATACTCGATATGCCACAAAGCGAGGCTGCATGATGTTGCAGGTTAAAATCTTATTGCATTTTTTTCTGATAAAAATTGTGATTGCACTATATTCGTGATGACTATAATAAGAAATATAACTATTGCGATATTTCACAGTAAAACGCAACAATGCAACTGTAAAATTACAACGCTAAAATGTATGGTTGCCTTGATTTCATCACTTTCAAATGTTAAATCATTAAGCTTTTATATTGTCAGAAAATCGCAGCTTCTCTTTTGTTGGCAAGTTTGAGAAGATGTTTGGCACATGTTGCATGTTCACACACATTATAAGCAAGCTAAACTCAGACAAGATGCAGAGATGAGTTTGTGTGGAGCAGCATTTCCAGTGATCCGCTCTGAGATACTGAAAACAACGGTGTCGCTGCTCGCGTGTAAAAGAACAGTTCCCGCGCTTCACTCTGAAACATGTAATGCACATATTCATTGAATTTACTCACAGCCTTTGCAATTTGATAATAGCACTAGTGCAAATCGCAATGTTGGATTTATTTAAATTTATCATGCAGCCCTACCACAACACCTCTCGTAAAAACTAGTTTTGATGAAGAAAATGTGAGTGGTGCTTGCCTGCAGAAAACTTGCATCATGATTCTAGGGTGTTGCTATGTGGTAGCTATTTTTTTTTGTTGCACGTTGCTATGTTGTGTTTTGGGTGAAAGTCCCTTTGATTTTCAAGTCACTCCTTCAACTCAAGTCTAAGATGTTTTTCCTCATTTTCCTCAGACAAATTATGCATTTTCTAAGCAATTTGACTGTTTCAATACCAAGTACCACTAAACAGCCTGCCTATATAGTGATTGTAAAAACACAAAGCAGGGATGTGCGTTAATTAACAAATATGCCCCTTGGTCTCCTGCGATTCCACCATGAAACAAACAACATCCACCTTGCTCAAACAATGATAAGGATCTGAGCGAGAATGATCTCAAATAAACGTAAATATTGCATCAGACACGGCTAGCTGCTCTCTTTTAAAGGGGCGCGGATGGGGAAATGAAAAGGGCCGGATTTGCTTTGCATCACAAAGGATAGGCAAATAGAAAGCCCGGAGGCTGAGATGGAAGACAGGGATGCTCCCAGGCGCCCCCTTTAACTGCTGATGACAGAATTAAGTGTGAAATCAGAGAGAAAGAGAGAGATAGAATGCCATCCTTACTGTACCTCTATTAAATAAGCTAATGTTGTTTGCTCTTCACACTTGCACACACGTTAGATATCCATGTGCTCATAATGTGCTAAAACTGACAGGATTTCATTGTGCGTGATTTGTTAGATTACTGTGAAAGATGAAAGAACACTACGCTAATGTGCTTCCAACTCTTCAGACCTGTCTGCCTTAATTTCCTGTTTGTCAAGCTTTGACAGGTACATGTTGTACCGCAAACTGTATATATATATATAACAAATAATGCCTGACCACTTGCATAAACACACACACATACGCATATTTATGTCAGAAAATATGCTAAAAAAGAATTAACTAGCTGTTCATAAATGCATTATTTCATGAATAACAAATAAAATTGTATATATTTATTATAATAAAAAATATTTTAATCCAACTTTGTATTAAAAAATTTAAATTAAAATGGGTCAAAACCAGCCTGTTTCATTCATCACACTTGAAATACACTCACCTAAAGGATTATTAGAAACACCTGTTCAATTTTTCATTAATGCAATTATCTAATCAACCAATCACATTGTCAATGCATTTGTGGGTGTGGTCCTGGTCAAGACAATCTCCTGAACTCCAAACTGAATGTCAGAATGGGAAAGAAAGGTGATTTAAGCAATTTTGAGCGTGGCATGGTTGTTGGTGCCAGACGGGCCGGTCTGAGTATTTCACAATCTGCTCAGTTACTGGGATTTCTACGCAAAACCATTTCTAGGGTTTACAAAGAATGGTGTGAAAAGGGAAAAACATCCAGTATGCAGCAGTCCTGTGGGCGAAAATGCCTTGTTGATGCTAGAGGTCAGAGGAGAATGGGCCGACTGATTCAAGCTGATAGAAGAGCAACTTTGACTGAAATAACCACTCGTTACAACCGAGGTATGCAGCAAAGCATTTGTGAAGCCACAACATGCACAACCTTGAGGCGGATGGGCTACAACAGCAGAAGACAGCACCGGGTACCACTCATCTCCACTACAAATAGGAAAAAAAGGCTACAATTTGCAAGAGCTTACCAAAATTGGACAGTTGAAGACTGAAAAAATGTTGCCTGTTCTGATGAGTCTCAATTTCTGTTGAGACATTCAGAATTTAATGGTAGAGTCAGAATTTAGCTTAAACAGAATGAGAACATGAATCCATCATGCCTTGTTACCACTGTGCAGGCTGGTGGTGGTGGTGGTGTAATGGTGTGGGGGATGTTTTCTTGGCACACTTTAGGCCCCTTAGTGCCAATTAAGCATCGTTTAAATGCCATGGCCTACCTGAGCATTGTTTCTGACCATGTCTATCCCTTTATGGCCACCAGGAACCCATCCTTTGATGGCTACTTTCAGCAGGATAATGCACCATGTCACAAAGCTTGAATCATTTCAAATTTGTTTCCTGAACACGACAATGAGTTCACTGTACTAAAATGGTCCCCACAGTCACCAGATATCAACCCAATAGAGCATCTTTAGGATGTGGTGGAATGGGAGCTTCATGCCCTGGATGTGCATCCCACAAATCTCCATGCAAGATGCTATCCTATCAATATGGGCCAACATTTCTAAAGAAAGCGTTCAGCACCTTGTTGAATCAATGCCACGTAGAATTAAGGCAGTTCTGAAGGCGAAAGGGGGTCAAACACAGTATTGGTATGGTGTTCCTAATAATCCTTTAGGTGAGAGTAGATTATGAAAAGTGCAGATACAGTCTCAAACATTGCTCAGATTATCTAAGACACCAAAGATAATATTATGAACCACAACATTTCTCACCTAATTCTGACAAAATCTAATTTTCTGACCTATATAAATTTTACAGGTCAATATTGTGTTTCAGCAATTTCAATCTCATTTGTTTCTGTTGCATTTCTCAATGTATTTGAGGAGAAACATTTGAAACAACTGATACTTCTACTAAAACATTCTGAGAACTCCATTAAGTCTCCCGAGCAATCAAAAAGCAACATTTGAGCAACATTGGAGATTCACACATGCACACATACCTGTGGTGCAGGCTGCTTGTCATTATTTTTAGGGGACTTGAGGGCGCTGCTTTGCTGTTGCTGTTGGAGAAGGATCTGCCGTGCAACTTGTAAGGCCTGAGTGAGGGAACAACACAGAAAAAGAAAAACAGTGTGAGAAAACAAATGTTCATGAACAACAGTTTGGATAGTGTTGTGTTTTGTGTTTGGGGACACTCTCTAGAGAACAGCCCTACTCCTTTGACAAATGATGCCATGTTCTTACAGCTGGACAAGATACTGGTTTCCCATCTCTTCTGTTTTCAAATAAATGTACAGCTTCATTTGGTCACATGTGCAATGATTAGTACCCAAAACAAACAAGTTGTTGGAAACTTTTATCAAAAACAGCTGCAGGGAACAGAGGACACAAGCTGTTGTTTAATATGATTGTGTTCAGAATAAAATATTAGCATACTGCATTCTACTGTATATTCTAGGGTTGTCATAGTACTGAATTTTCAGAAGTTGGTACCAATATCAGTAAAATTTCTACTAATTTTGGTACAAAACTGTTGAATTAAGAACTTAAGAAAATGCTGTCTTTAGTCTCATCCGTTGGTCGTCACATTCAATCATCGCAGTTTCCGATCCAATCACATATTTAAATGTGGTTGTCAATCCATAAACTTTGCAGTGTACTTAGCAGCATGAAAAACTAAACTTATATTCAAATTGTGAATGTGTAATAAAACAAAAGCAAGAGAAGATTGCCAGCTCACTGAATTCTGCACTTCGCAAACTCTCGTTACAATGAAACAAGCTGTCTTAACTGTTTATTTACATTGTGTTTACATTTTGTTGGTTATAACGAAAGGATTGGCGAGCATGCAGCTTGCGTTGAGAAAACAAAACCTTGAGCGTTTTCATTGGAATCAAGTGGATTCTGACTACTTATTGACCAGCAGTTGATAGGCCATTGTGTAACTTCACATGCTCAACAGATTTGATCGTGATTGGCTACAATGCTCAATCCTCGTAAAAACACACTCTAAATAGAAACCTTTGACGCTTAGTTTTGAGGGCTCAACATACGGAATGAGTGTTTGAAAGCAGCCTCTTTTCAGCGGGTACTGAATACCCCGCGCTCGGTACGTAAATTAATTTAGTAGTATTCATTTGTAGTACCAGTACGTTTGACAACCCTAGTATATACTGTACTATATACTGTCCACTACTTTTATTTTAAAAAATTAACACATTATGGCATTAAACATATGCTACAATATTGTCACACTACACCATGTGGCATGCGTAATTTAGCAAATGGAGTGTTATCAGCTCGGAAACAAATTATCACACATTAAAAAAAAAGATACATAATGCATAAAAAATAAGTTGTAATGTGCAAATATCAAAACAAACCAAAAGAAAGAAGTTATAAAAAAAACTTTTTGCAAATAATGTACTTGCTAAGATAAAATCAACTAGATGGTATTACATTTATTATTTATAAATAATTAAATACATATAAATGTATTATTAAATATATATTTTTATTATAATTTTATATAATTGAAATGTAATATAATTAAAAAAACAATCCAAATTTGTGTTGAAATCTCTTCATTCCTGAATGCTGAGTAAATAAGTAAAAAACTCTACACAGCACTGTTGCCTACTGTCATTTTTGACATCTGTAGTTATTGCTCTGGCTATTCTATCCATACAGAATGTTTCATACTACGCTGTCATACTGTATGCTACAGAAAGCTTTGTGTGACAGTAACTTCTCTCTCTCTACATTTATCTGTTCGTCTGCTTACCCCCACCTTCCCCTGATCATAAAGCAAATAAAAAGTTTATTAGCCTTCAAAATATCTGTCAAAGGACACGGCCCTGTGAGTGGAAAACCAAATACAGTGCAGTCACATGTTTACTGGCTGGACTACTCCCTTCCCCCCTACCATAAATAATCAGACATGCCATCCAGAGCAAACAAAAGCAAAGGCGGTTCTGGGGAAAAAAAGTTCTCCAGTTGAGCAAAAAAAGAAGAAGAAAAAAGGGCACCAATACCAAGAAAAGCAAGCAGCGTGTTCCCATAGAACAGCAGGGGCAGACTCACACCTACACCAGAGAACCATCTGAGTAAATAACTGCTTCATTCTTTCCACCCTCATCACACCAAAAACTCCCACAATTCAACAAACAGTCGCAGGAACATCTAAAACCCTCGGGTGGAGTTCAGACTTCATTATCTGATATTAGTGGCTTGTTATTAGCAACCTGATGCTATAAAGGGCTAGAGAAAGTGTGCAAAACACGTGGGTTTGCATTGAATGAGATTGATTGAAATTGACATCATTTCATGTAAAAAGTGAGGAAAAGGGGGTGGTTTTGAGAGAAAGGGCAGGCCTATATTAGAGAGTAAAGGGTTACTGTAAGAGCTCAATAAAGAGATGAGGACTGAAGCGCTGGCCTGGAGAAGCCAGCTGTTTGTGTGTGTGTGTGTGAGAGAGAGAGAGAGAGAGAGAGAGAGAGAGAGAGAGAGAGAGAGAGAGAGTAAGTGAGTGACCTTCTCATGCACTGGAGTTGTGGGATGACATCATGAGGCAGGAATATAATAACAGACTACAGAGGGGCCACTTCAGTGCCGTCTGATACTGACCGTCATCATCATTTTGAACAAAACACATCACGCTACACTATATTACCATATATATATATATATATATATATATATATATATATACATACACACACATATATATATACATATATATATATATATATATATATATATTTATATATATATTTATATATATATATACATACACACACACACACACACACACACATGTATATATCATGTAGGTTCAATATATATATATATATATATATATAAATATATAAATATCACACACACACACACACACACACACACACAGCACAGAAGTAAAAGGGTTATATCAGGGATGGGCAACATCGATCCTGGAGGCCCAATGTCCTACAGAGTTTAGCTCCAACCCTTAAATCAACTGCCTGTAACTTTCTAGTAATCCCGAAGACCTTGATTAGCTTTTTCAGGTGTGTTTGATTAGGATTAAAGCTAAACTCTGTAGGACAGTGGCCCTCCAGGACCGAAGCTGCCCATCCCTGGGTTATATCAAGATGAATCAAATTTCCTTGACCTTTTGAGAAGCATTAATTTGGAATATTTATGCTCTAAACAATACAAATGATTATTCCCAAGTAATTTATGGGAAAGAGAATATTTGGGAAAGTTCATCAAACCTTCTTTTCCTTTCTGGAAGAATGCCTGCTGTGCTGAATATCTGAAGGATCCCAAACATCAGGAACGACAAGGTCTCTGATCTATTCAGACTGAACTTAAAAGGATACTCCACTTTTTTGGAAATAGGCTCATTTTACCACTTCCCCAGAGTTAAAAAGTTGGGTTTTACCATTTTTAATGTATTCAGCCGATTTTTTGATATTCAGAAGAATATCAGTAACCAGACATTTTCTGTTCTCATTGACTTCCATAGTATATTTTTTCCTACTATGGAAGTCAATGAGACCATAAACTGCCTGGTTACTGATATTCTTCTAAATATCAGAAAATCGGCTGAATTGAATCGAAAACGGTAAAACTCAACTGTTTAATTCTGGAGGAGTGGTAAAATGAGCCTATTCCTAGAAAAAAAGTGGAGTATCCCTTTAACCATTTATGCATCACATTGCCTTCACTACCTATCAAAACTCTTCATCAAATAAATAAATGAGCGATATTTCCACGCTGACCTGAGGCCCGTTTAATACGACGGAGGCTTATTTGAAAGGGACAGTCCCTAAGCGGCTCTCTCACCTAAACCACCAGCACCACACTCTCCCCCTCCTCCCACAATGACCAGCCAGGCGCTCGCACACAGCAGAAAAAAAATAAATACCCTATTTATAGAAGCCTAATTAAATATGCATGACAATATGACACTAAAGTCTTCCAGTGCCATGAATGGACTGAAACCCTTTATTTCGGGTGACTAGCAGAAATGTGAGAAAACCTATCCAGTATGAACTCAAAAGACAGGGACATGTGGATATAAACAAGTGAAATTTTGTGCTCATGTAGGTTTGATTTGCAAAAATTCTTCTGAAAACTCAAAAATACGTATCTGTAGCACGAATGTCATTTCTTGTGGCATTTATACGGCAAAAACAGTTTTTGCGTGTATGTGGTACGCGTTTTCGCGTGCATATGATACGCACTTTTTGGCGTATAATACGCAAACTCCCCACCCCCCTCCCCCTAAACCTACCCCAGGTGGGTAGCATTTTAGTGCATAGCATTTGGTGGGTAGCATTTTAGTGCGTAGCATTTGCACGAAAAAAACTTTTTTGGTGTATAACTGCCACGAGAAATGACATTCGTATAGATACGCATTTTCATGAGACTGTGTTGATATTATTTTGTGTTTGTTGTGTGTATGCCCCTCTCTTCATGTTTTATCTCTTCTAAATCAATCCGAAAAAATATTATGCCAAGAAGCAACCATGTGTATATATTACTAATTTATGCGTTTCCTCTCAGGTGCTCTTTCTCAGCATTTTGCAAAGTCCCATGTGACCCAGGATAAAAAGTGTTGAAATGAGTCAGACTTCTTTTATAAAAAGTAACACTTTGCTGCGTACGACTCACTCTCTCACTCTCAGGTCTGGTGGTTATGCCAGACGGAACGTAAAACACGCTCCCTCAACCGTAAGATAAAGATTACTGCATGAGCACACTGACGCTTTGTTTACACAGAAACTTTTATGACATAAAAATACTTGGTGTGCACAGTTTGCACGGAGACGGTGCTGGAACAAGTATATTTGAGTCAACAGGATGTGATATTGAGACACTCCAAGATGAGGACATAAAGTACAACGTGCTGCTTTCAGTTGTTAATTGCGTCAGAAAGGCTGTCAACAAACACACCAGATGATCAATCAGGAGATACGGAGGTCTAAAAAAACCAACATTAGGCTACACCAAACCACAAGTCTGCTTCCTGCCGAGAACGCTTTCAGGAGAACATCATCTATATCAAATAAGACTTCACAAGCGCACCTTAATAATAACAAACTCCTTGTTGTTAATGCAGCTAACGTTAGCTAAAAGACGTCTCCATCGAATACGATGGAAAAAAAGGCAATTAAGACAAAAGAGCAACGAAGGGATGATTCAAAGACTCTGTCAGGATCAAAACTAATGAGAAGAGAGAGGATGAACTTGGCACCGTTTCCGAGGTGAGCACGGGCCCGGGCGAAGGAATTATTTGCTGTTTAACAAGCTAGCGAGCGCGGCTGACTGGCGGAGGGTTAGCGCCGCGCTAAAGCGACCCATTGTGAGCTGTCACTGTGATGTTTACAAAGCGCCCGTCCCCACACACGCACACACACACATGCACAAACAGCCCCCTTGCACTCCCCCTTTCCATCTCTTTTCCTGGAATTCATCTTCTTTTGATCTGGCATTCAAAGGTAGCGGGGGTTTGATAGACGCGCTAGGCTAAAAGCAGCTTCAGACACAAGCACGATAAACTGCCAGACGATGACAGGCCAGGCATCTGAATGCACGTTTAAAGTGAGGAGAACAACGTGCTGTCTGGGCACTACAATAGCGAATCAAGAGACGTATTAGGTGGAACTGATCGGATACAAAAACGGTTCAAAGACAGATAATGCTAACAGATGACTGCCGACAAAGCACAACGTGCCTCGCTATGGGCAACGCTTGATGCTAATCAGTGAAAATACATATTGATGACAGTGGGTAGGATGGAGAAAAAAGTGAAAGAAAACACGTTCATTAAAATCACTTAATGCAAAAGAAAAGGTCAGCAGTGGCTGTCTAGTCCTTTTAATGCTTGCGCCGTAACGCTGCTTGAAAGTGACTCATGCGATTCGTCGAGCGCCGGACATCTGATGTCTTGCGAATCCTTCATTAAAATTCCTCGTTAGGATTATTTGATGTCATGGCTCCGCCGACGCACACACAAACACACGCGATAACCCCTCCAGGTGTTTGTGATTAGAAAACAACCCTTGAGAAGCCAACAAGGCCCCCTGTGTAATCGCTGACAGTGACAACAATATTTTTCCTATTTGTCATCCCCTGCGCTCAGACTTCCACACACACACAGCATCCTTGAGCATAAACGGCCTACATCTGTTTACGTGTTGCATTCGAAGTGTAGAGCAATATCGAAATTTTCTGGGATTGGGGCAATCTGGGATTTTTAACCGTTCTTGCCAAAATGCAAACTTGTGTATTGGGACAATACTTGGGCCGCGACTGATAGGTGCGTTCCATTCGACAGGGTCCCTACGCAGTAGCTCCCTACTTCCTGAACACGGTATATCAGTTGAAGTGGATTTCACTGACTTCCTGTGAAGTGATGTATCGATGTTCCCTTATTCCCTATGCCGTTTGCAGTGCCCTTCGAACTGAACATGTTCGTTCCCTTCGGATTGGAATCCCACTTAAGATGGTGAAATACCCTGTGAAGTCCACTTCGCAGTCCACTTACAATCGAATGGAACTCACCTAATGACGTTTCACAAGTCCACAAGAACAGACAAGAAGGCATTTCGAGAACGGCCCTGAGAGTTTAGCATTAGCAATATAACAAAAATTTATGTTTGTCAGGAGGCAAACATGAACAAACTATTTTTTTCACTGATATGAAAACTTTGCTGAGACAGTAAATGCTGGACGTATGTAAAGACAACAGCTTGTGTTAACCTCTGAGGGTCTGGTTTTGTGTTCATCAAGGCAGGCCTGACTATGAAAAATGAGACACAGGCTAACCGGGCCTTTAATTGGTGGGAAATGTGCGCACAGGTGAAACTGTGTCCCGAAGGCCATTATGAAGAAGAGGAGGGTGTTTACACAGTGTTAAGAGGTCTGGAGATTGGGCTCCTCAGACACGACACACAGAAAAGACTGCTAATAGGTTAGCGCTTAGCACTATCGTCGGCCTAAGCACATCATCTTGTTCTCCACAGAGCTGGAGGGCTTTTTCTTAAATGTCACAGTTATAAGATTGACTTTCTTGGCAGGATTGTCCTAAGGGCTACCTAGGAAGGTTTCAAAGTTGTCAAGGTTTCATGAGAAAGTTTAAGGACAAAATATATTTCCGGATACACCACTATTCTGCTTTCCCAATCGCTTATTTTAATCCAGTCCCAATCCATCGCTGTCTCCTTTTAGATGAAAATTACAAAGTAGGCTGTGAGAGTGATGCTTAAAGAAACAGTACACCTAAAAATACAAATTATGTTATTTATTTATTCTTATTTACAGTATGTGTCATTCCAAACCCATGTATGGGCAACATTTAAGGTAATATAATGCTGCTCAAAAGTCTGTGGGTTTACGGAAATGCTTTTGAGAGAATTCTCTTATGCATCTGCATTTATTTGATTAAAACACTGTAAAACAGTAATGTTATTTAATATTATTACAATTTCAAATAACAATTTTCCATTTTGATATATTGTAGCCCTCAAACCGTATTCACTTTAAAGCCCTTAATCCTGTAATTGTGGACAAATGTGGGCACAGAGGATTCAGATGTGATCATTATTATAAATGTTATATCAATGTCTTCAATAAAGTTTTGTCTATCCATTTATGAAGTTTTATTTTATTTTGGGGTATTTTTGAATTTATTTACTTCAAAAAGTACCATATTTTCTATATAAATTATTTCTATGTACATTAAAACATCATTCCAATAAGTTCTTAGAGCTAAAACCTAAAGATGAAGTGACTTTGCTGTCACCCTGGTGTCTTATTTTGGCTTATTTTAGAATGCTATAAATTACAGTTTTTCCCATTCATTTCTATGGGTGCCCATTTTTGACCCAAATACAAGATTAAGGAGGGTTTTTTTCACCCACTTAACATTGTAGAATGGAGTAAAAAAATGTGTGTGTTCAGGAGGCAAACTTAGGAAAAGTAGCCAAGTCTTGTACCGCTCAGATCAAGGGAAGTATTTTTTTTTAAATAAATCAAAACTATTTTGCCCACAACTATTTTGTCACCTAAATAAAATTCATACGCTATACAGGAATGCTCCTTCAACTGGCATGAGAATGTAAGTACTGAAGATCAGGACTGTTTGTATTAATTGAGTTTTTATTTCTCTTGCTAATTCTGCCTTCTTTTGTTCATTGTCTAGATTGGACATTTATCTGCAATGCAAAAGAGGGCCGGTCAGCTTCCTGTTAAGTATCTAATTGATGCAATTTCCAAAAAGCCTCTTCACATGGAAAACAGGCGCTCGTAGAATCACAGCCTCTTGGAAACACGTTCGCTGTTTAGATTTCTAAACTAATTCATGTAGAATACATAAATAAATCAATGTTATATACCCACTTCAAACCATTACTACTCCCTCCCATGGCTGCACTTTTCTACCAATCTATCAATATTAATGACAACACTAAACATATCAAATTGCTGTGCTCAAACCATGTAAGGCTCGGTGAATGATTGCAGTAGATAAGCACGGCCTAAAAAAACACACACTGACTGGTAACAGTTAGGGTTGACAAGCATTCCGTCTGAGCGAGTATAATAAAAAGTGAGCAAGAGGGTGCATGAAGGTATGAAGGGAGAGTGTTTGCATGTGTGTGTTTGTGCATTTGTTTCCATGTGGATGGCGGGAGGTGGGGGTGCATGACTGCTGATGGATGGACGAGAGCGATGGAGAGAAAAAGAGAGAGATGATGAAGGAGGTATAGGGAGAGTAAACAGGGCGCTGTGTGGAGCCTGGTACGGATGTGTGACCCCGGGCCTGGGGGTCGTCTCAGCTATGCGGCTCTGACAGCCTCAGTTTGCAGTTTGTTTGGATTCCGAAGCTCCGCCTCAGGAGCAGCTTAACAACAGATGGCAAGAGAGGGGATCCATTCATAGAGCCGGACATAAGGAGACATACACAAACACACACAAGGTGATGTATGCTGAGATCTGTGTGCGAATGCTGGTTTGTTTTCTCTCTGCCTTAAATGAAGACACACATAGAAATGTCCAAAATAGACCAGTTCAGGGGTCGGCAACAGGCGATGGTAATAATATCCGGCCCGCGCCACAGCTTGAAAGGTTCTGCAAGACATTCAAAAGAGTCTGTGGATCGCTAGACACACCTCTAAAATAACCGTCATGAAAGGTCTAATATTATATTAAATGCATCTCTATAGCACGCGTTGCATTTATCGTGCAATTTATACGGAACATGAGTTTTTACATGCATTTGATAAACAGTTTTTCACGTGTAATACACACACACCCCACACCACTACTAAACCTACCCATGTGTATCATATGCATGTAAAAATTCATTTTCGCGTATAAATTGCACAATAACACAATGCGTGCTATAGAGACCCATTTATAAATGGCATTCACTATAGTGTGATTGGGTTGACTTTGCAGATAAGACTCATCCGGCTTTGCATTTACAAAACTAGGTAGGATAAACGCATAGTTGTCTTTTCATTTTTCTTTTAATGGCTATTTTTGCTGTAAATTTTCCTCTAGACTTAACAGTGCCATATTCTCTTACTAGCTAGCTTAAATGTTAAAGTAAAAGTTAAAAGTAGTCTACGTCAAATAATTGTTACAATAAGTTAGACTCCATTGTGTAACAAGCAAATTAAAATGATACACATTTATTATTCACAATATGAAAAGAGGAAATAAAACAGTTCGTTGAGAGCACTGACTCAAAAATGCCATTAATGGGCTTATTCAAGTCCTCTTTCATTTTTTGAGTTATTTTTTTGCGTTGCAAGATGCCGCAATATATCGGGACTTAATTCCAATATGCAATATATCAGGACTTAATATAGTGTTTAGGGTTAGCTGCATGTAATTATGCATAATTTATAGTTATTACTATAGTAACTACATGTAACATATGTAACAAAGACACTGTAAAATAAAGTGTTATCTAAAAATTGTAATCTATATTTATTTTATTATATTATTCACATTATTTTATAAAATAACAAATCATTAAATACTAAAAAAATAAAAATATATAAATTATGTAAATGTAAAATGTTAACATTTAAAAAAATTAAGATTAATTTTGAGTGTTGATGACTACAAAGAAGAAAAAATAGCTAATATAATTCACTAACCCATTAGTTGGTTATTGGATAACTAGTTGACCATCCTGATCCATCCCTAACACACAAAAGCACAAGCATGCACTGAAACAGTCGCATAGACACAAGCTCTCTATCATTTAATTTAAATTCCCCTTGTCATTTAATACACACCTCAATCCAGCATCCGACGCTATATTCCGTCTATCAAGACAGTTATTGAATTACGATTGTGTTTATTGCCGCTTTAGTGTGATGTATACCCATAAACATCCTTTTAGCATACAAGAAAAGCCATCTGCAAAATATTGTCTCCTCATCTCCAAGCTCTCTTCCACGTCAATTATGTCTTTAGACTTCACAGTCTCGCGGTGATGGAGTGGCCGTAAAACCCACTCACATTAATACTCCATTGTGCATCTGCTGCTAACGGTAATTAAAGAACTAAATGACTCATAAGAATAGATGAATTAACCACAAGTAGAAAAAATGAGAAGGGAACGAGAGGCGCGGGAAACCTGCCACATAGAAATATGTGCCGTTAAGAGTGCAGTTCGCTGACTATAGTAATCAGCATTGTCGGCTGAACACAAGAAATGATGATGCCACCTTCTTAGTGGTGAGGTGTCTGTGTGGCACTGACTTTTGCCACCATTGACTGAGACATAAAGAGATGTCAGGACAAGATTGGGAGAAACAAGCCAGTATAGCAATGCAGATCATTATGTTAGAGAATGGCTGTGTCCAAAATCACAACCTCTCTCAATCTCAGAAAAAAAGGTATGAAAGCTGTCACTGGGGTGGTATCTTTTCAAAATATACACTTTTGTACCTAACGGGTAACATATCGGTACCCTAAAGGTACATTAGTACCCAACGTGTACATATTAGTACCTAAAAAGAACAAAAGTGTACCTTTTGAAAAGTACTTCCCCAGAGACAGCTTTTGTACCTTTTGTGAGGTCCTGAGGCCTCATGGGACAGTAAAGTGTCCATCATATGCACACTTCAGAATCTTACCAGTACTTTCAGGAGTACTGTGAATTCGTAAATATACTCACATACTCGGTCACATACTGTTTTACGCCTCATAGGGAAGGGATGTGATTTCAAACGAATTAAGGCTAAACATTAAAATTACATTGCTACACTATATTCAGGGGAAAAAAGTTACAGAAACCAGGAAGACAGTACAACATATTGAATACACTCTTCAAAATAAAGGCTCTTTTTTTGCTATCTATGGTTTGGTGTCTATGGTTCCATCAAGAACCTTTAACATTGATGGAACCGTTCCATTGCACAAAAGGTTCTTTATACGGGAAAAAGATTCTTTAGATTATTCTTAGCTCTTCACACTGAAGAAAAAAAAAGAAACGTTCTTTATAGAAAAAAGGTGCACTGAAAGGTTCTTTGTGGAACCCAAAATTGTTCTTCTATGGTATTGCTGCAGAAACCCCCTTTTTGACACCTTTATATTTAAGAATGCAGTCTGTTTTTTAAGTGACAGATTATTTTTCAGAACTATTTCCAGTCTCATTTTCATTACCGTCAAATTAAATGCATTTAAAATATATGTATATATTAAAAAATAATGATTGCTAAAATCCACCTCACGTTTGTCAGTGTTTTCAGATCAGTGTGGAAAGCGTGTGTGCACATGGCTGTCAGATTGTGAAGATTAAAGGTGAGGTATGGGATTTTCTTTTTTGACTATTTTTTCAAAATCACTTGAAATCCTATTCCTAACCCACTTACAGCCACTGAGTTAGAGACACTGAAATGAAAATTAAGCAATTTAATCATCTGTGGAATGGGCAAAACAAGAAAAACCCCAGCCAATCATTTCCAAGACCACTAAGAATCATTGGACAGAAAATGTGTCAATCAAACGGGCGCAGTGAGTTTTGCAGATGCATGATTGCGCATCCATGTCCGAATGGGTGGAGTCAGGGCTAGCTTTGAAGAAAAGAAGGTAGGACCTTTTGAGTTGTGTATTTTCAAAATCTGCCGGCCGTTTTGCAAATGCTTAATGCTTAAAATGGAGAAGCTTTTCTTTTGAGTACAGGTTGTTTTTGCTATCCATTCACACGGATCCGTGAAAACGTAAAAAAAAAAACGGTATTCTACTGCCAGGCCATTAAATGCCGATGAAACACTGTAGACTGAACACGTAATACGCATGTGAATGACATCACCGTTTTCAGAGATTTGCATTTTTGTTGTTTACACTGAGAAACTTTGACCAAAATGTCAACCAACATTTTGTCACAGATTTAATGAAAATTAACACTAATGCCAAGAATAATCACAAACTCACTAAAATTTCCAGGTTTTCCATCAGCGTGGGAACCATGAGGATGTCGGTTGTGAGGGGTTGCTGGGAAGGCTGATGAAGGTGAAACCTGAGGTTACATCTCCATCACACACAAACACATACACGATGCCAACTGACAATTCTCTTCTTGAGGATGTAATGCTCAGGTAAACCTGTCACTGCTTGCTCCAGTAATCCATTTGTCAACATGGAAAACGGTCAGAACATGCAAACAGTGCTGGGTATTTAGAGAGAATGTAGAATATAAGAACTTATTCTTTTTCGGTTATTGCATTTATGATCAAGATGTTGCATCAGATTGTATGGTGCATGAGAGAGGGAGAATAAGCGGGTGTGAGAGGTGCTTGCAAACACAGCGATGATTCAGATTAGTATTCAGATTTTAGTTGCTTTTTTTCTAGATTTATTAAATCAAAAACGGGTTTGGGGTTTTATATCAAGCGATGTCGGTCTTGTTGCTATTACAGTAGCGTGTCAAAGTGAAAGTGGTGGGATGCTGTTAAAAAAGCTGCAAATCTCTCAAATTAAGGAATTCTGCATGCAAATGCATAAACTAGTTTGTGGCAAAATAGGCAGATTGTTCGAAAGAATGGAGCATGGACTAGTTGGCCAGATTTTAAACCAGCTTGATGTCAACAGGAAGTCAAAAATCAACAAAAATTCAAAGCTGAATCAAATCCTACAGTAAATGACTGGATATTACTTCAAAGAAAACACATATTTATCTTCATAGCCTTTCACCAAATGTAATAACTCACTTCTGCAGTGTCTTTCCTTTTCAGCTATCCTTAACCCGACATTTTTTAAAAAGTTGACCTGGAGTCAACTACACTTTTTGAACAAATACTCTAAATAAGAAAAAGGGTCAAAGTAAAATTACATAAAATAAATTTGAATAACACAAATTTCTGACTTCGTAAAAGGGTTCACTTCTCATAATTTCCCCACAGGATACCCAACTTAAAGTCAAGTACTTATCTGTCCAAAAGGCCAATTTCTGTAACTGACAAAGATGCACACAGGCACGATAATTCACAAGCCCCTCTGCCAAATCTATCGTTTTCATAGACTCATCTCACCTGAGGTCAGCTTTATCAATGTGTGTGTGTGTTGCTCTTTGTTGAAGAAGACACAAAGGGTCAGCTCCTGGTGTCATTAGGCAGTGAGCCCGCAGAGAAAGCTCTTGATATATCACAGTGCGATTGGCCACGGTCTGGGATTGAGTTGCTGAGAGAGGGAGCAGCTTCATGGGAATTACAGACTCTGCTCAAGTCATTCCAACTTGGGTAATGTTATCCCAGAGAGAAAGAGAGGGGTGAGAGAAAGGAGGGAAAGAACGAGATTGCTTTTGTCATAAAAAAGAGATGCTGGTGTCTACTGCTTTGGGATGGACTGCAGAATTGTCTAAAAAAAGTAAGAAATTAAAATAAAAACAGATTTTTCAGATACATTTTCCCTCAAGCATGACGTTTCCTATCATGGTTTATGTAAGTATCAATTTTATCTCAGATGTTTCTATAAAAAAGTCTTTAGAACATAATAAGAATGGATGCAAATGAGTCAGTGGTTGACATACAGTAAACACTGTTATGAAATTAGCATAAATATACATAGGAAAGACAATTTATTCTTGGAGTTGGAACTTTTGCTACCGTTAAAGGTTTGAGTCAGTACTTTTTTTAAAGGAACACTCCGACTTTTGGGACTTTAGCTTATTCACCATATCCCACAGTTAGATAAGTCCATACCTTTTTCATCTCTGTGCGTGCTGTAACTCTGTCTGACGCACCCACCGCTAGCCTAGCTTAGCACAAAGACTGGATGTAAATGGATACAGCTAGCATACTAATACCAAATAAGTGACGAAATAATGCAAACATTTTCCTATTTACTATCACAGCTCTTTACAATACAGCGAACACCCATGATTGAAAACTATGCTTTTACTAACTAGTAATCGCTGACTCTGAACTCTGACGACTCTCTGCTCCTCACCACGGTGTGTCGCAGGTGCTGCGGTAATCACTTCGCCCAAGTAGCAGTGCTTCGCCTTCTGAGAATATAGTTCCCACTATCTATACGGTTAAAAGATGGCTGTGTCTCATATGACCATGTTATTTGTACACTCTGTGACTATACAATTCACAACATGTAAATAGGAAAAGGTATGCGTAATTTTGTCTCTTACTAGGATGCTTAGTATGCTAGCTGTATCCATTTACATCCAGTCTTTGTGCTAAGCTAGGCTAGCGGTAGGTGCGTCAGACAGAGTTACAGCATGCACGGAGATGAAAAAGGTATGTCTTGATTTATCTAACTCTAGGGGGTATGGTGAATAAGCTAAAGTCCCAAAAATTCGGAGACTTATGCTCACGAAAGCGACATTTATTTAATCAAAAGTTCAGAAAAAAACAGTAAAATTGAGAAATGTTATTATAATCTCACATTATTGTTTTATATTTGAATAAATTTAAAAATGTAATTTATTCCTGATTCAAAGCTTAATTTTCAGCATCATTACTCCAGTCTTCAGTGTCACATGATCATTCAGAAATCATTCTAATTGGCTGATTTGCTGCTCAAGAAACATTTATTATTATTATTATTATTATTATTATCAATGGTGAAAACAGTGGTGCTGCTTAATATTTTTGTGGAAACCATTACACATTTTTCTCCGGATTTATTGAAGAGCAGCATTGATTTGAAATAGAAATCTTTTGTAACAAAGTAAAAGTCTTAACTGTCACAACAATTTAATGTAGGGCCCTATAAAATCTGTTTTATTTTTTCCCAAATTCCATTTTATTTTTTCCAAAATTCCGTTTTTTACGTTTTAATTTGTGCAAATTCCATTTTTTTCCGTTTTAATTTTTGGGAATTTAATTTTTTTTTACCCTTTACTGTTATTTTAGTTGTAAAAAGAGTGTGCTTTATATACCGGGATTGCAGAAATTATAGGGCCCTATTAATGCAGCCTTGAATAAAAGTATTAAAAGTATTCTTAAAAAAAATCTTTTTGACCCCAAACTTTTGAATGGTAGTGTATATTAAATTATTTTACTACTAATACAGACTTTGTCTCAAACTGCTTTGATTTCCAAAAAAACTAATGTTAAGATTGCTTCAAAAACTCCGAACGACTCAGCATGAGACAGTAAATTGACATTGTGAGTTATACTGGAAGTGTCTTGGTGGACAGGCAGGCCTCAGAAAGTGACAAACAAAAAGCTTGTCACCATCAGGTCGACGTCAAAATTCCCTCAGCGTAGACGATCACACCTTTAGAGCTGAAGGCGAGTTATGTGGCGGACTGAAAGCGCTATAACAGATGTGTGATAAAAATACGAAACCATCAGATCAAGAAAGGAATTTGTGCCACCTCTCAGAGGACTGGAAGTAACGTTTGTGGTTTGATTGTGTGTGATTATTAAAGCCAAGCTGTGCACCCTCACTTAGTCTATACTCACACTTTTGCTCAGCTTATACAGTAGATCTCGCTCAAAAACCTTTAAACGGCAAAGCATCCACTTGAACCAGTTTGGTAAACCCCATTTAAAACTCAAACGACAGCGGAGCCCCTAAACAACAAGCTCGGCAGGAACCAAGGGCACATGAGCTATATAGTGAAGTGACAGACTGCTGTTCAACTCCATTAGCTGCTATGTGAGAGAGGAAGCTTCGCATAAGCACACGACCTGTGAAGAATCCGAGATGTCTTTAAATCCAGGGGACGGGATTGCCGCATTAATTCTGAAAGGACTGTAATCTCTCAAGCAAATCAAATTACACTCATTAACTGAGCAAGAAAACTGCCTATGTAATAAGTGAGTATTAAAAAAAAGTATTTATTACCAATAATCACCCATTTAATATGAGCAAAGCCCACAACGAGTTTTATTTTTTGCTGATTAGGTGCAAAAATGAGAAACCGGAAAGGGCGTAAGCGCTGGTGCTCAAGATGGGGCGCGTGTACGCGGTCAGGCAGAGTTTCTGGCAAGCCAACGCGGTGATTAAGGTTAAAGAATAGGGGCTATTTAAGCTTTAAGGTCTTTGTGCGGGCAAGCGTGGCGCAGCTAAAACACCGCCAACACGCCGCTGTCTGTTAACGCGGCATAAAAGTGACTCTCTTCCTTTAATGGTCGCTGGCATCCAGGGCTAATTTCCTTCAAAATAAAACCTCTTTAATTACATCAGAAATGTTAATGGAAAAATATATCAAAAGAGAGATAAATACGATTCAGGCGCATAAAATCAATTAATGCGAGAGGTCAGCGTCTCATTCATTTGTGAGATTAACATAATTACCTATTTTTCTGCTCGTCATTTACTGCTTGATTCATTCGGGACGCACCACTGTCCCTCGATCCCCATGAAACAAACACAGGGACTGTTGGCCTAAATTAAATATCTCCATCTATACACAATGTCCACGTTATAGCCACGGGCGCCAATTAATTGACTTTATTACGGCGAGCTCTTATATTGTGCATCATCTCAGTGGCTGTGAAAAGCACCACAAGATTTCATTGCTGGTGTGAAATATGAAGTTCTCTGGGTTTTCTACTCAACAAAAGGTGTGTGTTCATTAACAGATCAGAGTCGTTCTTTTTGAAATGTGAG
Source organism: Hybognathus amarus (assembly GCA_030378365.1). Lineage (NCBI taxonomy): Eukaryota > Metazoa > Chordata > Actinopteri > Cypriniformes > Leuciscidae > Hybognathus > Hybognathus amarus. The sequence goes on along the minus strand of JAQIUQ010002663.1, from coordinate 117,666 downwards.
ACGATTGTTCGATTAAACAATGAACGAAGCAGGTAAAAAACGCCATGTACAAAATGCTAAATTAATTTAAAGCTGAACATGAATTCAAATGTGTAAATGTGCATTATAAATGTTGGAGCTGTGGCTTAGTGGTAAGTGCACTGACCCACTGAGCAGTGGAGCTCATGCAGACTATACAGATTCAAATCTGGTTCGCATCCCTTCGTCTTTTCTTAAAGGGATGGTTCACGCAACAATGTAAAGTCTGTCATCATTTACTCGTTCCAAACACATAATATTCATCTTCATAGATATCTTAATGAAATCTGAGAGCTTCATGTTCCTCCATTGACAGCTCCGCAACTGACACATTGTAGCTTCAAGAAGTTTATAAAAAGATCGTAAAACTAATCCATATGAATTAAGCGGTTTAGTCCAAATTTTCTAAAGAGAGACAAACAGATTAACAGATTGAATTTAGGTTTTTATTCACATATAAACATTTATCAACTCACACTTTATCAATGTTCACTTGACATGCCAGAACCAATGAGGTTTATTCTCATGTTACACCGCATGTTTGATCTTCCGCAAGAACCAATGAGGTTTGTTTTCAAGTTTCAAGTGATCGTGTCTCTTCAGAAAATTTGGTGTTTGCGTAGCCGTCAACGATAAATAATTGTATGAAGCCACACTGTGTGAAGGTGTTTAGAGATTGACAAGCAGTTTAACGTGTTTAACTCATTAAAGCTACTTCAGTGAGACCCAATGCTTAGTGTCACATAAACACTTTATAAATATTGGGCTGTAAGGATAATTATTTTGATTGTGGGATCTTGTGCGGCTCCTAACTTCAACATCTGTTTGAAATATGTGTGTGTTTCTGGCTTTAGTAAGATGGATAAAAACAGATGACACAAACTCTCACACACAACATATACACACTGTGGAAACTCACTTTCTTCCAGCAGTTTATAGATCGTCTCAGCTGAAATGCTTAGTAGGAACAATATACCGAGTTGTACTCAAGAGCTGAGGATTGTGGGATATGTGGAGGCCTTCATTTGCTCACATTTAACTTTGCTGCTTAAGCCATGAACTAAACTACTTCTTCAGAACAACAACAGAGAGGTCCACAACAACATTGGATCTCATTGACTTGAATTATATGGATAAAAACAATTTGTGTTCCACAGAAGAAAATCATAAAGGTTTGCAAAAGCATGGGGGTAAAAAAATTATACAATTTTCATTTTTGGGTGAATTATAAAGAGAGAGGGAGAGAAAGATACAATGAGGGGAAAAAAGAGAGATGATTTCACTTGGACATCATTGTCAACTCCAGCTTCCCTGTCTAAAACTTTCCCAATCTGTCTATCTCCCCATTGGCCTATAAAGAACCTCAATCATTCCACTTGTCCGCTTTGGTTTTATTAAGAAGATGAAGAACTAATTTATTGTACACAATTTCACTATGTTTGTGTGTGCTAATCCTAACATGGCTTTATCAGCGGCTGATTAATGAAGGGGAAGCCACCAAAAGAGCATTTGATTAACACTAACTAAGTAGTGTTATCAAAATTAAGACCTGTTAACTAGACCACACTGAGGAAGGAGATAGTTCATCCAATATAGAAGATGACATTATTTATTAGCCTTCACGTAGTTTCAAACCTTTATGACTTTCTGTCCTCCGTGGAACTCAAAATGAGATGTTTTGCAAGCTGTTCACGCTGCTCTACGCTGTACAACTAAAGAACAAATGACCATTTAAAAGTTTAGGCAAGATATTTGAAATGTTTTTGAAAGAAGCTTCTCATTCCTATATGTTAATCAAAGATGCATTTTTTTGCCCAATATTACAGTAAAAAACTGTTTTTTGATTTTTCAGCACCATTACTCCAGTCTTCAGTCACATGATCCTTCAGAAATTATTCTTATGCTGATATGCTGCTCAAAAAAACATTTCCTATTATTATTTATCAATGTTAAAAACAGTTGCTGCTTATTTTTGAAACATTATTCAAATTTTTACTGTCACTTGTGATCAATTTATCATATTCTTGCTGAATAATAAAAGTGTATCTTTCTTAAAAAAAACAAAAAAACTACTGATCCAAAACTTAGTAATGTATTCAGGGAGTGTTGGGCTCCTAAAAAAGTACCATACAAATAGTTTATACGACAAGTTACAGTTTAGTTTCACATTTTACGTCAAGTTTACAGTTTAAGTTTACAGTTTAAATTTACAGTTTAAGTTTCACATTTTAAGTTTAAGTTTACAGTTTAAATTTACAGTTTGAGTTTCACATTTTTAAGTTTAAGTTTACAGTTTAAATTTACAGTTTGAGTTTCACATTTTAAGTTTAAGTTTAAAGTTTAAGTTTACAGTTTAAGTTTACAGTTTAAGTTTCACATTTTAAGTTTAAGTTTACAGTTTAAATTTACAGTTTAAGTTTCACATTAAGTTTACAGTTTTAAGTTTACAGTTTAAATTTACAGTTTAAGTTTCACATTTTAAGTTTAAGTTTAAGTTTACAGTTTAAGTTTCAGTTTAAATTTACAGTTTAAGTTTCACATTTTAAGTTTACAGTTTATGTTTACAGTTTCAGTTTCACATTTTAAGTTACAGTTTAAGATTAAGTTTACAGTTTAAATTTACAGTTTAAGTTTCACATTTTAAGTTTAAGTTAACAGTTTAAGTTTAAGTTTCAGTGTAAATTTACAGTTTAAGTTTCACATTTTAAGTTTAAGTTTACAGTTTAAGCTTACAGTTTAAAGTTTAAGTTTTACATTTTAAGTCAGAAGGTGCAGGAAAAACACAAATTTAAGTTATGCAACTTAAATTCAGTTCTTGTGGAAACACAAATGAAATTTGAGCACTGAAAATGGTTTATAAGGACATGAGTAAAGAAATGACAGGATTTTCATTGGGTGAGCTGTTCTTTTAACAGAGTGACACTAAATAAATATCACTGGAGTGAAATACACACACCTCTCCCTCGATGTAACCCAGTTCCTGAGGGGCCAGGGCACATTGAAAAACTTGCTGCCCCATGGTGGCCTGCTGTGGAGGAGTGAGAGCGAGCTACTCCATCAGTATTTACTGATGCTGTTATCTTGTCCTGTGGCAGACTGAATCAATCAATCACCGCACCACGCGGCTCTCATCCTCAGCATTCAGCACACATTGCGGACACTTCAGCCAAGCGGATCGGCTGAGCGTTACGCAAGCCAAATTTGATCAACAGGCGCATCTCCCCTGTGCCATGGCAATCCGAGATGAAGATGATATTAAGAGGAAAGAGCAAAGTGATAAAGACTGCTAAGCAGGAGGGGTTGGGGATTTAGGAAGATGGAGGCTGGGAGAACGATGACGATAGACAGGCAGAGAGATACAATCTTTTATCATCTCATATACAATCAAACATCTGGGCATAATATAAAATACACTACAGCGTGCTCTTAAAGGAATCTACACAGTGCATCAAACCTGTTGTATTTCCCTTTCAAATTCATTGGAAAAGAGCAATGACGATATTTGTCAAATTTTGGCTTTCTTTTACATTCAACAGAAAAAAAGTCTTACGCCTTTGGGAAAAATTAAGAGTTAATAATTATTAAAAGATGAGCATTTTTGGGGTAAACTATTCCTTTAACAGTGAATTAAATCAGCATTAAATTAAATACCATTTTTGCATTTTTTTAAACCCTACAGTAGTGTAAAGGCTTTGAACAAACCTTGACTAAGTTTGCTTTAATGTATCTGTTGCCCTACAGAAGTGCTAACTTTCCTTCGTTTTGTTTGCAGTTTCTTTTTTCCCTGCATTTTAATGTTTAATAGCAGCCTTTGGCAATCTAGGGGCACAATTATTAGATATCCGCAGAGAGAAATTGAAAAATTAATCATACTCATAATTTTACACATGCTCTGTTCCTTGAGAAATGTCACATGCTTGCGGATCAAATGCGCCATCGGAGAGCTGAACAGACTGCTTGTGCACAAAACAATAGCATTAATATTGCAATTAAGAGATTATTTACTAGCTCTGCTTTTCATCATCACGCATGCTAGTTAAATTATTGTGCTGTAAGATCTAATGATAATAGAAATGTTTATCATACCATAACAATCAGCGTTTATGAAGATAGATTACAGTCAAATACAATATGAGCATTTCACTAAGACGTCTTATATTACAGGAAGTTCTGTTGATAGGAGAAGACATCAGGGAAATTACCCACAAACCCTTGACAACCCCCCTGTTACACACACGACCAGTGCAGATTCATACAAAAAGAATCACTCAGAAATATAACAGTGCAAAAAAAAAAAAACAGGAAGATAATATTTGCATTTACGTCTTGATTTTTATGAGAAATATTGGTGAAGAACAGCCAATGATCAGGGACGATTATATCCTGTCATTCAAAAGGGGCAGAAAAACGTGTCACACTGCAACTCATACTGTGTGTGAAGAAACGTCTCTTGAATTAAGAGCTGTTGAAGTTAACACGTCAATTACATATTAACAGTTTAAAAATAGGTTTGTTACAGCAGGCTCCATTTGACCTCATGAATCACCCATAGTTCAAAACAGGGTTGCCAGGTCCATGTTTTTCCCAACACCAAACATCATGCTTTGTAACATCTAAAAAGAAACTAAGTCTCAGCTTTCAAATTCTGTCCATTTGATCACAAAATCCAAACTATAAAATAAAATTTAATTGTTTGGCAGTGCAAGTTTTTGCAAGTTATAGCACAAAAACATGCATGAACATCAGAAGGTATGTTGAAATATACAGTACTTACATGTAACTTAGTAAATTACATATAATCTTAGAAAAAATAAATAAATAAATAAATTTTTAGATACAGCATAATTTGGAAGATATTATTTTTACTTAAAGTAACACTGTAGTTTTTCAACCTTCATAATATATTTCCAAGTCCCTTGTAATGGTACATTGATTACAAAAGGTTAAATGACTGCCATAGCCTGACGTGGTCTGTATTGCTTTTACAATAAAAGCAATTTTCTGTATTGAAAACGTGGTCTGTATTACAATTTTACAGTAACTTCGGGATTTCGGGTAGTAAGCCGGAGCACAAAAAGAACTACAAAATTCGACTTGTCTACCATTGTTGATTCCAAAGCCAGTGCTGGATAAACAGAGAGCGCGTGCGACAGTAGAATGCGGAAGGATAAATTATTTACGACAGCGGTAATGGCTGTAAAGTCCGCCTCAACCTGTAGAGCGACCACAGAGGAAAAGTTCCTTCGTGTAGCTTTAAGAAAATCAAACTATCCATAAGCAGATATCATTCTGAATAATCAGTATCAGTAGAGAAATCTCCCGGTCAAATGTTTGGAAACATGACTATTTTTTCATGTTTTTAAAAGAAGTATCTCATGCTCATCAAGCCTGCAAAAAATTTCTATTTTTAATAACATAATAACATTTAAAAAAAAAACAATTTTAAATCTATATTTTTTTAGGGTTCTTTGATGAATAAACAATTTCACAGGTTATAAAAAAAATTATAAGCAGCACAACTGTTTCCAACATTGATAATATCAGCAAATTAGAATGATTTGTGAAGGATCATGCGACACTGCTGACAATAATGGCTGGCGACAGATATAATTTGTACTTTAAAGTATATTAAAATAGAAAAACATTATTTTAAATTGTAATAATATTTGACATTTTTTCCTGTATTTTTGATCAAATAAACGCAGACCAAATAAATTCATAGCTTTTGACCGGCGAATGAATATATGTTTAAGTTATTATAAAATATATCCAGTTTTTTAGATATCTATCTTAGTATCCATTTTCTTGCTATTGACAAACGTTTCACCCACTAAAAGATAATCGAACAGAGAAAAATCTAAAACAGAACAATTTTAAACATAAAACTAACAAGCTATAACAGAAGTTGACATATATACTGTCGTACCGTCCAGACCTATTTTCAGGGAATGCTGGGAATAGTAGTGGCGTAGTGATGCGTACAGTCTGAGAATAAGGACTACTGATGGATGCTTCAATCTCTCAAATACCTATTTACAGACAATCATTCAAACAATCAATCTCTTGCTCTTGTGTTCTCTCTAAACATCTGTTCAGAAGCCACGCACAGCTCTTTGTCCGGCGTCTCTGTCTTTCCCTGCTCACGACGCCCACATCTAATCAAGCAGAAAATGGCCATAAATATTTCTTTCTGCTAGATTTCACTTTTGCATTTCATGGCTGGACATGATCTTTTACTCTTTCCCTCTCTATTCACCTCTGGGAGATCTTAATGCAAAAAACAGCGACTTGTATTCAGGGTTCATGTCTCTGTAGTCAAAAGCACAATATATTTGTGTGTACAGTGGGTGAGAACGAATGTGAGAAAAGGGATTGACAGCGAGTGTGTGCAGACATAAAGTCCTCGTCTTATTTTCTGTGCCATTTGCTGGCTAGTGCTTTCACGGCCCGTCCCATTACATCATGTCAGAGGTTGTAAACAAGCAAATAACAACAGCTCACTGACGCTCAGAGCGTCCCGGCCCACCACAGCGAGGGGAATTGCTCTCTGCGTTCTTCCATGCTGCAAAACATTTGTTTCTTTATTGCCCATGTAAATAATACATCATCTCTACCTTCCCTCTTTCCTATCTTACGGAAAGGAAAAAAAAAAGGAAAGGAGGGCAGGATGAAGGATTTATGTGTACGGTGTGTAAAAGGGGAACTATTTATGGTGGGCGTCATTCCTAGAACGCAAGGTGCCATCACTGATATTTATGGGAAGACATCACGGCACTGACAGGGAATATCATTCTCCAAATGGTACACAAGCAGTCAGCGACCAGCACCATTTCTCTTTGGAATAGAGGCCACATCACTGCCGCACACCTAGGAAGTGGTTATTACTGGCAGGAGTGATGGCATGAAAGGGCTGTGATGAACATAACTGGGTTTGCTGGAGGAAGAGGGGTCAGACTTGTTCATTCTGGACTAACAGAATGAGATTTTTAGCTTTTTTATTTGCTGAAATCTTTTTACACAGGATCATGTGATATTTGATACTTAAAAACTCCATGATATCAAAATCTGAGGTCTGCGGCTTGGAGTTTTTAAACTGACAAATTCATCCGTTTTACTGTAAACAAACAAATATGCACATTGCACATTTAAAATGCAGAAGTCTTTCTCTTCTGGGAATACGGAAAAATAAATATTCATCTTACACAACACAATTTCTGTCGGATAAAATGAATGAGAATGTCCCTCCCCTGATACCCCATTCAACCAACTATTAAAAAGGGACTCTTCAATATGTTTATCACATTCACAATACTGTTTTTTATGGTTTAATAGATTTTTTTATATACTTTTGTCAGGATGCATTAAATTGACCAAAAGTGACAGGAAATACTTTCACATTGTTGCAAAAATACATGATTTAAAAAAAGCAGTGCAACTGTTAACATTTATAATAACAGGACATGCTTCTTGAGCACCAAATCAGCATATTAGAATGATATCTGAAGAATCGTTTGACATATAGTTATTTTAAATTGTAATACAATTTTACAGTATTACTGTTTTTACTTTATTTTTTGTTGTTGGTCTGCAACCTTGATGAGCACAAAAGATTTTCAAAAACTTGAAAATAAATCGCACAAATCCTAAACTTTTGAATGGTAGTGTACATGTAAAAGAAATACTAGTGTCATACTAGTCATACTAGTGTTTATATGAAACTTTATATGAAAATTAATCATATATTTAACCCTCAAACTTATTCACATTATAGCTCTTAATCCTGTAATTGTGGACAAATGTGGACACAGAGGACTCAGGTGTGATCCAATTAATTTATGTTATATCACCGTCTTCGATAAAGTTTTGTCTATTTATGTTTTTTTTATTTTTTATTTTGGTGGAATTTTTGAATTTATTTACTTCAAAAAGTACCATATTTTCTATGTAAATTATGCTTATTGTTTTTTTTTTTTTTTATTTTTTTTTATACTACATTAAAATATCATTCCAATAAGTTCTTAGAGCTAAAACCTAAAGATGAAGTGACTTTGCTGTCACCTGGTGTCTTATTTTAGATAATGCTCTAAATTACAGTTTTTCCCATTCATTTCTATGGGTGCCCCCTTTGAGGGTTTTTTTCACCCACTTAACATTGTAGAATTGAGTCCAAAAAAAAAACAAAAAAAGTGTGTGTTCATAGGAAAGGCAAACTTAGGAAAAGTAGCCAAGTCTTGTACCGCTCAGATCAAGGGAAGTATTTTTAAAAAATAAATCCAAACTGTTTTGCCCACATTTGTCCAGAATATGGTTTTAGGGTTTAACAAATTAATATAATTATAAAATAAAATAAACAATTCATTTATATCAGATCCTAACAAGATTTGTTACCACAAATAAAGTTGTAAAAACTGTAGTAAATATATTTTATGGTTACTACAGTAAATCTTTGTTTTAGCTTCTGAATGTTTTACCTCCTCAAAACAAGTGCAACAAAGCTGTCCTGTGATGCTTATAATTACCAATAATGCTTTCTCGCATCTTTATGTGTGCCATAAATGTCTTTATAATGTCCTTCCCACGTTTTAAACCCTCTCTACAGTAATAATCCACTGATGAAGATTTGATTTTGTGAGGCAATATGTGCACGTAAGATATAAACAAAACAAACAGCTGTAGAACATCATCATCAAATCACACGACAATCACGTTTATTGGTATTATTAAGTCTTCAAGACGCTTGTAGCGCTTCGGCAGGTGCGTTTCTCATCGGCCCCCCTGGGAGCGATACGGGAAGGGCCGGTAGCTAGCTCGAGACGCGCAGAACCCCAGCACTTTGCTCTGTCAGCCGCGGTCTAGCTGACGTGCCGCTCTCTGAATGAACACTGACGTCTATTATCCGCCTCAGCGCCGGCAGATTATGAATAAGAAATAAAAGCTACCTCAGCTACAGCACTTCTGCATTAGTGACGGGTGGGCACTACGAGCGCACACACATCAGTACCTTCATTCTGAGCCTCCAGAGCCCAACTGAGATGCCTTAATCTGAGAAACGCACAGCTACACGGGCTTACCGTTTTATTGAAACAAATAAGTGTTTTAAAAACGGGCCGAAAGGCCTAGTTTCAATTTCAATAGCTCGCTTAACCCTTATCGTCCCGATTCCTCAGGGACTATTCTATGTTAATTGGATCTCCACTGCATTTGCATTGGGGGTGTTAACAAGCACAGTCTATGAATATTAATTACCCAGAAGTTTTTGGTCCTTGGAAAAAAAAAGGAAAAAAACTTTTCTTGATACATATTAATTCTGTGAAGTTTTTTTTTTTTTTTTTTAAGAGAAACACTCATTAAAATTGCAAAAGCCCCATGCTCAAACGTATCCCCATGATATTGTGGCATCTTTTAACTTTATCCCTAATAAATTGGGTCACATTAGCCGAAACAAAAAAGAAACGCCCTCCACTAAATAGTCTTTTCATTTGCTTGTACGTAAACATTCTGATCCAATGACGACGACTGCATCGAGATCGTGTGAAAATGGGAATATGTGCGTTAATACGTTTCAAAAGTATGAAATGATGTCGTCATGCATTTCTATTTAGGCATGCACGCCGCAGCGATGTTTGATTGTTTGAAAAGCGTGAAGGATTATAGAGAGACAGAGGTTATTCTTTCATGAGAAAACTCAAGTGGTGCGTTAAGAAGAAATCCTGCCTTACTGCTTTCGGGACTCCAAATAAGCCATCTAATACTAAAACAACACGGATGCATTTCCCAGTGCAGCCACAGTCTGACAGCTGCTGGGAACACCTGCTCCGAGTGTAGAGTTCCCCTCTTTAAGACACACACACACACGTTGGCATCAAAGCCCATCCGGCCTCAACAGACAATAAGAACTGCTTCATACTCACTAATGGTACCAGCATAGCAAACATGTACATATGCACACATACAAATTGACCCCCATTTTAAAGCAAGGGTATATGGGAAGTGGAACAATAGGATGTTCCTTTTTATACACATGCAGTGATGCAAAACCCACCCACTCACGCATATGGACGCACACATTTGGGCTCACTTTGGCAGCCTCTTCAAATGCATACACACATTCACTCACTCCACTACTTGTCTCCATTGCTGACCATCTGACCCGAGATCCATTAGTAAAACAGTTTCCAGCACACACTCTAACGTAGAGGCTCTCCACAGCGCTTCCGGCCAATCCGACTGCGGAGGAGCGCTCCTCATCGCCGAGCCGCCAATCAAACCCGGTAAACAGGATGTAAACTACTTGACGATGCATTTATCGCTGGCGAATTGCATGTTGTTGTCGCAGAGGAGATCAGAGATGCTGTTGCGATGATGCGAGCTAAGTCCTGAAGATTCTAGACAGTCTGCTGTAAATGTCACTTCTGTAAATGAGCGAGCTAAAGCATCGGGGTATCGGGGGTGAGAAGTGCACTGCCAGAGGGATATATTGCCTGCAACAATTAGTTACGATCCCAAAAAGCAATATGCTTCAATTGTAGCAGGCTTTGGAGAATCACACAGAGCGTGTTTCTGTTTTTTTTGTCTCCGCTTTGCAAATAATTATTTCTCCTCTCTTCTACGTACAAGCACATTAATGTACAATTTCAATCTCCATCTGTACGATTATGAATCAGATCGGCCATCAATCGGGAGATCCAGCCGAGCATTCGTCCGTAATAAAACTGTCACCTGTTCCAGGATAAAGACAGATGTTGCCAGTTGGGTGATAACATAATTAAACCATTCAACGAAGGATTCCATAAAATTATCAAAATTGAAGGAAGCACTGAGCGTTTTACCAATAAAGCAATTTGGGGCAATATGCGGTGTCATAACACCAATCTCCTGCTCAGGATTTGCAATAAGTTGGAGGCTCTGCCTTTCTCTAGTGCAATCTGACAATATTAACAGTTTACAAGCAGATACCTTAAAGCAAAAGAGAGTGAAAAAGAGCACAAATGTGTGTTTCTTCATCATCTTACATCTTTCATCTGAGCAGGGGTGCTAAAATGCTTTTAAGAATGAGTTTAAGAATTTGCTCTTTTTTCAATTCATTTAGTTTGAATCTGAGGCCTATAGGATGTTGAACTGGAATTGCAATGACAAGAAAAGGAATTTACTTAACATTTAACATACAATTTCATATAGATTATATGATATTTTTGGATATATATATATATATATATATATATATACCCATATATATGCTATATATATATATATATATATATATATATATATATATATATATATATATACATATTCAAAATTAGAAAGTTGGAGGCATGTTTTTGTTTTCAAAATTCAATCTGACAATGATACAGTGTATAGAATATATACATACAAATATATTTTTTAAATAATACACTCTAAAAAATGCTGTTGTTTTAACCCAATTTTGAGTCAAATATGGACAAACTCAAACATTGGGTTTAAAATGTAATTTAAAAATGTAACCCACTGGCTGGGTTTGTCCATATTTGACCCAAAATTGGGTTAAAACAATCTCGACATTTTTAGAGTGTATGAAAAGATATACATACACCAACATACCATTTGATTGTCTGATTATTTTTTAATTTTTTACTGTACTTTGATTGCTGCCAAAAAAGCATTTTTCTTTCATATGTCCATAGAACGTTAGAAAAATAACTGATACTGCAGGAACTTAAAACTTTTATGGTCAAATGAAAAAGAAAAGAAAAAAAAAGCTTTTTGGCAGCAAACACTTAAGATGGGTTTGGTTCATACAAGGATAAAAAACTACCCCATGTGTAAAATGAAACTCTGTTGTATGTTTACAGCTGGGGGCCTAATTTTCTGCCAGAGGTCCTGGACTTCTTGTTCAGATACATGACATCATGGATTCGAATCAAATACCAACAAATAAAATATATATATAATATATATATATATAAACCTGACTGCCTCTGCTTGAAATCTTATAACGGGCCATGGTTGGATCTTCCAACAAGCGGCCCAAAAACAAACATCTAAATGAAAACAAAAATGGGTCACTGAGCACAAAACCAAGCATCTAGAACGACCGTCCCTGCCCCTGACCTGAACCCTACAGAAGATGAGTGGGCTGAACTAAAGACAACAAGAGCCAACATGAACTTGTGAATCTGGAGAGAGTCTGTATGGAGGAATGGTCTCTGATGTCAGGTGTTCTCCAAACTCATCAGGCATTATTGAAGACAACTCAGAGCTGTTATTAAAAAGTATTCTCCAGTGGGTTTCAGGTTTTGCTACACATTGCATAATGCAAGCACCAGTGCTTACTCAGACTGTTCTGCCTGTGACCAACCCGAAGACATCACCTCACCGGCTCCTAACATGCTCCAAAACAAGAAAAAGCCCTCACTAATTGCATCCTTATCATATGATTTGTAAAAAAGCATGATTCTGAACTGAGATGAGTTTGCCCTCCCATCAAAGTTTTTTCTTGTCTGTCTATGTCTAGTCTTCTTTCTTTTTTGTGGTTTTGAGATGTTGGCATGCCTTTGAGTGAGGGTGCTCTAAAATGTGATTAAAATCTGAGACAGGGCATTAATATTTCAAATTTAAGAGCAGCATCAGCTGAGCAGGATTCCTGGCAATCGCTGCTTGCTTAAACATGCAAGAGATTATACTGTATGTGCATCAACTTAATCACTCATAACTCATTAGGAACTGTGCCATATAGAATCTTGAGAATGTGAATATCAAAGAAAATAGCTCATACATATATACATATATATATATATATATATATATATATATATATATTATATATATATATATATATATATATACATATATATATATAGAATATATATACATATGATATACATAGTATATAGCTCATATATATATATATATATATATATATATATATATATATATATATATATATATATATATATATATATATATATATATATATATATACATATATATATATATATATATATATATATATATATATATATATATATATATATATATATATATATATATATATATATATATATATATATATATATATATATATATATTTATTTATATATATATTATTTATTTATTATAGTGTATTTATTCACATTTTTATATATTTATTTAATGTGATATATCATATTAAAATAGTTCATTTATTTATTTATTTATTTATTTATTTATTTATTTATTTATTAGGGCTGTACCAGATACACTTTTTTATATATTAAACCGTTCAAGTACGAAAAATCTCAAAAGTTTCTCCAAGGCAGCATTGAGATTAATTGGGAGCAAATCAAAAAGCCCAATGACCTCATACGTGTCTCCACTTTCAGAAACTTTTAGAAGAGATTACAGTGTTTCAAACAGTGTTTTGATATCCAAGATACCAAAGTACGTAATTAAGCATCAGAGATCTCAAAGCAATCTCAAATGTCTCACCTTCTTGACCAAATTATCTGAGCTATGCTGAGCTCGTCACTGTCAATCGGCCTCCGACAGACCATAAACAGGATGTACTGTAAAAAAAATTAAAGTCTTGTACATTTATAATCAGTTTCATCACTGCAATCAAGATCAAGAGACGACAGTCGCAACTATTCAACAGTTTTGAATAATGCAACAACAAAACTAGTCTTATTCCAAGTCTGACTCATCGACTAAATCATCTGACCAAATTATTGGCAGATTCTTCATTTGCCAAATGACCTGAGCTATCCTTTTGCCATGAATTTCTGGAAAACAAAAGGATGATCCTGTAAACTTAGCCTGGATCAGAAATGTACGACAACATCCTTGTTGTACTGTTATTTTAGTGTGCTTCAAACAGGTTCCTTTTGCAGAGAGCAGACCAAAAAAAAAAAACACTAAAATATGTTTTGCGCTTGCATAAGTGCAGGCTGGCATTATTTTCTTTAAATCTTTATCTCTTAAGATCATCTTCACTTCCTCATCAAAAGATGTTGCTGAAAACCACAACTTCTCTTTCTGCCTCGCTGAGTGCAAGACAAGACACTTTTTAAAGAGGCCCCCGAATAGCAGTCTGTGACGAATGCAATCAATGTATTCTTGCTTTAAGTTGTACACGTACATAGTGTACTGTACATTCAGTGAGATCAGATATAGGTCAGTATGATGCCCTGTTTGGGCCACAATTGTGTCATATTTCGCGGGAAGCACACGAGAGATGCGATCTATTAGATGGCTGTCTTGGTTGTGTGGCTGTGGAAGGATGTTTGTATTGTGAATGGGGAAATTCCTGTGGGTGCAGTCGCTGCTGCAATGAGCGATGGAAAAAAAAACATGCAAAAAAATAAAAAACTACATAAACAACACGTGTGTACAAAACACATCTCGCTGCAAAAAAACAGAATGTAATGCATACGACAATATATATATGATTTTATTAGGACTCTCTTGATTAAAACAAATCTATTTGCAGTACAGATCAATTAATTTTATCATGAGGTCATGTTTTTATTTTTATTTTACTTAATTATACATATGTATATAATTAACTGCGCTTAATGAACATGGTAAATATTTCGATATTTTCCCTAAACCAGCATCTTGATACATGCACAATTTTCTTTCCTCCACTGCTTTTCCTGAAATCACATCCTAACTACATCATAAGGGACGTCCACAGACGATCTTGTTCGACCACAGGCCACAGAGAAATGAATTGCTCATTTTAGATGGCGCTTGTGCCATAATGGAAATCTTTTGCATAAATGCTGACAAGGTCTGTTCCTTTAATTTTGGTGAATTATATGCATACACCGTTTAAAGAGTGGACCTAAATTCTTTAGTACAAGGATGAAAGACGTTTGAGGTGGCTTTATTTGAATCTAAAGGCTCTATTCTATCTAGAGAACTCCCATTTAGGGACACATCTCTTTTATATAAGGTAATAGCACTGGGGATTTGACTTCCTAATGGAGATGTTTAAATGAAGCTTATGGTCTACTTCCCCCCAAATCTGACTAGTTCGAGAAGATAAATTCCCCTGTCAAGGTCGAGATGATCAAACAGATTACAATTATTTTATCTCTCGTCTTTATTAATGAGCACTGTCTTTCACAGTTATGTCGACTAATCAGGATAGATGATATGTCAGCCTCCAGGTTTGTTGTTTTTCACGCATTTAAGGAGTCGTAGGAGTTTAAAAATTGAAAGATAATAAAACCCAACAGCTTGTCAGGGGAGAAACTGGGCTTTTGGAGGTTTAAAAAGGTTATGTTTTATGTATTGTGTGCGTAACACAAGCAAAGAGACTTATGTGTTGTAAAAAAAAGCAAAGAAAAAAAAGCTGTCAATTATCACATTACAAAGAACCTGTAATGATCAAAGCTGATTAAAAAAAGAGCTAAATATAATTTACAGTATAAGCTTTGACTTTTAGACTACAAAATGACCTACAATAGAAGCCTTATAATATTATATAATATTTCCCAAAAATAAATCCGATTTTAGAATTCAATCAGAGCAGTATTTCTAGAAAATTTAATATATAACTCCAAAATAGTGATAAATAGCAGCGTTAAACTAAATATTTTTCTTTAAATTAGAAGACGCAAAATGTGACTACTTGTTGGGAAGTTAAGTTAAAGGTGTCCTAGAATGTGAAATTGAATTTATTTTGGCATTGTTAAATTGCCAGAATGACACTTACCGTACGCGGTAAATCAACCGCGCAAAAATAAACCAGCCGTATTTCAAAGTCGGTCGCCAAATGACCACCAGGTGGCGCAAAGGGACATTTAGCGAAAGCCAAACGGAATTATGTAAATGTAGCCTACATTTTAAATAGAATATAGCTTTAAATAGAATATAAACTTTCATAGCAGAACATTTTATTAATCAAAAGTTAAAATAGGCCTATCTCGCAGTCAGTGAAAATAAATTCGGTGCTTTCAATGATGCTATTGACTGAAGAGCGCTTCTTTCTCTCAAAATTGTTGCTGTTTATGCATCAGTAAGTCAAGCCAGTGACTAAAATATCAACTTCACATTGTTTCTTTTTAGTAGGATGAAAAAAAACGTATTTAAATTGTGAATAAATTATATACAGAAAGCGATCAAAGAACAATCTTTCCACACAGCGCGAGTTTATCTGGACACTTGCCAAACTCAATGAATTCAATGATGCATGTTACACTGCACAACGAAAGATCTTACTTTATTTACATGATCGTGTCTGCATTGGTGAAAGTATTAGAGAAAGTGTGATGGGATGTGATTTTATGTGATGGGAATAGATATAAATACTTCAAAAACATCTCACGATCCGTTAATCTCGATAGCTGTAATTGTAAAAACGTATAATAGCTGTAGTAAAATTATTGGAGAGAGTTTCACATGTGATACATAGCTATTTCATATGCAAGCATGTCAGCCAATCACAGCAGAGGCTGGTTACACCCAGCAGACACGCCCCTTCAAACAGGCTAAAATCAGGCTAGGAAAAATGCCTTTTATTACTAAATTGTGACTATTTTTGATCTAAAATCATACTAACATAAAGGGGAACCCAGGAAACATTATAAAATAATAATAAAAAATATTCTAGGGCACCTTTAAGAGTATTCTACTGCTATGTCACTGAAAAACGCAGTTAAGCAACTGTTCCTCCACATATCACAGTGACCGTAAAACTATGAAGTAAATGTAAAAAAGATTTTTGGTTACAGTGTCAAGTGCACATCCCTGACTCAGTCAAGCACTCTGGTGTTCAGCCTCTCTCTATCTCCTCTTCCTTCGTTCTCTCTCCATTTCCTTGCATTTGTCAGAGTAGTAACCCCTGTTGTCTCAGCCGAGTGAATCAGATTGAGCCCCTGGCACAGAATGAAGGCAAAGTCAACAGGAATTAAGTTTCAGTGCAACTGTTTACTCAACTGTGGCCTGCAGTTATTGAAATCTTATCCATGGTTTTGTGTGACGACTGCGGTAATGAATTCAGCATGCCTGTGATTTTCGAACCGACAACATCACGCTAAGTCGGAGAAACACACGACAGACTGAAGCGATTCAGAGGACGGGGGAAGGCAAAAAAGCAAGAGCCAATCACAAATGCTTCAGATCAATGATTGATGGTGATATACTCCAGTTACACATTGATCTCTAGATTAGAAGACTGAAGGGAAAATCATATTTTATTATTTCATTTTCCTAAATAATAATTCCAATTTGGAACCAACATCTTAAACACAAGACAAAAGCGATATCCTATGTATGCAATAAGACCAAAACAAATCAGTTTTGGGTTGTTCTCTGCTCTCAAACCGATTCATGTAACCTGTCCTGTATGCATAAACTAAGGCTCGCTCTCCTCAGTTCAACGACAGCCATGTTACTCCAGCCGACAGACACTTCAGAAGCTCCCCATCCCCACCAAACAACCCTTGACAAGATCTCCCATCATGCCGTGGGGTGCAGATAACACACGACTGGCTGATCTTTTCAATGCTGGCCGGCTCAACACACTGCCGTGTGACAGACAGAAAGAGCTTGTCTGTTTATTTTAGTCTGAGTGAGGATGCTTTGGGTGCTCTAGGTATATAATAAAAACGGCTGCAACACTCCACGCTCGGGTGCTTTGAATGCAAGCTCTCCAAAATTTCCACCTGAGTGTTAGGGTGTTTACAAAGCGACAGGTGAAATCTGTGGCACCTGGATGGACTCGGCACATACACAACTGTCTGTAAATTCCATTGCACCTATGCATTTGTCTGTTGATAAATATTTCACCCGAATGCAGATGCCGGGATAAACACATTGGCAACCGAAAACACAATCACAGAAAGAGCACTTAGTGCGTTTAAAAATTCAAACCGCTCTCAATATACATAAATAATCATAATAATGTGTTTATGTACTCTGGTTGGAGGAGTGCGACGATTAAATATTTACAAGCACTTAAAGAGGAGAGAGAAGGATGCTGTTGACATGCGTTAATAACAGACAGGTGCAAGAATGAAAGAAAGAAAAGGTAGGACCGTAGGTAGGAATGAACAAACAAATTAAGGATGGAAGGAATGAAGGAAGAAATAAAAGGAGGAAGGGAGGAACAAAGTAACGAACAAATAATCAACAGATGGAAGGAAGGATTTAAAAAGTGAAAAAAAAAAGAATATAAAATGAATGAACAATGGATTAAAGTAATGAATCAAGGGAAATTATGAAAAAGACAGAAGGAATGAATAAAGGAAAAAGGAAGAAATTTTAAAACAAAGTGTGAACAAATGAACAGATGATTAAAAGAGGATAAAAAGTAAAGACCTGCTGTTGCTGGAAGTTCACGAGGTCAGATGCGGTGATGTCAGAGGAAGGTGTGGCGCTCTTGGATTGAACTTCTCTGTGTCTCTCCACACAAGGTGCGGCGCCGTTCTGATTGGCTGTTCCGTTTGTCGCCTCTGTCCCCGACTCTTGCATCATGACTTAAAAACCTGCAGCAGAGATGCACAAAAAAACCCAAAATTTTAAACCAATCCCACAAATGTCAATTTCCTTTTGTCCTACTCAATTTCACTTTCCCTATCTTTCCCTTAAAAGAAGCTAACAATCGTATTCTGTTTGTTTTCCAACCTTCTGCGGGCCTGAAAGAATAAAGAAACAGCAAAAAAGCAAAACAGAATGGGAACCCAAACCTCGGTCACGTCCAGCAGAGAGGCCCCAAGAAACACACTCGCTCACAAACAAAACTTGTTCAAGTGAAATGGATATATTTACTCGCATTGCTCCCAGAAGAACCACAGCCCGATGGCTTTTTAATGGGAAACAGGGTATGGGAGTCTGGTCGGATTACAAATCTCAAAAATCAAAACTTCTCAGCAAACGTTCGCGAATCCAGGGTGTTGAGTTAACGCCACAGTCCTGGGCCCGCACACAAATAAACAAACGTGAAAATATTCCCATGTACTTCCCAAGTATTTCCAATAATAAATTACACTTTAATGATGCCTATTCAAACTCACAAAAATACTTTGTTCTTCCAACGCTTCCCATCTAACAGACCAACCCTGCAATACACCAAAAATACTGCTTTTCTCCTGATAGACACTTAGATTTATATCGTTTGCATTCCTCGCGGCCCTCGTCGGCAAGGAGTGCCTTGTAGCCCTGTTTCAGACCACCTTAATGAAGCTGACCAAGTCGGGCAGAAGTAAATTAACTTGGCTTATTAATTATTGATATGAGGCAGAATGAATGCCCTTAAAGCAGTGGGTGCTAATCACATAGGCAGGTGAAAATTGAAAAGAATTCAGATTTATAATGCTGACCCTCTCAGACAGTAATAAGGCGCTTGATAATTGTTCAGCCAGGTTTGCAGGGCAGAGACGGTTACAGACGCAGGAGAACACATTGGGGATTGACCCATCTGGACCACCGAAGGGCTGCGGCTCTTCTATTTTATTTTTTGATGTGAACAAGAACAATGGGAAGAATTGGGCCAAATCAACTACACTGTAAAAAATAATCATGATTTTAAAGGAAAAATGCTACAGTGCAAAACTGTTAATTGGTAAACAGAAAGTTTCCGTACTATGTACGGTAAATAACTGTGATTTAATTTTACTGTAAAATACCGTTAAATTTGCAGTTTTTGAAAGTGAAAAAGAACAACTCATTGTATAATTTACAGTGAAAAAACGTAAATTGACATTCCAACAATTCAATTTTGTTGAAATAACTATGATTCCTCATAGTTTTCTTGTTTGTTTTTTTTCTAATCAGTTATGTACATTAGGGTTTTATGTTACTTTAATGTTGTTAAATTAATGTTTATTGCATTTTTTAATTCCAGGTGTGTTACCCTGATGATGTTTAATGTTTGTGTGAATGAGACTGTGCAGCTTCTTTATATTAGTATTAACCTTCTAATGGAAAACTATTTGTGATGAGCTTTGATTGCTCATGTAACTCATCACTGTTGTGATGATTGTTGGTTGTCAGTGTATTACAATGTAAAAAACAGATATCAATATAACAAAAGATTAGTAAATCAACGTTTCATCAGAAAATAAAATATGGTTTATAACTGTAAATTTAAAGTTAACCCTGTAAAACCATTAATGTTCCTACCGTATTTTTAACTGTAAAGTTCTCGCAACCACAACTGCCGTTTTTTTTTTACTGTAAAAATTATGGTTTTATTTTTTACTACACCAAAAATGTATATTTATATTTTGATATATATATATATATATATACACATATATATATATATATATATATATATATATATATATATATATATATATTTTTTTAGGGCTGTCAGTTAAACGTGTTATTAACGCCATTAATCAAACCCATTTTAACAGCGTTAATTTTTTTATTCGCGCGATTAGCGGCCTTTTTGGCATAGCAAACTTTGGAGTTTTCTTTCACATGCTTTTGCAACAGGACACGGCATGCACGCTGCACTATGATACCCATTCATTTCAATGGCTTGCGCCGTGCAAGGACGTTTTATTGCTTCGTCGATTCGTTTTATTCGATTCTGAATGGAAAGTTTACTTTTAAAAAGTTGCCAAATGGTTCCATTGACAAGACCAAAGTGATCTGTGTTTTGTCGTTGTGAACTGAGCTATCACCATCGCAGCACGTCCAGTGAGAAATACAAATTTCTCAATAAAAAACATTTGCACAAAGCAAGCAGTCCACTTTTCCATGCTGATAAGAGCATTAAAATGAGAAAAAAAAATAATGGGACAAAAAGAAATCAAGAGACATTTAGAATAGATAAAAATGTGTGTATTAATTGCGATTAATCGCGAGCTTAACTATGACATTAATGCGATTAAATATTTTATTCACGATTAATCGAATATACATATATATATATATATATATATATATATATAATATATATATAACCCTTTTTTATGTAAATGTATACACACATATACTGAACTACATCGATGACTAAAATCTCAGGGAGCACTGTCCATTTCTTAACCTCTTAAATCACATATTTTAGTTTTCTCTCAAAACACCCTGAATACACTCTGTAAATAAATTACATGTGTAAACAAACTGCTCTATGCTCAAAATCATCCTTTCAATTAGAGATAAACGGACCAAGTACCTGGTACTCCCACAAACAAGCTGTGGCTTGTTTAGCAAGCTTCTCCCCCTTTCTGTCTATTTTACGTTTTACGGTCTCATTTGTTCTTTGTGTTCCATAAAAGAGGGTGATAATGGCTATTATGCATGCACTGTCATTCCGTACTAAATTTTCATAATTATAAAGGAAGGGCGTAAATTTGCGAATGCGTGGCATCTCTAAAAGTAATCATGAGAATGCGCCGGGGGGCTATTTTAATGTATGCGAAACTAGTGACCCACAATAAAGACGTGAAGCTGCAACGAATGCAAAGTAATGCACACGCGCCAATTCCACGTCTGAAGAGAGCCAGCTAAAATTAACACCCAATTAATTTCGAAATTGACAAACAAATGAAACCCATAAATCTAGTTTCTCATTAAATTTCACCATGGAATAATTCAAAAGCAGCAATATCACGATATAAAAAAAGGATGAAAGAAAATGCCTGTTATCCATCACAAATATCAAATAGATGGAGGGAAAAAATAATCTAGTGGAAGGGCATTAATAATGTCAATGGCTTTATGAATTAAGCTATTGTTTTAGTGTCTCGTCATTATGATTCCAGCTTTGAGATTCGAACCATTTTGATAACAAAAGTGCAATTCCTTGCTTGAGATTTTCTGTCTTGAATTGAGCACAAAAAAGGCATACAGCATAAACAGACAAACAAGAGTTGACAAGAAACAGATGGGTTTGTTTACAGTGTTTATGGTGGCTTTAAATGAAAAGAAAAAGAAAACAACGACTTAAGGCAAAAACTTCAAAATAAATGGAAATTCCCTGAGATTAAGCCCCTGCCATCAGGCACCCACCAAACAAACCTCCATCATCAGATGTCTGCGCCTTTTCCCCACAAAACGCTTGCTTGCTAAACACAACAAGTGTTTGGAACAAACAACAGATAGTACAACAAGGTCAGAATTTGTGCATGTTGACGTTTTGTTCGGTTCATCCTGATATTGCGAGCACACACACACACACCAAATCAAGTGCACACCACACCTGGCCTACATAAAAGCATGAGCAGATACAGACAAATCAAGAGCTTTCATCCCTTATTTATTATTTCCCAGGATTTGACTGCGAGTGTGTTTATGGCGAGAGTTTGTTTGTGTGTGCCGTGCACCAGGCCGGAAAGCAGACTCCATCAACGTTAAAAAGATGCTGTCATTCCGGTAAGTTATGAAAGCCCACCTGCGCTTACAAGTCTGTGCTCTCACACCACCCCTGTTTACACAAGCGCTCAACAAAAGCACAACATTCTTACGCTTCAGATAAGTAGTCACAATAAGGTCGACAAAACCCCATGATCACACTTTTGTTTAGGTTCAACGTTCTTGCTTGTCTAGACAACACAATAATCTGTTCGACTGAAAAGGTGTGAGAGCATCTTTACGTTTGTCTTTTCTCAAGGATTCATGATGAGTAATGCAGACAGTTGTATTTTGGCTATGGACAAAATTATGTGACACTACTGTAAATGTTTATATGCCGTATAGTTGTGCTTGAAATTCAACTGCAAAATTATTTATACATTACAAAACCATGCAGTATTGTTTGGAACTTGGACACAAACCAAAAGGTACAATTATTCGGATACACTTTATTTGAAGTTGTCATTGTTACAGTGTAATTATATATGAGTATTGAGCACTAATTGTCAACATCAAGTACTTACTATAGGGTTAGGGTAGGATTAGTTGCATGTTTATGCATAATATTACTATGGTAAGAACATGTAACATATGTAACAAGGACACTGTAAAATAAAGTGTTGCTAATTATTCATATGAATGTAGAAATGAACTGATATTAAGATTCTGGTCGATATTGATAAGCTGATAATTATTTTCATGTTATGGTCAATGAATCAATAAATGGACAATATTAAAAATTCTACACATATTTAGTCAAAACAAACAAAAAACAAAACTATATACACACACAGTACTTGACTAAATGTCTTTGCTCATCAGCCACTGTGGATAGTGGTTTTCTAAAAGCAATATCCACTCAGCATTTTCACTGGCCACAATTTTTACATTGATACCATAGGGAAAAAACATACAGATATTTTTAATATTATTACATAATTTGGCAGCCGATGTATTAGGCTGCTGTCACTTTAAAACCTGACACGCAGACCCATTATACTGATTTATATAGGCAATATATGTGGCTTTATGTGTGCAAACTTTGGGCGTGAGCACAAAATCTGCGGGAATGAGTAAAACTATGCACAATACGTGCAATCCACGCTGAAATTTAAACCTTGTAAAACCAAAAATATTCATCCAGTTCCAGACCAAATGAAACAAGTGCGTCAGGAAGAGCTGGTAATGTGTATCCTGTGGAAGAGTTTCAGATATTTAGGTATCGAATAAAAAAAAATCAATATTTTTGACAACTCTACATTGTAATTAGTTTATTATTTCAGATGCCTTTTTAAAAGACTACAATTAAAAAAATGTATGTATGTATGTATGTATGCACGCACAGACACACATGAAGAGTTCAGATGCAAAAGCCTATAAATGCCATTTGAAATTTTCTTCTAAAATGACCATTTTTATCAAGCTTGTATATTTAAGTTCAGTAATTTCACTTAAATGACAATTAATAGGTAATCTTTAAATTGCCATTTAAACTTAAATAAAACTTAAATTGCCATTTAAGTGAAATTACTGAACTTTAATATACAAGCTTGATAAAAATGATCATTTTAGAAGAAAATTTCAAATGGGACTCTTCATATACACACGCACACTAAATAAATCCCAGGGGTACATTAAAATCTTTTTTTTAAGTAAAATAATACGTTTTATAAATAGGTTTACCTATGACCAGAGATCAAGCCTCCTCTAAAGTCTGTCTATCACTATCTATGCTAGACACAAGCATTGTGTTACCTTCGATTTGGGTCTTCCGTCTCAAGGCACAACTTTGCATCATTCACATGTGTTGGCACAATCAGGGCTCGCAACTCGCCCTCGTGGAAAAGAATTGCTCGTCACCCTCTCAAAGAGGAAATGACAGCAGCAATGACATTCTGCCAAAAGTAGATCTCACAGTGAGACCAAACAGCGCCTCTAATCTCAGCGGGCCTCTCCAGGCCAGAAACATATCTCGACACTACTGAGGCGGCAATCTGAGAACAAAACCCCACCACGTTTGGACAGACGGGTTTCGTCTTTTCTTTTGTGCTTTCTTCAGTTTGCTTCCAGACCTTGTAGGGCTAATGCCGGTCCGGCAGCTCCTACAAACAAAGCTCGCTATTTGTTTAATAACTGATTGCTGCCATGACTACGGTAAACAAGGGGAGAACAGGGCCTTTTCTTTCTGTTTATGAACAAACACATCTTCTCGCAAAGAGCAATTTAACATTAACCAGGTGGAATGATCAACAGATCCCATAGGTTACACAGAGGGCGAGCCGAAATGTAAACATTCTTTAGAGAAACGGAGAAGAATGGAAGGCGGCGGGCAAGCATGTATGGATAGCAAGGTCAATGCAAATGCAGCCCGTCTCTGAATAAACAAACTCAAGACAAACAAACAGTCGTTCTCCTGACATTTAAAGAAGCATTAGGACGGGTGGGCTACAGCTGCTAACGGTCAACATGAATGTGAACTAGATAGGGGTGGGAATGTGTCACTCAACAGGACCTCACGTTCCTCCTATACGTCCGGCTTCGGTCTGCGGAACAAACAGACGCGCTGCATCATCCTTATTGCCTCCACAAAAACAGCTCCAAGAAACTTGTAAAACCAGTTAAACATTACCAGTCAATTACTCAGTAACTAGTGCTTGGGACATATCAATTGTGGCTTTGGGTTCTTGTCAATACTCCATTTACAAAGACACTGCGTCGAAGTTGGATTGGACTGTTGACATTCACAATGGTATTGACTAAGTCGGTACAAAACAAGTATTTGATATGTGGTGGAGGCATAAACAACTATTCTCTTAAAGGGATAGTTCAACTAAAAATGACTTAACCTCAAGTCAATCCAAATGCATGGCTTCAGAAGAATATATGGACAATTTGTATGGTGATTTTGTCCTTTTGGGGAATTAGATATGCTTCATTATACACTAACGGTCAAAAGTTTAAGATCGGTAAGATGTTTTATGTTTTTAAAAGAAGTCTCTTCTGCTCACCAAGGCTGCAATTTTTTGATAAAAAATACACAAAAAACACAGTAATATTGTGAAATATTATGACAATTTAAAATGACTTTTTTATGTTAATATATATTAAAATGTAATTTATTCCTCTGAAAAAAAGCTGAATTTTCAGCATCATTACTCCAGTCTTCAGATCTGTCACATGATCCTTCACAAATCACTCTAATATGATGATTTTATGCTCCAAAAACATGTATGATTATTATCCATGTTGAAAACAGTTTTTTACATTTTTATTTCAGGATTCTTTGATGAATAGAAAGTTCAAAAGAACAGCTTTTATCTGAAATGGAAAGCTTTTGTTACATTAAACACTACCCTTTAAAAAGTTTGGGGTCAGTAATAATTTGTATTTTATTTTTGGGGGAAATAAATAAGAAATCAATACTTCTATTCATCAAGGATGAGTTACATTGATAAAAAGTTACAGTAAAGACATTCATAATGTTAGAAAATATTCTAATTAAATAAATGCTATTCTTTTGAACTTTCTATTCATCAAAGAATCCTGAAATAAAAATGTAAAAAACTGTTTTCAACATGGATAATAATCATTCATGTTGTCAGAGGAATAAATTACATTTTAATATATATTAACATAAAAAAGTCATTTTAAATTGTCATAATATTTCACAATATTACTGTGTTTTTTGTGTATTTTTTATTAAAAAAAATTGCAGCCTTGGTGAGCAGAAGAGACTTCTTTTAAAAACATAAAATATCTTACCGATCTTAAACTTTTGACCGGTAGTGTATCTACAAGAGGTGCATAATCAATACTTTTATTCAGCAAGGATGCATTAAACTGAAACTCAGGCTAAAATGTCAGTAAAGAGTTTTACATTGATTAAAAAAAAAACATCTTTTGAACTTTCTATTCATCAAATAATCCTGGAAAAAAATGGTTTCCACAAAAATATTAACAGCACAACTGCTTTCAACATTGATAATAATAAGATAAATGTTACTTGAGTACCAAATCTGCATATTATAATGTTTTCTGAAGGATCACGTTTAGTCATGTTGATGATGTTTATCATGAAAGTTCAGCTTTGACATCACAGGAATAAACGATTACTGTAGCACAGTTTGTGTAATATGACTTAAGTCATGAAAAATTTTATGAGTGTAACTGAATGATATGCCTGATAAAGGTCGTGAGACTGAAACGTTGCTAAAAGAAAATCGATACTCATTTGCAAGTATTGATAGTGAGCAGAAGTTCCTTGTTTTTTATGAGTGTAACTGAAAAAAGCACAAAAGTCAAAACACCGTCAGGGCCTAGAAAACACCTCAGACCCCAAAGGGTTAAATTATATATTAAAAAAGAAGAGTTAGTTTTTCAAGATGGTGAGTAGTGTTCCTCTGAGTGGCAAGTCCAGAAGTATTGAAGTATTGAAAAAGTCCTATTCAGAAACGGATACTTTTTCAACTTGCTGTCTTCTCAGTCCAACCGCTCTCACATTTATTTATTTTACCTCTCCAAATCGATTCATCCCTACCAAAAACGAGTGATGCAGGGGTCTAAACATATATTTATTACACATAGAGAGAAACGTAATAAGATCCTTGCGCGTGAAATCCAGATTGAAACATATCACCAGAGCATCATCGCACGATGATTCAAACAAATAAGAACCCATTATCACACTACAAGCTTGAGAAATGAACAAGAAATGAACAATCAGGATGCCGATCAGACCGGAAGACAACTCCAGCGGAGAGGCTAAATAGATGTATAATTTCAAGAGGTACACAAAACAGTTGGTCTCCTCAATGAATTTACGACAAAGTCTGCGCTGCGTTTAAGGCCCGCTGTGCCAAGACTATGATGGAACGCACAAAAGTAAGGCAGGCCATGGTATTTTTAGCGAAACAGCCAATAGAGACCAAAGTAAATAAGAAAAAGTCTAATGAGTTTTAATGCAGCCGCTACCAGGATAGAAAGGCCAATTTTGGGATGTGGAACTACAGTCATGAGCGGTTTACGACAAACTCCTGAGCGACTCTCCTTCAAGCGACATTGAAGGATTGGTTCACAGACAGCTTGGGATGATTAGCACGGCAGCGAAGAGTCAGTAACGGTGAGTCGGATCTCGAACCGTACGCATGTGAGGCATCGAGCCGTGGGGAAGGAGGCCTTCACTCAAAAGGCCCCACTGCACAACGGACAAATTACAACTGTCAAACACCCGCACGCACTCGGCAAAGAAAACAAGCCATTCAATCTCCCGCATCCTCTGGGACTGGCCAAAGTGCATATTGTTTTAATATTATTTAAAAGTGTGTCATATATTTTTAATCATTGTTACTTGAAATTCGTGCAACGAGCCCTCCCGTGGGTGGAGCGAACGTGGACTTTTGCGCTGAGGAAATGTGTCAACCGCGTATTTGTGGGATGGGGAGTTTAGCCTCCGTGAACTTTGTCTAATTAATATTTCCAGTCTAAACCATGAGAGGGCCTGTATTATTAGAAACATTATCTTGGGGGGTAAATTACCCAGTTGGACTGCCATAGTGTCAATTGGCATTAATGGAAAAAGGCAACAACATAACTACAGTCAAGCAGAGAAACCTGAATACTCACTGCCTAATTTGCAGGCCCAGTAGCATAGGAACATCATTGCTTGATGGAAAATATATAGCAAATTGAATCATCATTTAAATGCTTGAAAAAGTTTATTGAAATGATATAAAATGTATTAACAAGTAAATAAAATGTATACTTTAGACTAAACACACATGAATTCGCTTTTTTGTCAGTTTGGCATTCTGTAATGGATATGAATCATTACTATGAATTGAAAAAACACCCAAATGATTAATATATTCAAAATTTTGTGCATAATTTGTCAATACACAATTAAGAGGAAATTGTATAGCAATGAAACAAGGTCTAAAAAGGCATCTGAAAATCAGCAAACATAAAATCATGCACGCATAAAAGTTTATAAGGTGGTTCACTCACTGTGACCTTATTGTAAAAATAATAATAATAATAATTTATAAAATAAAAATAAAATAAATAATTTACCTCACCCCCATGTCATCCAAGATGTCCACATCTTTTTCTTCAGTCGAAAAGAAATTAAGGTTTTTGATGAAAACATTCCATGCATTTTTCTCCATATAATGGACTTCATTGGGAACCAAACAATTCAAGATCCAAAAGACAGTTTCAGTGCAAACTGCAAACTGTTCAAAGGGCTTTAAACGATTCCAGACGATGAATAACCAAGACAATGGTCTCATCTAAGACCCTTTGAGTTATGACTCAAAAAAAAAAGATTTGTTCATTTTGATGAACGAGTTCGAACAGGAGAGTCACCGGACACGCATCACAGAACAGAGCAAGGCGAGCATTTGTGCTTATAAAACTTAAACTTTTTTATTTATTTTTTAAATGACCGATCGTTTCGCTAGATAAGACCCTTATTCATCGTCTGGTGTTGTTTAAAGCCATTTGAATCTACTCTGAAACTCTCATTTGGACCTTGAACCGTTTGGTTCCCACTGAAGTGATTTATATGGAGAAAATCCTGAAATGTTTTCATCAAAAACCTTAATTTCTTTTTAAATGAAGAAAGAAAGACATGGACATCTTGGTAGACATGGGGGTGAGTAAATTATCAGCAGAAGTTTTTTTAAAAGTGAACTACTCCTTTAATTCAAGATAAGCAAGTTCTACGCCGAACTGGCCAACTGTTGCAGTTTGTTAAGTTTTTATGAGAAATTATCATCAAACGATCTAAAAACAACCATAAATACCCTCTGATTTGTCAATACATGACAAGAAAATGTTAACACATTCACTCTTATAAACACATTTTCTGATTCTTACTTTGTTGATTACAAAATACACAATAGGAACAAATCATGCTGATCGACTAGTCGTTTGGCTTTATCGGGTATAAACCCGTTGTATAATCTCAGCAAGTTTCAGAGCTTGCATGCACAAAACCTAAATTCTGCAGGAAAACACTTGACGTCACAGCTTGCTTCTTGTGAACCATAGGGTAACCCCGAAGCACTGCTTTGCAGCATTCAGGAATCACATGACCTCTCTATAGTTTTATACAACTAAGATTCTTCACCACAGACATCAAACCACAGCATGGTATAGGCCTACTTTCCATCCTGCATACTCAGCCAATATTGAGAAAGGGATATTGCACAGCTGTGAGGTGTCGGTGCCGAAATTAAAGACTTGTGCACAAAAGTGAAACATCTTTCTGAATGTTTACTAGAAAATGAGCGGACATATGGCATCTGTTCTGCCATATTGGTGTCATGCACTCTTCCTATAGAGGTTTGTGTATTAAGATAAAACATATTAATGCAGTATACTGAAAGGGTTAAAAAGAAAGGGTTGAGTCTTCCATTAAGCAGTTAAACCAAAGGTAAAGGGCATGCTGGGGGTAAACGGCAAAAGACCTCGCGTGAAACCGATGAGCGCTTTAATGGAATCGGCTTTTTAACAACTCTTTTTTGTGTTAAATACAGTCCGTCTCAGGGAGATGCGTCCCACCCATAAAGCAAGCGCAATGACAACGTACAGTGGGCACTAACGCAAGGACATAGTTCATCATGCCATTTTCTGCAATTCCCAGCTGATTAGGGTCATTATGTTGGAACCCTGATTTATGCTGTCATTTCCTCTCACCCTATCCTGCATCAATGAATCTTAATGAATTGGTAAATAAGGGTGAGGATTACACTCTGCGACACCGAAACATTCCTCACCCTCCACGCCACCAGATTTATGGAGCCAATTAGGGACTAACAGAGAAAATTGGCTGGCAGGAAAATAATATTCTTTATGGTACAAAATGGAAAAGCATTCGCGCTGAAGGGCAATTGTATTGTCAGCATTAAGTCCATAAAATATCCCCTCCACCCAGTGAAAAAGAGAGAGAGAGAGAGAGAGAGAGAGAGGAGAGAGAGAGGGAGGGAGAGACAGAGAGAGGGAGGGAGAGACAGAGAGAAAGACTTTTGGGAAATCTTTCTTAAATTACAAAAAGGAAGCGCATTCAGAATTATTCATAATGATAAGGATTTTACTCATCACTTTATTTTATTTATTTTTTTGTTCGTTTTCCAACAAGGCTATATACTGTATCAACTAACCATGAGACTCAACAACCTATAAAACCAATAAAACAAATACATTTGACATTTTATGGTCTAATATATGTTTATATTAAACTATATATATATATATATATATATATATATATATATATATATACACTCACCGGCCACTTTATTAGGTACCCCATGCTCAGTAACTGGTTGGACCCCCTTTTGCCTTCAGAACTGCCTCAATTCTTCGTGGCATAGATTCGACAAGGTGCTGGAAGCATTCCTCAGGGAGTTTGGTCCATATTGACATGATGGCATCACACAGTTGCCGCAGATTTGTCGGCTGCACATCCATGATGCGAATCTCCCGTTCCACCACATCCCAAAGATGCTCTATTGGATTGAGATCTGGTGAGAAAGCAGCCATCAGAAGTCTGGGTACATTGTGGTCATAAAGGGATGAACATGGTCAGCAACAATACTCAGGTAGGCTGTGGCGTTGCACCGATGCTCGATTGGTACCAAGGGGCCCAAAGAGTGCCAAGAAAATACTTCCCCACACCATGACACCACCACCACCAGCCTGAACCGTTGATACAAGGCAGGATGGATCCATGCTTTCATGTTGTAGACGCCAAATTCTGACCCTACCATCCGAATGTCGCAGCAGAAATCGAGACTCATCAGACCAGGCAACGCTTATTCCAATCTTCTATTGTCCAATTTCGAATGAGCTTGTGCAAATTGTAGCCTCAGTTTCCTGTTCTTAGCTGAAAGGAGTGGCAACCTGGTGTGGTCTTCTGCTGCTGTAGCCCATCTGCCTCAAAGTTGGACGTACTGTGCGTTCAGAGATGCTCTTCTGCCCACCTTGGTTGTAACGGGATGCGTTGTTTGAGTCACTGTTGCCCTTCTATCAGCTCAAACCAGTCTGGCCACTTCTCCTCTGACCTCTGGCATCAACAAGGCATTTCCGCCCACAGAACTGCCGCTCACTGAATGTTTTTCTTTTCCGACCATTCCTCTGTAAACCCTAGAGATGGTTGTGCGTGAAAATCCCAGTAGATTAGCAGTTTCTGAAATACTGAGACCAGCCCTTCTGGCACCAACAATCATGCCACGTTCAAAGTCGACTCAAATCACCTTTCTTCCCCATACTGATGCTCGTTTTGAACTGCAGGAGATTGTCTTGACCATGTCGTACATGCCTAAATGCACTGAGTTGCCGCCATGTGATTGGCTGCTGAGAAATTAAGTGTTAACGAGCAGTTGGACAGGTGTACCTAATAAAGTGGCCGGTGAGTGTATATATATACACATAATTTATATTAAATATAAATATTTAATATATTAACACATTTTTCTTAAATATATACATGCACGCGTGTGAATTTTTATATACAAAATAATTATACATAGTACACACACATTTATTATGTAAACACAAACTTTTATTTGATGCGATGGACTCCCAACCCTAATATATATATATATATATATATATATATATATATATATATATATATATATATATATATATATATCACAGAAAAAGAAAAAATAACATAAATAACATTAAAAAAAATCAATTATGTGAATTAAGACATGACATTATAGGATTTACTGCAAGTGCATTAAGGAGCTGTCAACATAAATGTGATAGGGTAAAAAGGGATTTAATAAACACGTGCACCTTGCTCATCCCATGACCATGAATCACGTACCGGCACACAAATTGCCCTTTAAACCAATCAGTCTTCTCCATGATCAAAACAACGGCGCCTGCCGCAAAACAGCTAACCTTCAGTTCTTTAATATATATTTTTTCGCTTTTCTTTCTAAGGTGACAAAAACTGGAAATACAAAAAGACAGCCAGGAGAAAAGAATATCGGGGGGTGCAAGTACCTGAAGTGAGACCCACCTCTTCCTATTAACGGCAGCATCTTAGAGGCACACTCAATGTGCTAACGAGCCCCCTTTATGTATTACATATTGTGACTAGACTCAGAGCGTAACAGCGGCTCTCCACATCAAACAAGCAAAGGCCTGTTATTAGATGGAGGGCTGGGAGAAAGGCTGTGTGAAAAGAAGTGGAAAATTAAAGTTGAAGCCAAGCAGGAAAGACTTTAATTTACTGGCATGTACAGTATGCAAATGAGATTACTCTCTGCTTAACTGCATCATTTATGTCCATAATAACGGCATCATCATTACGGGACTCAAATTAAATTACAGCGTAATTAGCATATCAAAGTGACTGGTTAAAGTTTAAAACAAATACCCAATTTTCGCTAATGAAAAGCTGTAATCTGAGCGCATGTAACTTGAAGTGAAAACAGCCTAAACAAATATGTGTTTTCGGTGGTGGGGGGAGGGCAATGGTGAGAGGGTTTTGTCTCGCTCAAATGTATGAGGGAGGGGCTTACAGAGGCTGGATGCGTCTCACCTGACAGACTTCACACCCTCAGCTTCCATTTCCTAGAGACGCTCTGATCAAAGGTTCCATTTCCCACACTTGCCACTTTGGAGCTCATCAATAAAATACAAAATCACTTCACTGCTGATTCGATGGGTGGAAGAGGGGGGAAAGTGAAAGTAATACGTGAGAGCAGGTGGGGGAGGGATGACATCTGAGGGCTTATAAACTTGCATTTGAAAGTGGAAGGAAAACACCTCCACTTTCCAGTCGAATTATCATGAAATATGACATTTAACTATTGCCGTCTAGCAAAAGCAACTGCACCAGAAATGACAGCATTGCAGCCCAAATCATCCCACAAAAACCCGGACTCGACAGATCACACAAACATAGTTTGTGTCATACGTTCCCCCTGTTTTTGATCCGCAGCTTTAAGACTTTCATGTCACCGCATTATTGATCTCATTCCGAATTTATGACGCACTTCTCCGTTCCCAGAGCAAAATCTGAGGTCTTAACTCTCAAACATAAGTCAATCTCTCCTCACCAACCCACCAGGACTTCATCTCAATTGACTTAGCCAAACCACGGCAACAAACGAATCAGAGCCTGTGCGCATTACTCTTGAAATTTTAAAGAAGTGCTGTTTTATTTTATTCATTGAGGAATCCATTATCGACTGTATTCCTAAGGAGTATGTATATGACGTGCCTTTCAAGGTAGAGTCGGGGCAGAATCCTCTCCATCAACTAATGACATCGCTCATTACATGCAGAACAAAGCGGAATGAAAGTGCTCCCGTCTGTGGCAGGGTCTTCTCTGTGTAAATCCCTATGAAATGCTAATATCTCACTTCTAATTAAAGGATACTAAGTCCAAATGTACCTCCGTGCCAGTAACATAAATTTTATTAATGTTTTTTTTTTTTTTGTCGCTACAGCCGTGTCTAGGCTTCATTCCATTAATTCATATTTAATACCACTGCTGCTTAAGCATTCCTCTCTTGTTTTGCCTTTAGTTCTTTCTTTTCTCTTTTTTAACACTTGAGGCCCAAGATTACAAACAGATGCTCATTGTGAGCAGAAGCATCATTATGGGGTTGTGAAACTATATTTTTTTGCAGGTGCATGAGCGCCTGGCCACACAGACGTTTGCACAAACAGTCATGTGCATATAAGGTGCTAAAACTATCAGGAAAAAAAACAACAACACTGAGTTAACCGGTATGGCCTCTCTGAGCCTGTACACATTTACTGTATTGACACATGTCTGCATGTAAACATGTTTACAAAAAATGTGCAGCCATTCTACGAACTCGACCTTGCAGTCTGCAAACAACGGCCACACAAAGTTCATTAAGAGGAGGTTCAAAACAATGCCGTTCCCTTTTGCCTCAAAGACAAAGCTGGCTTTTTACACTGCTTTTTCTAAAACACAAAACGCAGTGGAAAATTGATCACTTAGGTATCATCGTTGAATTAAAAAGCCTACCTAATGGCGAGTATGAAATACGGCCTAATTAGGGCTTTGGTTTTATAGCGCCTGTTAACGTAGTTATCACTTACAACATTGTAATGTCAAAATCAATACGGATTACTTATGTCCTATCCGCCTCCATTCCGCGAGGTGACGATAGTGTATCTGTCTGTGCACTTATTAGGCAGGATTGAGCCAGACAGCGTTTGGAAAAAAGAACCAAAAATTAATCTATGTGGCCCCATTCATATGGCATTACTCACACAAGCAAACCTAATCAAAGAAATTTATTCCAGCCTGAAAGTAGCAAAACACTTCACAGCAAAATATGGATGGATGGATGGATGGATGGATGGATGGATGGATGGATGGATGGATGGATAGATAGATAGAAATAGA
The DNA here is from genome assembly GCA_030378365.1 of Hybognathus amarus. Taxonomy (NCBI): domain Eukaryota; kingdom Metazoa; phylum Chordata; class Actinopteri; order Cypriniformes; family Leuciscidae; genus Hybognathus; species Hybognathus amarus. The sequence goes on along the minus strand of JAQIUQ010002663.1, from coordinate 82,964 downwards.
TGACAAGAGAAAGACAGACAGAACAATAGATTGAACAATCGACAGAACAATAGAAACGGACGGCAGGTAGATAGAACAAAATGACACAGACAACAATCGATAGAAAAAACGATCGACAGAAAGATAGATGGAACAGTTGAACGTACTATATAGATAGATTGATAGACAGATGAAAGACAGACATAACGATAGATAGAACGATCGACAGAATGATAGGTAGATAAATGAAAAATCGGAGAATGACAGACAAACAATCGAGATATAGACAATGGAACATCGACAGAAATGATAGAACGATCGACAGATATAACAATGGAAAGATCGACAGATAGAACTATCGACAGATATATCGATTCGACAGAGAATGATAGAACGATCGACAGATATAACAATGGAAAGATCGAACAGTTAGAACTATTGACAGATATAACGATTGACAAGAACGTTCAACAGATAGAACGATAGACAGGTAAAACAATAGATGGATAGAACAATGGAACAATCAACAGATGGAACGATGGAACGATTGACAGATAGAAATAATGGAACAATTGACAGATTAAACGATAGCACGAATCGACAGATAAAACGATCGATAGATAGAACGATGGAACAATCGACAGATAAAACGATAGAACGATCAGCAGATGGAATGATAGAACGATTGACAGATAAAACGATTGACAGATAAACGATCTACAGATAGAACGATCAACAGATAGAACAATCGACAGATAGAACGATTAACATATATAAACAGATAAAATGATTCGGCAGATAGAACGATAAATTGTTCGAAACAGATAGAACGATTCGACAGATAGAATGATAAAATGTTTCGAACAGATAGAGATCGATGGAACAATCGGCAGATGAAACGATCGAACGAATAGAATGATAAAACGTTCGAACAGATGAACGATGGAACAATCGACAGATAAAACAATAGAATGATCGGCAGATAAAACGATCGACATATGGAAATCATAAATGTTGCGACAGATAGAACGATGGAACAATCAACAGATAAAACAATAAAATGATTGGCAGCATATAACAATCAACTTATAACAATCAAACATATAGAACGGTTGAAATGATAGACGGTTAGTAGTAGATGATAAGCGTTCGATAGTATGAGACGATGGAACGATCGACAGATAAAACAATAGAATGATCGGCAGAATAGAATCGAATCAACAGATGAATGATCGATAGATAGAACGATGGAACAATCAACAGATAAAACGATAGAACGATCGATTCAGATAAAACGATCGACACAAAACGATAAAACTATTCGAGCAGATAGAACGATGGAACAATTGACAAGTAAAACGATAGACAGAACGATAGAACGATCAGACAGAATGATAGAACGATGAAAAGAAAGATAGAACGAACAACAAATAGATTTTTTAAAAAGAATGTAGCTCATTTGCAAACTGATATTAAACTGAAATAAATATGTTAGATTAAAAAAAGTTCACATTTCCAAATGTTCAAACCTAAAGGTAAAGAAAAAAAATTAAAGTTTAAAAAACACCCCAAAATTGTAATCTCCATTTAAATCCATGTTTTGACAATATTCCCGTAGATAAGGTGAGCCTGCACTGAAGCGCCTGTTTGATTCAGATATAAGGTTACAGTGGATGACCTTCAACATTCCTCAATGTCCCAGAATGCAGTTCATCTACAGCTGCAGATAAGGCTGAGCAAATATCATAAGCATGAGGATTTTAGGATTGAGGTGAGGCCGGCCATCCTTAACCTACAAGGAAGAGCGCAAAGAGATCTACCCTTTAAGGGCCATTTCCTGAAGGATCTGCTGTAAAAACACACATAAAAAAGAAGCCATATTCATGTCCTGTCATCTCTCTTGGCATTAACGTTTTCATCGGCCCTTTGATGAAGGCTCATCTGACTAATCACATAAGCCATGTGTTCTGAAAACCTTCGTTAAATCGCCAGGATTCTTAAATGTGTTACGGACACGAGCAGAATAAAGGTCCTAAAGTTACTCACCAATCAGAGAAGAAGATAAAAGAACTTGATTGGTCATATAGTGCTTGAAGAATACCCGGTGTATGAGGGCGCAGCGGTAACACGAGGGACACAACCTGTGACTACACTAATCTGTTCTGAAACACACCAACCCTTATCCCCTGCTGATATATACCTAAACAAGACAAACACAGACAACCAGTGAACAGGCAACCACAACAAACAAAAGAGTGAAAGAGAGAGAGAGAGAGAGAGAGAGAGAGAGAGAGAGAGAGAGAGAGACAGAGAGCGAGAGAGATACAAGACGAAAGAACAAGAGTGATATATATACAAAAATAAATAAAATAAATAAATAAATAAATAAATAAAACATTCAAAAACTTAAAGATAAAGAAATAACCATAACAATTTAAAATAATAAAAATAAATACATAATATAATTTAAAAGAAAGAACTTGATTAATGGCCTAAAATAAGTTTAGACCAAATTTATAAATCATATTTCCAGGACGATTAAGAAAATCTTTCCAGTCCTGTTTGCATGTTCTTCCCAAATATCATAAACTAATAAAATTATTATAAATCTGGCCATTTATAATAATATTTTTTATGAAAATTCAGAAAATCTTTCCAGTCCAGTCTACATTTTACCTCCCAATTATCATAATAATAATAAGTCATAAATAAATAAATAAAAAATACTGATTATAAATTTGATTTAACAATTTTAGACAATTCTTTTTATAAATGATCAAATTTAGAATCATATTTGGTTTATGAAAATTAAGACCAGTTCTGTTTCCATTTCTTCCCAATTATCAGTATACCAAATAAAAAATAAGTTCAAAAAAATTATATATATATATATATATATATATATATATATATATATATATATATATATATATATATATATATATATATATATATATATATTTTTTATTTTTTTTTTATTTTTTTTATGAAAATTAAGACAAGTCTGTACCAGTCCTGTTTCCATTTTCTTCCAAATTATCAATATACCAAAATAAATAAATAAATAAATAAATTCGTATTTATTTATTAATATTTATATGTAAATAATAAAATTGAATATTTAATTAGAAATGTATATTAAGATTCATCCTACACTCATTTGTGTCCGCAAGTATAAATTATTACTGTAATGTCAACTAAAGGCTATTGGGCTGTATTGATATGCCATGGTATGTTCCAATAGGTAATAGGTAAACAAACTGTTGTTAAGAAAGCTCATGATGAAATATGAATGGCTGTGAACAGGAAAAAAGAGAAGCCAGTCAGGGAAAAAGCCTTAATATCATTAGTGAGCATGTGCAAGACATGGGTAAGGTTGAATAATGTAATACTGAGAGGGCAAGGCCTGTGAGATATGTCCCTTATTGTCTAAGTGTCAGTTTAAAGGCCCCTACCCTGGGCCGGGCCCCTGGCCTTCCTTCTGCACTGTTTTAACAGAGATGAAACCATATTAGGATGTGTATGCTAAAGTAAACAATAACATAGTTGCAATGAGATGGAAATTTTTCAGCTAATGGTGTTTGTCATTCCTGTTTTCAGTCCTGGACTTAAGCTCTTTGCTTCTTTCTCTTTTTTTTCCACGTCTTCTTTCCTTTTTTCCCCTCCCTCCCTCCCCCGAGCTTGGGAGGACTGTGTTTATGAATAACAACTAAAGCAGCCAGTCCTCGACCTGCTGCAAAACACACAGTAAACAGAACTGCTTTTAACGTGCCCGTTCACTTTTTTTGTTTGATCTGTTGAATTAGCTTTTAGTCTTCAGGGAAGAAGACTTCAACCAGAGAAGTGACAAGTAAAATGCATGCCAGTTCGTCCATGCAATAACATTCATTTTAATATTATACTTTATTTTTAGCCCCCCAAAATTACATATTACAGCCCAAGTGCAAAGAGAGCTATCCAAAAAGTGATAACTTCCCCATAAAAAGACATTTTTCATTCAAAGCAAAAGCATTTAAAGACTTAAGGGCCCCTTGCATAACCACAAACTGTTTGCAGGCCTCTAATATATTGCATTTTATACTTTATTCCCAACAGTTTAATATTATAGTCTAGTATTATTTCCATATTTGATTAAATGTTTGTTCGTTCTTTTACAACTTTCTGGATTTTCAGTTTACCATTTTGAATCAAATGAATCAATGGATTTTGAATCGTTTCTGAAATGTTCAGCCTGAAAATTTGCTAACTTACAAAAAGAAATAGTACAAAAGTAGGACCTTTGCATAAATCACCAACCGAAGTGATAGCACTGAAATATGCAATTGGCAAATCAGTTAATTACTTTCTCTTACAAAGGAAAATGCATTAAAGTAATTGCATTAACAATATTTTCGCAATTCCATTTGGTGCCAAAAGTGGCAAAGAAATCACACATTTTCGCCTTTAACAAAGTCCAACGTCAAACACTTATAACAGTTTAAAAGCCACAACAAAACTTCAGCTAACCAGTGTAGGTGTATCTCTTTTCCTACCCGACAGCACAAATACACTCCCCCTCTTTCTTTGTGTCTCTCGCTCTCTCTCTCTACACACACACACACACAATATGCAAGCTGTTTATTTACTTAATGTTAAAGCTATTCCATTAAGCAGCCAGGCCCAGGTGCTTCATCCCTAAAAGGGATTTTCCTTCCTCAAATAAATACAGCAGCGAGACACTGCCAAACTGATATTGACCATGAATAGTGAATGTCAGATAGAGAACAATAAACATCAACTTGTGTAAGTCATTACGGACATAGACTTTCAATTTTCATGATGATTTATGAACTTGATGTGGTATATTTTTAAGGAAGGCAAGCTAAGACTAAGCCCATAGAGTATGGCTTAGCTGCTTATGTTCAACAATGTGCTAATGATTTCAATTTGGTCTTACCAAAATGAGTTCAACCGTGTGGTGTATTTGCATTGCTAGTACAAAGAAAACAAAACGACTGGGGGAAAGAACAGTCAAGCTCACTTAGGCAAAAGAAAAGAAGCAAATGCATACATTTCATGTTGGAAGAACCACCTAAAAATCATTCTTTCATTCAATTTGACCCATTTAAAATACGTTCATCTCCTTTCAGCTGGATGAAGAAATTGAAAAGTGATGCGAAAAAAGAAAGGAAAAACAGCGAATGTCTTCAGATGAAAAGAAGACAAACAGAGCTTTGTGATATACGTGACAAACACTCTCACGCACACTCCTCACGGAGCGATTTCGCGGACAGATTTCCTTTCATCTCTCTGAAGACAACTCCTCTGACAGAAGCAGAGACTGCTGCCAGCCTGACTGCCATCACTTCCATTCAGTACAAAGATCCTGTCACGAAGACTCGCTCCGACGCAGTGGCAGACCGACTATATCAAAGCTTTTCCACCTCTAAGAGAGCAGAATTCATTAAGTTATCAATACCACCAAAAACATAATGGATTTGTAATTGGGATTTTCTAATATGCATTCAGAGAAGTACACTTTCATCAAGTAAATACAAAAAAAACATAACTTTTTTATGTTTTAGGCACGGCAAGGAAAGGTAGAGAGTTTTAAAGAGGGAATGAACTGAGAAATCAAATTTTCCTTGAGCTTTTGACATCTAAGAGGTCATCATATTATAAGAATATCCTGTAAGTTTCAGAACTGAAAACATCCTTGTTAGTCCAATAAAAGCTTTTATGGACACCAGCCTCGGCAAACGACTAGCTTTTCAAAGTGGAGAACTATGATGTCAAAGAGGTTAACACCACCCCGCAGAAGAAGATCAACGCCTACTTCAACACGGCCGGTTTAGCCCCGCCCACCTATTCGTGCATTACACGCATAGGCTAAATAACAGATGCCTACCTCGTGATGACAAACCGGATCTAGTTACAGAGCAATACAAAATATTGTGCAGCGCCTACTTGTGGAATAAGACAGTCACTGCATAAGCTTCCTTCGAATTCCAATAGGACTGCATGGATAAACTTTATTTTTAATGACGTTCCAGCTGATGAGGTAAAACATTGTCCGTCTGTTCGCTTCATTTCAAAATTGTTTTGTAAACAAGACTGGATTTGTAGACCGATTAAAATTAAAGAACAGTGCTGTGCCGTCTTTGGATCTGACAGGAATTGTGCAACACACGGACTCTGGGTCGAACATGTACACTCAAAAAATTGAACTAGGAAGGTTGTGCACTTTACATAATATATTTATATATAGTTTACTTATAATAATTGTGTTTTTTGACTTTACATGTTTTTTTCTATTAAGGTCTATGTATTTGTGTCTCAACTTGACAGTACAAAATCCTAATGTGTTGTCTAAACACAAACCATTTATGTTAAGTAAAAAAAGTGTACATCCAGAGGGTGGCAGTATAGTGCGAGCCGACTGCCATTTTGCCCGAACTTAATTTTATTGTGTTCAATCTGCTTAAATCTACGAACAACTTAAGTTGACTTAATCCGTTTGTGTTGGATTACATGATTGATTTGTGTTGCCTTAACTGAAACTGGGCAGTGCTTTTAGTTCCCAGCATGCTTTGCATATGGTTGAATTAAGAGAGAATAAATGTTAAAATTAAGTGTTATTTTATGTTTTTTTTTGAGAAATTTAGAAAAGGGGAAGACTTGATAGTGTGTAATAGTGTTTAATGTTAAATTATATTGGAATTATTAAACCATTTAAATTACAGTGGGTTACCATTGTGGAGAAGAGTGGAGCATTTTGTTTGGCTGTCGACTGATTTCATTATTTTCAATTGCTTTGAATGAAGGAGCATGTAAATCTTAGCATTCAAGATGCTAATATGTGCTTCTGCTAGCAAATAGCTAGCTAAAGTCTATCAATTTAATTAAATGTCACTGAATCAAATGAAATATAAATGGATGAATGAATATAATAAAATGCCTTTGAATCATGTCAGGAAGACTTTAAAAATTCAGTTGAGACTACTTAAATTGGGTTATTTAAAATTACATAATTCTATTATGTTGAAGTTACATGAACAAATTATGTTTGTTTAACGTAATCCAGTTACTGTGGAACCTGTTGACAAATTAAAATTAATTAAAGTCAACATATAATTTTTTTGAGTGTATGGGCGAATCATTCCGGTTGGCATTTTACAACATTGGACGTTTTCAAAACAATTTCTCCAAAGTGCGTCGACGGTCGAGTTGATATAATATGCAAAACTGTTATCCACTCACAGCAGTGGGCGTTTACTTCCAAGTCTTCAATGCGAAACGGCCATAAAAACAGAGTGTTTTTGAGCTAAGCTCAAAACTAGGGTAGAAACTAGCCTATTACTTATTCATTTTGATGTTTTTGAATGCAAAAACCAAGCGAACGTCATAAGCTGACCTCAGACAACAATATAATAAAATTTAAAAAGCCAGTTCATGGCTCATTTAAATGCATAAAAAATTTTGAAAGCCAATTTGGATCTGTTCCAACTCTGTTATGACCTCGACTGTTTCCAAAAATCTAATTACTACAACATCAGAAATTTGTTATAAATGGTACAAATACTATAAAAAAAAAAAAACACAAAAAAAGTATGGTTTTGGGCACCATGGTTATACAGCTATGTAATTGTATTAATCCTCCATTGAATATTTACATCTGACACTTCCACAGTACTTCTTTGTAATAAAATGCTGACAATTTCATAATTAACAGAAAAAGAAGCTAATGCTAATTCTTTAGTTCAAGATGTTACCGCTCTAAAAACTTTTTATTACAGCATAGTCAAAATCCTCTACGGAGTTATGCACACGGGCGCATAAACAACTGTGTGACTAGCGTAAGCATTTAACTTTCTCGTTAGCAATCTCCCCGTGTGGCGCTTTAGCCATGCTGGCTTGTTTATTATGTTCATAGCTTTGGCAGAAAAAGAGATTTAAGTGAACTTCTACAAATCGGAAGCACTTGTAAATGCATAGAAACACACTCAGCTGTAGAAACAGGGGAATTAGGGGCTTACCAAATGCTAATGCTAATACAAAGCAATTTTCAACCTGATGCTGATACACAGAATTACATTTTTTTGTAGTAAGCAATAAAATGTACTCGGAAGAGCTATTACATGGACCCTAATCCACCTCTGAGCCCTAACATGCATCAATATACAACTTTTCATTTGGTGTTACCTCAGAATTTCCATCTTTGTGGTTGCCGTAAAACGAGAGGATGAGGCAAATAAAGTAAATAATCAAGTGTATGATCTTCAGAGGCATTCCAATTTAGCCCTTGGCAGGCGCCACACAGCATGCAAATATTATATTTTCCCCTGCTGTTTAGCTCTCTGAAAGAGTACTCAGAGTTTAAGTGGATATACACTTACTTTAACTTATGTTAGTGTTTGAGTGGGGATAAGATTATACCAGGCATCCATACAGAAGTAAACATGCATTTTTCTGTTGGAAAGTGGACTGTATTGAATGTATAGGAAAGTCATTTTGAGTTATACCAAAGTGCATGATGAAATTAAAAAGTTTGAAAGTGTGTGAAATTATCAAAATCCGAAATCCAAAAATGTATGCAATACATCATTTTGCACCTCAAACTGTTTTTAAACAATATGCAAATCTTGTGCAAAAACATAAAGCATGATCTTTATCTTGGATGGCCAGTTGCTAAAAGGGAGAGAAAAAAAGGAAGATAAACTTACACCGTTCCCAGATAACCAATGAAATGACCAAACCCTAAACACTTCAGTTCGCTCAATAATTCAAATTATGTCATTAATAACTCACCCTCATGTCATTCCAAACTCGTTAAACTTGTGATCATCTTTCAACACAAATGAAGATATTTGAATGAAATCTGAGTTTTTTTTCCATCCATAAACAGTTGGCTTAACTACCACTTCAAACGCTTCAGAAAGTTCATAAAGATATTGTAAATGAGATCCATATGAATTGAGAGTCTTTCTTGAAGAGACTTGATCGCTTCATATGATAAACAGGCTGAATTTAGGATTTTATTCACAAATAAATTCAAATCTAAAATATAAATTGAAATTAAAAATTCAATCTGTTCATCATATAAAGGGATCAAGTTCTTCAGAAAATTTGGACTAAACCTCTGAATTTTAGAATTATTTTTATGATCTCTTTATGAACTTTTTGAAGGATCAAAGTGGTAGTTGCGTAGGTTGATGACAATTTAATTGATAATTAATGCCATTTATTTTTTATATTTTTGGGCGAACTAACTATTTAAGAAAACTCACTGGCCTGGGTGGGTAATAAAATAAAATAAAATAAAATAACTAGTATTACTAACTCTTTAAGAAAACTCACTCGGTTTAAGTAAAATCACTTGGTGGTAAGTAAGTAAGATAAACAATAAAATTCTAATATTAATAGTAATTACTAGTATTACTAGAACTGTTTTCCAGGAAAAATATTAATCTTGTCGCAAAACTGCATTGTGGGCAGTGCTTAACATAAACAATTAAAACCAGGGATGTAATGAATATCAAAAGAAAGACAACTTTTTCTTTGATAATGTTGGGCATTTAGTTTATGCATAAATCTACAAAAAAAAGAAAATTTTTTTGTCAGACTTACAACTAAGAAAAAAAATTGCCAATAGAGTGATTTTCACTGAAAACAAATCGTATTATCTTTGATATAATTCCACCTGTAATATATAGTATATGTACATTTGTTTTATGAATATTTAGATATTCTTGCTGAAAAACAATACAACGATACTGATTACAATAAGATTTGTATGGTGTTTGTATTGTGTGATGTCAAGAGAGGGAGATCAACAGACAAACGATGCAAAAAGAAAAGAAGACAGGAGTACCGAAGCTTTTTAAGAAGGTGAAAAATAGAAAGAACATCATGCAAAATAACAAAAGAGAAATCAAACACATAGTGAACAAGTTTTGCGTATTTGGGTGTGTGTGAATGTGTCTGTAGGCATGAGCTCATGGGAAAGGATGGGAAGTCCCTTCCTTGTCCACCATACTGTCAGAAACAGAACATAGACCCATAAACACAGTCCTCCTCCTCCTGCCTTAATACTGTACATGAACACCCCTACTTCACTTCTATGGTTTGCTCTGGTCTCCATGTCAGCTGATTTAGGGCTGTTCCATTCTGAATCAGACCAAATATCGTTTTCAAATACCATTTGTTGCCGCTAATGACTAAGTTTCCTTTGTCATAGTACCTGATAACTCAAAGTCCTATTAATTACTGACAATGACCATTTAAAATATGTTGACTCAGCAAGTTGACAAGGATTAATAAAAGCCATTCCAGTCTCAAAAAGAGAAACAAGAAACAAAGGCAATAAAAGACCTGTGCAGTAGGGCAAATAAATAGGTCCTGTTTCAGCGGTAAACTTTACAAAAATAGACAACCTGTTTTTCTCTCAACCTTGAGAAAAGTACACAAACACAAGAGCAGCAACAAATTGGGTGATTCATTAATAATAAGAATACAAATAATTTGTTGTTGCATCTTTCTTGATACTCAAAGCGCTTTGCATAGATGGGGGGGGTGTCTCCTCAACCACCTCCAATGTTGGCATTCACCTAGATGATGCGACGTCAGCCATATTGAACCGAAACACACACAGCTTATTGGTGGAGAGGAGACAAAGTGATGAAGCCAATCAGTATATATGAGGATTATTAGGAAGCATGATGGGCAAATTCAGCCTGGATGCAGGGGTTAAATCCCTACTCTTTTGTTGAAGGACATCCTGGGATTTTTAATGACCAAAGAGAGTCAGGACCTTGTTTTTAACAGTCTCAAACAAAGGATGGTGCTTTTTGACAGTATAGTGTCCCCATCACTATTAGTGCTGACGTTTAAATGCATTATTAGCGAAAACACATTTTAACGGCTTAATTTTTTTATCGCAAGATTAACAGTTCTTTTGGCCTTACAAACTTTGTAGTTTTTTTCCACATGCTATTACAACAACTAAAAATGTTAGAAAAACTACAACACCACACCAGATCTAGCTTGACCAGAAACAAAACAACAGGCACGTCGCACGCACTTGTTTGGGCTTTTGAGCCAGCCAAATAGTTAGGAAGCGTTACGTTTTTGAGTGGATGGCGAGCTCAAGATGCCAAAATGGATGCCAATAAGATTCTAAATGGAAAGTTTACTTTTAAAAAGTTGCCAAATGGTTCCATTGAATTCTGCGTCAAACACGTTAATGCACCAAATAAAATCATTAGCGCGTATCACGCCAGAGGCTCAATTGGCATCATTCTCAAACTGGACACGCGAATGAGGCAGATTCGTCGCGTCTCGTCCCGCGGCTAAGCGCTCTCATTCGTGCAGCAGAGTTAACACAGTCTTAAATTGAAATCATTTGCGCCAGTCACTCTATTCGCGAGTTAACTATGAAATTAATGCGTTAATCACGTTTAAATATTTTAATCATTTGACAGCACTAATCACTCTACTAGGGGTGTTAGGACCCACACAGACCACAGGGTGAGCACCCCTGCTGGTCTCACTAACACCTCTTCCAGTAGCAACCTAGCTTTCCCAGGAGGTCTCCCATCCAGGTGCTCAACCCTGCTTAGCTTCAGTGAGCAACCAGTCTTGGGGTACAGGGTTATATGGCTGCTGAAAAAAGATATAGAATAGATATACAAAACTAGCACTAGTCCTGCCCTTTCTAGTCAGTCAACAAGCGCACGCACACACACACACACACGGCTCCATTGGAGTGTAATAACTAATCACTTGTTTACCTTCTCCAAGGACTTGCTTCTTGCGTCCGTCTTCAAGTTCCAGCGCTGCGTTTATCCTCCCTGCCCTGCAGAGACACCAAACACACAGAAAGAGCTGTAGCTGTAAAATTACTGCTGCTGTCACAAACAGTCAGTCATCTCGGTGCATACAATATGAACTTAAAGTAGGGATGCACCGAATATGAAAATTTTGGCCGATACCGATTACCGATAATTCTTTATATTTGAAAGCCGATAACCGATATATCGGCCGATAAAATTAAATCCAAATTTCTACTAATTGTGAGAGCCTGATTACAAAAACAAAAGTTTCACAATTAAATCCATGTCCCAAGCGCACAATTATAATGTTCTTATTATAGTGTTGTATAACCGATATGACAGATTTGCGCTGCACATGTTGTACTGAATCGTATTTTCATTTTTTGAAGAGATTTCAATCATATTTCAAGAAATTCAAAAACATAAACAGTGCTCAACAAGTGTCTCAGCTGAAGGGAATAATACATTATTTATCGGCTTTAATACATCGGCCACATTTTCTTACCAGGCCGATAACGATAACATTAAAAATGAACATATATCGGCCGATACCGATATGCAGGCCGATATTTCGTGCATCACTAACTTAAAGTAAGCTATAGTTTTAATGTTGCAGATGAACCAATGAGAACTCAACCGTGGAAATACAGAAGTAAATCATCTACTAAGCAAAACTAGAGAGAAGCTACAATCACTTATATACACAGCATTACTAAACCAAATATTAAAAATAACTTCATGGCAGTTTCCCCCATGGTATCGATGTCAAAATTGTGGCCAGTGAAAATGCTGAGAGGCTAGTAACTTTAAAAAAAAAAAAAAACACTAGCCACAGTGGCAGATGAGCCAAAAAGTTAATGTCAAGCCTTAGTTGTACTATAGTATCTAGGCTACACCTGTTGATAAAAAAAAAAACAGAATTAGGTACCAGAACAAGTAACAAAACATCCCATAGTAATATCTTATTTTGTGGGCAAACTCTAAAAGTTTTGGGTCAGTAAGTCTTTATGATCACCAATGCAATGTTTATTTGATTGAAAATCCTGTAAAAATCAAGTAAAAATAATATTGTGAAATATTATTACAATTTAAAATATCTGCTTTTTTATTTGAACATTGAATTTTTAATTCAAAGGATCATAGTTACCATCTGATAGCCATCACTATATGATTTATTATAAAGGCACCTCCTTCCCAAAAGCCGAAAAGACAAACAGTTCACAAGCTTACATTTACAGTCTCGACTCAAGTATACTCTAAGAGCATATTCTCATACTACACTACTGAGAAAGATATACTGCAGGTCAACATCCCTTGGGCATTTGAATAAAAGCATGAAAGCTTAGCCGAACGTGAAAAAATATGCAGTTTACATTTGCCAGTCAAAACAGTGGCTGGCCGTTTGAGCAGAGGGATTCTGTTTATCTCAGGTAAAGTGAGCACAGATAAAACACATTGGTTCAGCATGTCCATGTCTCTGCATCAATTATCTGTTAAACACCCTTGTTAAGGTGGGTGGTCAGCATTTAGTAAAAGCACCAGTCACCACCAGGACCATATGGGTTTTCCGCATATCTAGTGCCGATTTCATTTTCTAATTCAAATTCATTAGACTTCAATTAACATGTCATCCCTGCTGTTATGAATCAATAGCTCGTTGGTGACAAGTGATGAATTTTTCAGCTTAAAAAGCTAAACATCATTTATTCAAATCACCTGCTAAGGTCTCAGGTGCTAAATGAGTTTACTGAAATGTCTAACGCTTCATTTAGACAAATGTTCTCTCATTCTAATGATGAGAACGTTTTGCATTAAGAGCGGGAGGAGGGGCGGGGGGTAAGAAGAGAGATGCACAACAGCAGTTGCATTTTAGTTTTTAGCACCGTAATGTGTTGCTAAATCGATATCAGTCCAGACTGAATGCATGCAGTTGGAGGTAATGCTGGTGTTTTGAGCAGCGGGGTGGAGGAGGCCAAGGGAGTGAATAAATACACTCATACTGTTAGACCCAGCTGGAGAAGGAAAAGAACCAGCACTCTGGTGCTCGGGGAACTTGCTGAGATGATCGGCTTCATGGGTGTGTTATGGAGGAAACGTGGCGTGAGAGACAACTAAATGATCATGGACTAAATATTGTCTGAAGATGATAGTGAAGTGACGGACAGAAAAAGTTCTTGTGTAAGGCTGGTAACTCGTTAAAAATGTCCAAAAGTCTTTTCCCTTTTAAACGAAAAATGTTATTTCCATCACATCTCATAAATTACCATTTTTCCTGTGGTGGAAATTACATTTGAAACATTTACTGGAATACAATTGCTGTGTCTTTTTTTTTTTATTTGCATAATTGCACAACAGTGATATTTACATCAATAAAACGTATAGTAAACATGAATTTCTAAATTCAATCTGTTAATCATATAAAGAGATATATGTTCTTCAGAAAATTTGGACTAAACAGCTCAATTCATATACAATTCATATGGATTTGTTTTTCAATCTCTTTATAAACTGTTTGAAGCATTGAAATGGTAGTTGCGTAGGCTAATGACAATTTGATGAGTAATTGATGGCAATTTATTTATTTTTTATTTTTGGGTGAACTGAACTAAATCAATAAAGAAAACTCACTGAGTTAAGTAAACAAGCAAGCAAGTAAATAAAATAAATATGATCAACTCAAACATCATGGTAAACAGAAGCTCAGGCATGTTTGCTTGACATGCAAGAACCAATAAGGTGCATTCTTGTGTTACCGCAGCACGTTTGAGCTTCTGCAAGAACCAATGAGGTTCATTCTCGTGTTACGCGAGCATGTTCAGCTTCTGCAAGAACCAATGAGGTTCATTCTTGTGTTACACGGCACGTTTGAGTTTCAGCAAGAACCAATGAGGTTCATTCTTGTGTTACGCATCATGTTTGAGCTTCTGCAAGAACCAATGAGGTTCATTCTTGTGTTACGCATCATGTTTGAGCTTCTGCAAGAACCAATGAGGGTTCATTCTTGTGTTACGCATCATGTTTGAGCTTCTGCAAGAACCAATGAGGTTCATTCTTGTGTTACACATCATGTTTGAGCTTCTGCAAGAACCAATTAGGTTCATTCTTGTGTTATGCATCATGTTTGAGTTTCAGCAAGAACCAATGAGGTTCATTCTTGTGTTACGCATCATGTTTGAGCTTCTGAAAGAACCAATGAGGTTCATTCTCATTTTACACAGCACGTTTGAGCTTCTGCAAGAACCAATGAGGTTCATTCTCGTTTTACACAGCATGTTTGAGCTTCTGCAAGAACCAATGAGGTTCATTCTCATTTTATGCAGCACTTTGAGCTTCTGCAAGAACCAATGATGTTCATTCTCGTGTTATGCAGCATGTTTGAGCTTCTGCAAGAACCAATGATGTTCATTCTCGTGTTACGCAGCATGTTTGAGCTTCTGCAAGAACCAATGAGGTTACATGATTGAAATTAATGCATCCAATCGCACAACAACTATCTGGCATGTCATTTACACCTCAAAACACCAACTTTTGTATATTAAAACTGGCAACGTCCTGGCAAGATCCTTGATTAGTTTACTGGATTTCGTTGCTAGAGAACGACGTTCTTGCCGTCAGCCAGTACTGGCAAAGTATGAATACTATATCGGTTATCGTCCAAAATTTCATATCGCTGCATCCCTACACTCTAAAAAATGCTGGGTTGTTTTAACCCAATTTTGGGTAAAATATGGACAAACCCAGGCATTGGGTTAAAAATGTAATTTAAAAATGTAACCCAATGGCTGGGTTTGTCCATATTTTACCCAAAATTGGGTTAAAACAACCCAGCATTTTTTAGAGTGTAGTAATTGCGTTTGACCAAGAATCGGAAAACATTTATATGGCCAGCAAAAACTTTGGTCATACATGACAACAATGGCTAAAAATGATAGCATGCACATGAATATCAACAATCTCATTTGGAAATCCAGACCTGAAGAGGACTTCTACAAAATATTGTTCTTATTCAGCCACATTTACATCATACAGGCTGTTGAATCACACACTCCAGCCAATTCCTGGCTAGAACTAAGCCAATCCTAACGGAAAAGGCCCTGGTGGTCATTATGAACGCCTCTTCAGTCCATCTAATGGACCATCTCTTTGCTCACTTCACCAAAAACACAAGAGCACATGAATATTTACCACCAAGCAAATCCATTCCATTAATCGGTTTGCAAACGCTTAAATAGCATATCTGTGGCTACTTCTGCAGCGGGGTCATAAAGGAACATTCCTGCTTATTAGCATATTAATTTATGCAGCAATTGAGTGTAGCTCATAGGCTGTGACCACCAGCTCCTCTCCTCCCCTATTGGTCAAGAAAGCAAATTTATCCAGTGTCCTTTAACAAGCAGGCTTGACATGCTCAAAAATAGTGTAAAAGGTTGTTGTATCTGCGATGAAGTGGCAAAAGTGCATGTTAAGACTATTTAAAAGAAGAATGTATATTCTGTCATCATTTACTCACCCTCATTTCATACAAAACCAACAAAGAACTTTCAAATTAACACTCTTGGTTCTTTTTGCGCAAAATCATAAAATGTTACAAATCATAAAAATTAGTTTTTAAAAGTTATACAATACACTCAAAAAACATGCAGGCCTAATATTCCAGATTGATTGTATATTTCAATCCATTTGGATTACACAGTTAACAAATCAAACAAATAAACGTAATGTGAATTCAGTGTGTTTTGTCTGAAAATTCCAGCCCGTTCTCATCCCAAAGCGCCATATACAACGCTTTTACAAAAGCGTAAATATACAACGAACATGGCACCCTTTAGCGCCAAATGAGATGTAAAAATAAATTGGGCAGAAGGCGCCTCCTAGTGGTCTAACCCTACCCCTACCCCATACCTAAACTTAACCGTCTCATTTGCCGCTAAAGGGTGCCATGTGCGTTGGATATTTACGCTTTTGCAAAAGTGTCAAAATATGGCGCCTTGGGATGAGAATGCGTTGGAAAATTCACACCAGTAATGTTTTTTTTTTTTTTTTTTAAAGTAATGTTTTTTCTAAAGCATGTTTATAGAAGCTACTCAAATGTCCTAATTGAACGAAGATCTAATCCTGGTTTAATCTAAGCCCTGTCTGTGAAACCGGGCTTTGTATAACCAGACCTGATGTATTGTATAGCTTTGTGTTAGGAATAGGAACAGACTAAACTTGTTTACTGATATCAAACTTGTTTACCAATCATGTTGCTCTCACAAACCTCATTTGTGTATGCACATATTCAAACTCAGGTTTGATGTAAATCACACCAAAATCTTTTGGTTCTCACATGTTCTTAACGCTCAAAGTTTGAATATGCTAAAAGGACCATTTATACAGTGAAATTTCAGTCATTTCAACATACTGTACAAAGCTATTGTATGACTTCAAGTCATGTAAGCAAGTAAGTCATGATGTGAACTACTTTTATGAACGTTTAATGTTTGAGAGAGAGAGAGAGCAAAAAAGAGTTTTGAGCAGAGGACAGGCTGTGATATCTATATTGAGTCCATTTGTGTTTGTTTTTAGGGTGTGTGCACATGATTTTCCAAGTCACTGTCTGTGCTCTGAAATACAGGAAAATTGCATGACTCACTTTGAGACAAATGCAGCTGTTTACAAAAGCCTGACAAAAAGGTGACTGAACAGAGGTCTCGCTCGCTCTCGTTCTCTCCCACTCGCTCTCTCACAGAGCCTGATTCAATTCAACTATTCCCAAAAAACCTGAAAGTCATTTTTATAATTCGCTTAAGCAGGCTTCGCCCATTGTTTTGCACGTCCACGTTCGTGTAAACAACGGCGGTTTCCGACATGCAAACAGACGAGAAACCTAATTTATCTTGGCTTGTACGTGGGTCACTTGAGCTTCTGGAGGCCGAGCGAGTCGGTACATAGTCTGCTGACTGTCAGGCTGTCTGAGTCTAGACATTTTTTCAGACCTGCCCTCACGTTTTGCTGAGCTAAGAACAAAGTATACAGAGTACACACACACACACAGCTTTCACAGTCTTAATACCAAGGCAGCGGTATTTCGTTCCTATCCCAAAACAAACAAGGCAGTGCATTTCTTTACACTATTTAAATGTTAACAGGCAGGAAGCGCGAGCTGAATAGAGCATTCTTTCACTCTGGATACCAGAAATGGCCCAGCCAGACTTTCAAAACACATTCTAATGAAATCATCCAAAAGATAAATAAAAAGCTGCACTTGTTTTCTTTTCTGAGGTCAAATTCCCCTCTTCTTTCTTTTTCTTTTTTTGTAATTGGATTATATAGATGTATTTTGTTTTTAGTAAATGAGAGCATGAAACTACTGTAAAGTGATTTCTCCTTCTCTTTTCCTCTCCCCCCGATGACATTTATACAGCTAAAGCCTAAGGCTACAGTATGAGGGTTAACACTGGTCACTGTGGGTTTTTACCCAGTTATGTAATGTTAACTTTATAAGCAGTGAAATATTATAGATTTATTAAATGACCCATGCCAATATGAATATCTAGAGGTTAGGGTCCGTAATGTTTAATTTAATCACACAAATACGTATTGTAAAAAAAAAAAGAAACTACGCTCTAAAAAAATGGTAATAAATAGCACTAAAAGTGGTTCATTGGCTTGTAATCACCACTTTAAAGGGTTGGTTCACCCACAAATTTAAATTCTGTCAGTATTTACTCACCCTCATGTTGTTCCAAACCTCTATGTGTTTATTTGTTCTGCTGAACACAAAGGAAGTGAGGATATTTGGAAGAATGTTTTAATCAAACAGATCTCATTCCCCATTGACTACCAGAGTAGGAAAAATACATACTATGGTAGTCAATGGGGAATGAGATCTGTTTCACATAGCACTTATCTTTGTCATATGGTGCTATGTAGGACCATAAGAGGTGCCATAGAGCACCATGACCACCACAAATAACCCCTGAAGAACCTTTTTTGAGTGTACTTAAGCTCCATGATATTTACTTTACCTTAAAAAAAGAAAAAGGAAACCATTTGGGAATGTCCAATTTTTAATGGCTGCTGCCAATGCCGATATCATGGTTGCCTACATATTGCTGATTAATATTACAGTATAGCAAATAATATATACACAAAATTGCTGAATTTAAACAAATGTATAGATACTTATTTTACACAGTTAATTTCATCGCCATTTTTTCATCATTTAATTAATATGTTTCCATTCATCAAAATAAATCAGAAAAATAAACTGCATTACTGTTTCCCAAAAAAATATCAAGTAGCACAACTGTCCTAATGATTGATAATAATATTGTTTCTTGAGTAGCAAATCCGCATATTAGAATGATTTCTGAAGGATCATGTGACACTGAAGACTGGAGTAATGATACTGAAGAGTTCAGCTTTGGAATCATCACAGGAACAAATAACTGGTTTCGATTTTAACAATTTGAAATGCAATTTTCTCTTTTTAAAATATGACAACTTTTCAGTTTTTACAGTTTTCTGATCAAATAAATGCAGCTATAGTGAACAGAAGAGACTTACAGACCTCAAACTTCTGAACGATAGTTTATGTCCATCACTCATTTTATTTTTATACTTTTCTAAACCATTCTGATAATGCAATGACCTCGGTCAACACCAATATCAATAGAAATGTGGCTGATATAATGCATAACAAATAATATGAAGGCATATTTATATGGCTTGTATTTTATTCAACAATATAGGGCTAAATGCAAAACTTTTTGTAGTTTTACTAAAACATTACACAACCAAAACAGCACTTCTGTTTTTATCAAGTCACACATTTTTAAGGTTCATTTCTTTTATATCAGCCATGCTTTAACATCCCCTCTGACATCATGTTTCCTCTTTCTCCCACCAATCTCTCTCTCTCTTTCTCATCCATTCTCTTCTCTCCTTTGACCACAGATCCTGTGTACTATTAATATCAATAACCCACAAATTCCATTTCCCTGTGCAGAGACAGAGTGAGAGTGAGCGTATAGTGACTGAGGAAAGAGCAAAATCTCCCAATACAGATTCACTTCTCTTTTTGTGAGAAAGATCTAATTGGACAGGAGAGCGGAGGCAGATACCGTGTGGTCTGAGAGAGAGAGAGAGAGAGAGAGAGAGAGAGAGAGAGAGAGAGAGAGAGAGAGATGCAGTCAGAAACGTAAGAATTTTACTCAGTATTTTTAGCATGACGAGGAAGAGGAAGAATAAATGCATCGCTTAAAGTCTGTGAACACTCACCCATGAACATAACCCAGTGCTCCGCAAGCCAAATCCAAACAATTCCAGCGTCCCACACTTTGATCCACACTATAACAAAAGTCCTCTCTTCACCAGCTGTCTCTTTATCAAGTTGTAAGTGAGGTGCGAGCAGTGTGCAACCGTCAGCCTTGCCCCATTCGTGCACTCTGGCTCACACACACATGCACTCTGGTCTCAGGGCTGGAGGTATGTGGTCTAAACACAACAAAAGCCTGAGTCGAAGATTGAATATGCAGGAAGAGGGCCTCCGTTTGCATAAACACAAACACTCAGCAAATGAAGGGCTGGCACCGAACTCGCACCAGTGCCTGCTGGGAAACGCATACCTGTCCCGTCCTGGCCCTGGACTACTTTAATCAAACTACAGCTGAGGAGAAATGCACTACAGTGGAGATAAACTCCAATTGTTTGGTTTGATGATTCCCAAATGAGTAAGTGCATTATTTTTTCTTCATTGGGAAACATTTTTAAACTATATCTAATTCATTCTAGTCCTCCAACAAAAAGATCTTTAAATTTAGAATTGAATTTTTCCAGCAAGCTTCTGTTCTTAATTTAGTAAATGCTAAAAAACAAATTGATTACATCTTAAAGTTCTCCACTCCCCAGGGTTAGACTGAATTATAAAGGATGCATTACGCCAAAAAGGTTCTATATAAGGAGAAAATGTCTTAATTGCACAAATTTTTTTAAATTATTTGTACTGATAAAGTTTGAGCTGTTCTACTCATAAAAATCTAGAAAAAATTTTTTTTATAAAACTTATCCATAATAACTCCATTTTGGGAACTGCTAAAAGTTCTATACTTTAAGCAACTGACAGAACCCTTAAAGATTCTATATAGAACCAATTTCCAATTTTCGTGCAAAATTAAAAGTCGGTACCAATAAGGATGAAAATATCGACAAAGGTTGAGGTGAAAAGGACAGTGCAGTTCAATAATGTCGTGCTTTACTTCTTGCAACTCTCCCCCTCTCTCGACTTTGAGAAAGGCAGAGTCACGTGATCGATGGTAAGCTGAGCGATCACGACTCATTTCTGCAAAGAATCCCGAGCCTGACACTCATTCATAAACGCACTTACATGTGTGACTTTAACAACTTGCTTAAAAAAAAACCCAGCAGAGAGCCAAAAACTAAGGAGGAGAGATGGGGTGAGAAAAGTGAAAGGGGAAGGGAATGGGATTGACGGATGAGGTGAGTGAGGAAGGGGAAAAAACAGAGAGAGCACAGACAGGACCTCCAGAAAATAAACAGGGTGTCTTGTTTCAAAGGCGAGGGGGACACACAGGCATTCCATTGTTCAAGCCAATTATCAGAGGCAAATAATAACAGCAGATGGATCCAGCGAGGCCAAAGAACGAGTGAGTGAGAAGAAGAGAGCTGCAGAACAGATGATGAAATGTGAGAAAGGAGGAGGACGACGAGGAGGGGTCCTAAAGTCCCACACCAGATGTGGACGGTGCACAAACACAAACTTTCACCACAAACACATGATTTGAAGCTAGAAATGTCTGGTTAAAAGCTCTACAACATATCTGAATCTTTTTATTATTTAATGATTCAATTAATACTGCTAGAATTTATATATTCTTTGTGCTTCACAGAAAACAGCAGAGAGAGTGCAAAAATGCAACTGGGATATGACCGAGATTCAAACCTACATTTTCCATATAAACTTATATAAAATATGATAAGATGATGACTTCAAGCTTAAAGTATTAAGTGCAAACAACAACAATTATTATTATTATCACGTTTATTACAAGAACTAGAAGGCCACAGCTTCACTTTGAAATGGTAAGTAATCTGAATTACACAAATTAACGGTTACTTCTCACATTTACTTACTATACCTCAACTAGATCTCATTACTATCCCACAAAACGAACTGCATCTGATCATTCATAAATGATAATAAATAAATAAATAAATGTCTAAACCTACCTGATTACTAGGGCTCAAACGATTAATCAAATCCAAAATAAAAGTTTCTGTTTATATGTGGGTGCACTGTGTATAATTATTTTAAATATGTAAATAAATACACACACATACTTGTATATCTAAGAAATATTTTCATGTATTTACTGTGTATTTACTGTGTGTATATATATATATATATATATATATATATATATATTTATATTATATATAATATAATTTATATTATATATAAATATTTTATATACAAATAATATGTGTATATATATATATATATATATATATATATATATATATATATATATATATATATATAAATATATATATATATATAAATATATATATATATATATATATTTATATAAATATATATATATATATATATATATATATATATATATATATATATATATATATAAAATAAAAATATATATATATATATATATATATATATATATATATATATATATATTTATATATATATATATATATATATATATATATATATATATATATATATATATATATATATAAATATATAAATATATATATTTATATAATATATATATATATATTTATATAAATATATATATATATATATATATATTATATATATATATATATATATATTTTATATAAATATATATATATATTTATATATAATATATATATATATATATATATATAAATATATATATATATATATATATATATATATATATATATATATATATATATATATATATATATATATATATATATATATATATATATATATATATATATATATATAAATACACATATTATTTGTATATAAAATATTATGTATATAATATAAAATATATATATATATATATATATATACACACACACACACACAAAATAATTATACACAGTGCACCCACATATATTATGTAAACACAAACTTTTATTTTGGATGCGATTAATCACAATGAATTGTTTGACAGCCCTACTGATTACATTTTATATGCTTTCAATTTCTCCTACAATCTTAATTTGTTCATTTAAAAAAATAAATGAAAATACCAATTTGCTAATGAGATGACTTATTTTGTTGAATCGAAACTGCATAATTCCACTGCATCAAAAAGTTGCTTTTGCTTTGAGCTATTGAGCAAAGGCAGTGTGTTATGTGGAGAGTATGTCTCTGTTTTGTTTTGTTTTTTGGGTGTATTTTATTAGCAGCAGAGCTACAGGGAAGAGCATCTGAAGCGAGAGGAACGGGTAACTCAATATGCTGAAGGATGTGTCATATCGCTGCTCAACTGACAGCCCAAGTGTGTGCGTACGGGGAGAGGGGGGGCTTTTTCAGCCTAAAACAAAACGCATCCTCAATGTGCCCCTGTCAAGGGTGGGAGATGCCTTCAGATAGTGGCACAAAAGATCAACCGTTCCTTTTCAGCCGAGAGAAAAGAAAGAAAGTTTTCGTTTCATTAACTCAAGACTAAAGCGTAATTATCTCCCTATGGGCCGCAATCACCAAAAGAAGGATAATAGAACTGAAAGCACTTTCCACTCCACTCATCTAAGCGGTTCTTTTCTTCTTCTCTCTCTTTTTTTTCCACTTGTTTTTTCTTCTCCGCCCTCAGATGAGATTAACCAATCGAATAATGGCAACAGATTGCGGGGGCAAGAGGAAAATACAACTTTCAGAATGGTGTGTTTGAGAGCTTTAAAGATCCGCCGTTATCTGGCTTAGTGTTCTTCTACTTGTCAGCGAAATGGTTTCCTTTCCTTCGTCTGGCATCTCCGATTCCCATTTATCTCTCTCTCGCTGACTTTGGAAAGGGGTGGAGGAAAAGCGGGGTGAGGGAGGTTAGCCCGCTAAGTCGCCCTGGCTCGAGCCAAAAAGAAAGAGCAATTTCACAAATTTGAGATTAGAATCAGATTAAATGCAAACATTTTATATGATTTTTCTCAATTACTAACAGACTGCTACTTAAAAGGTGCTTGTAGCTCTAGCCCTAAGTTAAGTCTCTCAAGGGTTCGCAACCAGAAACACAGAGCAGGCCCTGGATTTAATTAGCTTATGGAAATAATTGCCATTAGCGCAACTCTGAAATGGTTTGGCGCACCACGCGACGACAGGAAGAGAAAATCTCTCACTTCTGGACGGAGACAAAGAAATAGACGCTTGGCCTGCCAATTTCCTTTTCGCACTGTTTTGTGCACTGACACAGAGGTCGAGTTACATTAGACTATTGTCATTTTAATCAGGACAGCTTCTCGGTCAGCATTCCCGCAAAGAGAGAGCGTGCGCATGTCGACGGCACGCTCAGGGCCTCTGCTCGGTGTGTGTGTGATGGTTCTATGAGCTCGCTTCGCTAATGAGCCACGCCACAGAAACAAAGCCCCCGAAGGACCACCGGGGAAACTCCTCGCCCTTCTCTCTG
This sequence comes from Hybognathus amarus, assembly GCA_030378365.1. Classification (NCBI taxonomy): domain Eukaryota; kingdom Metazoa; phylum Chordata; class Actinopteri; order Cypriniformes; family Leuciscidae; genus Hybognathus; species Hybognathus amarus. Next base: position 58,531 of record JAQIUQ010002663.1, on the reverse strand, counting down.
CTACCCTTCTCTGATCATTTGAAAATAATTTAAATATCAAATATTTGAAATCATTTGCTTCTCCTTGGCTATCTGATATTGAATGGCAAGTCTTTCATGTCGCCTTTATTATGTTCATAAACCGGCATTAAAATTCAGAACTATCATTACAAGTGACTATATTTATTGCAGCAACTATCATTTCAGTCCAAACCATGGATTGTTTTCAGATAACTATGAATATTTAATTCTGACAAGACATTGTTATGCAAAAATATCCACAATGAGAGCTGACGCACAATAAATGAATACATTCCGTCCAAACAGTCAAAGAAACAGGATGTCTTGTACATTTATATTGGACAATCACTCATAATTCCACTGAATTTTGATATTAAAATCTTTGCTCACATTTAATTTGTTTACTCATGTGCAGCATAAAGGCCAAACCTTCAATTGTCAACATAAATTACACATTGCCTAAAACAACTAGATCTCAAAACAACTGCTTTAGGTTGACTTCTTGCTTTGAATAAGCCTCGAGAGGACTTGAGGATTGGTATTTAACTCATAAATCCATGAATGTTTTCGCAAATCATTATTACATATTTGGGTCTTTAGCGACCCAGATCTATATCTGTAACACAGGACGGATCACTGATGAGAGTAAAATAAAACTCTCCTGATATTAGAGCAACAAATTATAGAAGAATAAAGCATATTTTGTAACCAGTTTGAGCAGAGGTTTATATCTGCAACATATCATATCATATCTGTGTCATATATATATGTGTGTGTATATATATATATATGTGTGTGTGTGTGTGTATATATATATATATATATATATATATATACAGTATATATATCATACAACATCACTGTCCTCATCAGAGCTCATTTCCCAGTACATTCAGCATCTGGATTATATTCGATTTTGATCGCTTCAGCAGATCCACCATCAAGTGACAGTGACACTAATATTTGCTTGTTTTCAGTACTTGCTCTACAGTAAATCGCTTGAGCCATTTCAAGTTTTGATTAGCCTGGCTAACCCCAACCCACGTATCATTGAGAATGAGACGTGGTCTGGAAACCACATGTTCATTTTCTTGTATTTAAGGCGTGGTTTACGAATGCCCAGAGCCGTATTATTAGGTGCTACGAATGTCTATCAAATGCGCCTGTACGTAGCTCATAGCCAATCGGTTCAATGATACCAGATGACGCATGTAAGAGCGACAGAAAATTAGACGAGGAAGACGATGATGTGTTTGAGATTTAGGAGATTTATGTATACACAAAATGTGTTTCTCAATGTCAAGGATACTTTCTTGGCAGGATGGGTCCTACTAAGTCATTTGCTTCATAGCATTCGGAGAACATGTAAATGGAAGAGGCTAGTAAGTGCACATCATAGGCTATATGCACGTCATAAGTTCCGCATTTGACGCAAGGATGCTGCTTTAGTTTCCAGTTGGGAAGATTTAAAGCGCGGAAGACCGGAGGAAAACGGGATTATGGCAGAGTCTTCAAAATTTACCGTCCTCCCGTCTTTGAAACGAAACTTTCATATGTTTAGATGTAATTTTATATATAGTTATGTTTATTTAATATCATTTTAAAAAGAAGCATAAACACAACGAGGGGTGTCTGTTTTGTCTGTTTTGTGACTAACGTTTCTTTAGCATAACCATGGAGTATAAAATTCAATATAAATTCTCGGTATTGCATTGGACTCTACGATCGGCGGAAGTTATCGAGCATCCTTAGACCTTCATCGGAAATACCGCGAAGCCCATTGCGTCATTACATCAGTGAAATCCGTCATTACATCATTTTTGCGCTGCAAAAATGGTAGTGCTACTGGTTTGGTTGCTGTGCCAGCACTGTTTACACACAATTGACAGTCCTTATTTTGTCTTGTCAGCCCTCATAGAAATAAATAAATAAAAGTAAGGGATAATGTATAGCGAAGATGGTTGTTATCAGCGAATACAACCCCAGAACTCTAACGCAAAAGTGGAGGGGTCCTGAATTAGCCTAAAGGGGTTTGTATTCGCTGTAACAACCGCCTCGCTATACATTTTCCCACTTATAACATGGCTACCTACCAAAAAAAAAAATATGACCAATAATTTGACACAAATATCTGATTTAAAAAGGAGTTTATTTAATTTAAAAGCGATTATATTACCGAGAGTGAAACAACTGCATCCATAGCAACACGATTTAGCTGTTAAAACACATGAAATAGTAAAATATGCGATCAACAAAAAAGGCTAACGTTATATGAAGCGCAAATTAAAAAGTGAATCACCAGTAAAATGGAACAGCTTTAAATCTCCCTTCTGCAAATCTTAAAAATTTAATGTCAAACAGGTTAATGATGGGTCAATAGATATAAACAAACTTCTTGTCGGCATGAGACGTCATCATCGTCTTGCTGCTCCCTCCCCGTTCTGTGATTTGGATACTCAGGCAAAACTTTGGTTTATGGTGTCCAGGCGTGAATTAGAATCGCGCTGCGGCAAGGCAGCATGGGAAAACCCAGGCTAAGTTTTGATGATTATATTTGTTTGTTTTCTGCCTGCGGGCAACTATGAGTGTACTTTATCATTGCACTTATTCAGTCATCAAAGATTAAATTATCGTTGTGCAGAAAAAAATATATACTTGCACTCTTACACACCTTGGATAGTTGACAACTCTATACTGTTTTTGGATGAATTGGAAAATGCATTTAAGTGTTAAAGAAAATTCAGTTAACTCTCTTGGTTGTAATCATGTGTAAATCAAGCTTCCAAATGATTTGTTCCAGCAGTCATGTCAAAAAGATAAATCATAACCAACATTAAGAAATGTTAACATTTGAACTGTAAGAAAACCCTGTTTAAAACTATAAACGTTTCAAGAGTCTAATTTCGGTCGCATCATTGCCACTTCTGACTATCATAAACACCTAGTCGTTACAAGATCTGATCACAATTTAAAAAACATCAAATGTCATCACCCCCTCCGTACAAACTTCATTTAGGTCTTTAACTGTCCAACATCAGAGCTCGAATTAGTCTAATTTGCATGTAGCTGGAAAAATAATTCCCTCATTTATTTCTTAAACTCAGAGATGAAAAACAGACTAATGGCTCTATCTTAATTTGGAATTTTCTTGCCATTTATCATCTTGCAGATAGTTCATAGTTTTATCATTCATCATAAATATTTTAAGCAGTGTTAATATTAATTTGATCAGATATTAATTACTCAAAAAGCAAGTAAAAATCAATTATTCAACAAAAGGAATGATCAGTGGAGACTTGATGGGAGATTTTTAAAGCAGCTTTAAAAGAGCAATGGAGATCCACGACTTCAGCTCGATTATTGGTTTATATGGTTAACAACGACAACGACAATATGCTTAAAGCCTAAATCATTACTGTTGACATCACGGATATTATTGTAAAACTGGTTAATATTACACTAAGGTCACAAGACCAGCATAATCAAATGCTTGAAGTTGACTCACTGTAACGTGCAGCACCTCTACTCAGTGAATACCACGCATCACGTGAATAAATTAGAACCTAGATTCATCTCCTTCCACAGTCCATAATATATCAGGCTAAATCACTATGATTATTGCTCATCTTGTGGGATGTTCTAAACCTCTATAATAAGCTTCAATGTGTAACTAGTCCCAGATATGAGCATGAATGATACCTCAAAGCATGCGGCTATTGCATTACCGAAATGATCAGACTTAAAGCTACACTGTGTGATTTTTACCCCATCTAGCTGTGAAAAAGTATATGACCATCCAGTGAATATTAGTTTCTGTTCCACTCAATTTCGATTTCATTTTAACTCCTACGTTAAACCTCCTATGTGTTAACATGGCTTCCAGTTACGACCTCGTCCATGAGTGTTAACTCAAACGTAAACGCGAAAGGTGAAGCTTGAATTAACGGGTATGTCCCTCTTTGGCTAATGTACTTTCAAGATGGAGGGGCAACATGGCGAGCCGACATTAGAACGCCTTACCCGTATGTATTTTCAATGCATATTATACACTCACGAGAAAACTTTATTACATGAACGAAGTAAATATACATTAATGAGCACATTATAATTTTGAAAGAACTAAGTGTTTTTAGCTAAGAATAAACTAAAAGAGTTACACAGTGTCAGATTTAAAACTTTACCCTAATAGACAATAAAATAGTTATTTTTAGTTATTTTTTTTTTTTTTGCTCTACCAACCATTCAAAACACCCTTAGTTTTATTTTTATTTTGAAAATGTTTTTAAAAATGTGTAAAAAATCATATTTCATATTTATTAACATTAACATATTTTTCCATTGAATCAATTAAAAATGATAGATATTATAGATTGTTTACCCATTGTTTACCTAGTAAGGCTGTACCTTACTTCTACAGCATAACTTTACAACTATTTCCTTGAAAGTTGAAGTTAATAAGGACTAAATCAAGTGGCATTAGTTTTAAACAGTGTTCTAAGACCGCTCTTTCCCTTCAATTATTCATCTCTACGTTATTGCCAAGCACCTAGAAAAGAATTAAAAACCGCTGATTCCTCCTAATTAATACTCTCGCTGATACTCGCTACAGATGTCTTAGATTTCTCTGGTAATCTTTCACTGTGTTTAACCCAGTCAAACATTTCAGCCAGCCTATTTTTTTTTCCAGTCTTCCTCCATCTCTTAACCCCCTTTATTTATCCATCTGTATTTCCCATCCCCAGCACGTTATGTACTTTGTCTCTATCTCTCCTACTAAATCACCACTTGATGTTTCTTAATTTATTCCACTCTTTCTCTCCTTTCTCCCCCTCTCTTTCCCTCCCACTCACGGACACACACTCTCACATACACTGTGAAGAGGAGGGTGGTGTGTTTTCTTTGGGCGAAACGTACGTACTGTGTGAGAGAGAGACTTAAATAAACATCAGCACAGCATGGCCACAATAGAGTCTTTTGTGTTGAAATGTGGGGAGAAATGATGATGTTTTAAGGGCCATTTTCAGCACCGCAGCAATGTGGACACAACTCTCAAGCAGGTTTAATCACTCAAAAATGATCATTCTGTCATCCTTTACTCACCCTCATGTCATTCCAAACCTGTACGATACACTTTCTTCTGTGGGACACAACAGGAGAAATTCGGAAGACTGAGGACCATGCAATTGCAATAAAAGGACTTTCAAGGTTTGAAAAAGAGCACAAAATCACCATAAGCATCACAAATGTTATCCATACAGTATGGCTAACATGATATATTGTGTGAGAGACTTTTAAGTAAAAGTTTACCATAACCTGTTAACCACTGGAACTGAATTGAGTCATTGAAATGAACACCAGAACAAATCATTTGGCGTTGTGAATGAATCATTAATAGATTACCTTAAAAGATCCAAATGAATCATTCAAGAATTGAATATTGCCACATCTCTGATGTCAAGGCAGGATGTCAAGATTTTCAGTGAAAAACAATTGAAATGCTGACATTTTAAAGTGCTTTTGCATTATTTTTGAAAAAGAGCATGGAAAACAGTCTTCAAAATAAACGTTTTCTGAGGAAGAAAGCAAATCATACAGGTTTGGAACTACATCTGAGTAAATTACTGACAAACTTCTTTTTGCTCCATTAAATTCCAATTGCAACTGAATCAACTCCACAAAAAGTTAAAAAAAAAAATTGTTAAAAAATATACATATACAAAAATGAACTTATAACCAATCTCTATTGCTTTATAACAAAAGCCAATACTCTAACTAGTTTCCATAAAAGAGCTTACCAGTATTCATATGTAGCCTCAACACTTCAACACCTTTATCTCCCGCTATTCTGAGAAATGACCGTATCTGTTTCTGCTTCACATCGGCCAGCCTTCGCTCTTTGTTCCAACACAATCCACACCAACAAATAACACTCTATGCAAAGTAATGCCTGCAAATTGTTTTGCAATATTTTAAATGCTTCACTTTAGATCTAGATATATGGCAGCAATTTCCATACGAGTATGAAGCAGGT